>CAJQZJ010001694.1:21475875-21501801 GCA_907164525.1 Lophiomys imhausi | reverse complement strand
GTATATTGATACAAAATTAAGGGTAACGCTTCTTAAAGGTATTGTTTTTAATTTTTAAGTGTTTGAAACTTTTGACTTTTTAAAAATTTTATTCTTGAGATTACATCATTTTCCCCTTCCCTCCAAATGTTCCCATAAAAGCCTCCTCTTTCTTTCAAATTCATGACCTGTTCCTTCATTAATTGTTGTTACATGTATATATAAATGTGTGTGTGTGTGTTTGTGTGTGTGTGTGTGTGTGTGTGTGTGTGTGTGTGTGTTTGTGTGTGTGTGTGTATTTACATGTATATGTATCCATGTCCCAATCTGGCTGGGGCAAAATGTTGCCTGCACTATGCTGACCACACTGGCTCTGGGGGCAGTAGGTAAAAAGGCCCAGAGTCAACACTCAGACCCTGAGAGTTACAATGCAGAAGCAGACTCCTTCAATCAAAAGAATAAGTCCCCTTTTTATACCCCCCCCACTCATTGTCCCATTGGCCCCCAGGCTGCAAGCTGTTGCTGTGGCTCCTCCTCATTGACTCAGGTCTTATTGCCCAGTGATACCATCAGTCTCTAGGCAGGGTTGGACATATAATTGCTTTATTGTTCTATAGCAACCAGCTCCATCTGCATGGTCTGATAACAGGAACCACATCCTGCTTTTGTAGTGGGCCTCATTCTTGCTAGGGCATGGCATATTCCTTCTACATATTCCTACACATATCCATATGCTATATATACATATGTTCCTAAATATAACCTGCTCAGTCTGTATAGTGTTATTTATATGTGCTTTTTCATGACTGAATATTTGGTATTGGATAACCAGTTGATGTGTGCTTCCTTGGAGAAGCCTAATGCATTTCTTAGTTGCCTGTAGTTTGTGTAGGATTGAGGCCTCTTGGGCTTTTCTTTTCTCTATCCACTTTGTCACATGTATTGTTGTTGCCTTGTTCAGTATATATGCAGGAAGTCATGTTTTTGAAATTCAATATACCTTCTTAGATTATTAGGAGACAGAGTTTTACAGCAAACTCCCTGATCCTCCAGCTTTTACAATCTTTTACATCCCCATTTACAACATTGTTGTTTGATCCTCAGTTTCATGAGTTATTTTGTAGATCCATTGGGACTGGGCTCAACAATTCTGCATTTTGCTTGCCTGTACTGTTCAGTAATGATCTGTCAATTGTGAAGAAAAGTTTCCTTAATAGGAATTTTTTACCTAAAAGAAAAACTATAATACATGTAAGTCTGTATATAACTATACATATATAGTTCAAAAATTTTTTTCTTTAAGCTCATCTGTGCGCATAAGGACAAATATTGAGAATACAGTTAGCCATTATGCTGATTGTGGTGGTTGTAGGTACTTCTCCATGATCAATAATTTCACTAGCCCTGGGTAGTTGGGTAGGTGTCCAGTACCAGACATTCTAGTACTCTTACGTTGAATGGGTCTTAAGTCTAGTTAGAGAGGTGCTGGTTACAACCAAGATATGATTGCCACTTTTGGACCATTAGAGTTATCATTTCATGCCTGTTATTGTTATTCATAGGCAACATGGCTGAGAAGGGCTGTTGGTTTTTTCCCTTCTTTGGAATTTTGCATGGAATATTCTAGTATCAAAAAAACTAGATCTCAGGTAAGAGACATTCATGTCAGTTCCAGCTTAAGGGTCTCTGGATCCTGTGTATGAAGATCATGGTGTCTTCACTAACAGGGATTACCTGTCACCTCTAGGGGACAACCAAGAGCAAGAACAATAGCTTGAATGTTTGGGGAGTCTCTTAGATGTCCCCAAGCAACAACTCAAAAGATGGCTACTCATGTCTAGTTTGGTTATTTTTGTTAAGTGGCCTTTGGCTCATGAAGGAAGCATTGTCAGCTCAGATGAGAAAATTTCTTTAAAAATTTATATATATATATACAGTTATTTATATACAGAGTTGCATGTATTATAGGTTTTCTTTTAGGTAAATAGTTAGTAGTGTGAGTCTTTATGAATTTTCCAGACATACTGTTATTTTGCTCTCTTTCTCCCCTTATTTTTATTCATTTCCCTCTTATGTCCCTAATTATACCCTTGCTGTCCACATTTTACTATTCAGAGCACTAAAACCCTGATATCATTTCTCTATATATGCCCCAAGGTCCTACCCCAGCAATGGTCCTGTTTTACTTTCCTGGTTTCTGCTGTTACTCCAGGAGATATACTCACACCTGAAATTTTGGAGTATTTTCCACTGAGAAGATGAAAGAGAACATACAACATTTTGCTTTCTGGGTCTGGACTGCCTCATTCACTATAATATTTTCTAGTTCTATTTCCTTATTGGCAAAGTTCAAGATTTCAATTTTTTAACAGCAGAATAGTATTCCAAAGTGTATATATACCATGTTTTCATTACCCATTTATCAGTCAAAGGACAGTTAAATTGTTTCCATTTCTTAGCTATTGTGAATAGAGTAGCAATGAACATGGCTGAGCAAGTAAACAAGCTAGTAAGCAGAACTCTTTTATTGCGTCTGCATCAGTTTCTGCCCTACAGAAGATACTAGCCAACCCAAGGAGGTTAACTACATCTACAAAAACACAAGAAATAAAAAAATTAACTAGAGCAAAACCAAAAAAAAGAGAAGAACCCTCTCTCTCTCTTTATATATATGTATACATTTATAATATAGTATATATAATATATTATAAATATATAATGAACACATTATTATATATTAATATACCAATATTATTAATATATTGGTATTAAATATATCAATATCATTAACACATTACTATTTTATGTATTAACATAATAACATAATTTGGTTATTATATTAATTAATATTAACTATTGATAAATTAATATTATTAATATATTTGTATTACTAATATAATATATGAAAAGTATGTTGTATAATATATATAATATATTATATATATATATATATATTGAGAGAGAGGGAGAGAGAGAGAGAGCCAGAGAAAACTCACCATGAACACCAAAATAATAAGAATTAAAAATCATTGATCATTAATATATCTCAATATAAATGAACTGTTGGATCCTCCTGTTAAGGTCAAAGTCTGGCATTACCACCATGGAAAAAAAGCATCTTCAACAAATGATGCTAGTTAAGTGGATTTCTGCATGTAGAAGAATGCAAATAGAGTCATACTTATCATTTTGTAGAACAATTCCAAGTGGATTAAAGACCTCAGCACAAAACCAGACATACTTGAACCTGATAAATGAGAAAGTGCAGAATAGCTTTGAATACACTGGCACAAGAGACAACTCCATGAACAGAACAGCAATAACACAAACACTACGATCAATAATTCATAAATGAGACCTCATGAACTTGAGGAGCTTCTGTAAGGCAAAGGACCCATCAATAGGACAAAACATGAATGGGAAAAGATTTTTACCAATTCCCCATCTGGTAGAGAGATAAAAAACAACATACACAAAAGAAGTCAAGAAACTATACATCAACAAACCAAATAATCCAATTAAAGATCAGGTACAGATATAAGCAGATAATTCTCAACAGAGGAATTCCAAATGACTGAGAAACACTTAAGGAAATTTTCAACATCCTTAGCCATCAGGTAAGTGTAAATCAAGACAACTGTGAGATTCCCTCTCACAGCTCTCAGAATGGCTAAGTTTCAAAACACATGTGACAGATGATATTGGGGAGGATATGAAGCAAGGATAACAATTCTTCATTGCTTATGGGAATGCAAACTTGTACAGTCATTTTGGAAATCAATGTGCTGGTTCCTCAAAAAACTGGAAATCTATCTAGCTCAACACCCAGCTATACAACTCCTGGGCATATACCCAAAGACAATCCATCTTACCACAAGGAAACTTACTTACCTATGTTCATACCAGTTTTATTCATAATAGCTTGAAATTGGAAACAACCTAGATGTCCCTAAAGCAAAGAATGGATAAAGAAAATGAAATATTCCATTTACATAATGGAATATTACTCAGAAGTTAAAAAATGGCATCATGAAATTTTCCAGCAAATGGATGGAACTAGAAAAGATCATCCTGAGTAGGTAACCCAAACACAGAAAGACAAAGATTGCATGTACTCACATATTAGTGGACATTAGATTTTGGGTACAGGATATTCATGCTTTAATCCAGAGACCTAGAGTGATAAAGTAACAAGTAGAGCTTAAGGGGAGAAGCATGGATCTCCCTGGGAAGAAGAAATAAAATAGAATTCTTAGGTGAACTTGGGGTGAGTAGGGATGGGAATAGATCAGGGGTGTGTGTTGAGGGATGGAGGGAGAGAATACTGGGAGAACCAAGTATAACTGGGTGCATTTCTGTGGCAAAGTGGAAACTTAGTGCAATGGAAATTCCACAGAATCTGTGAAGGTGACCCCAGAGAAGATTCCTAGTAATGGGATATATGGAGCCTGAACTGTCCATCTTCTGTAACCAAGTAAGGTTTCCAGTGGTGGGTCTTGGCCATCAATTCAGCCACAAAACCTTTGACTTACAATTTTTGCTGCCTTCAAGGTGTGCTAGGACAAAGATGGCACAGAAGTTGTGGGAGTGGCAATCCAATGAGTTGTCAAACTTGAAGGAGGAGAGGGCGCTCAGGACTAACACTGCCTGGATGGCCAGGAACCATAGGCTGATGGCCCAGTGACCCAGGAGAGAATCAAACAACTGGGGAAAAAAGGAATAATTTCTAATGATATTTTCCAATACTCATAGACTGGAACCTAGCTCAATGGTCAACAGAGAGGCTTCATTCAGCAACTGGTGGGAGCAGATACATAATAGACTTACAGCCAACAGTAAGTGGAGTTTGAGGGACACAGAAGAGGGCAAGGAAGGATTGTAGGAGTCATAGGGGTTGAGAACACCACAAGAACATTATCAATAGTATCAACAAATCAGGGCTCACATAGACTGAAGGAATAATCAAGGAATCTTTATGGGTCTGACCTAGGTCTTCTGCATATATGCTGTGGTTGTGTAGCTTGGTGGTTTTATGGGACTCCTAACAGCAGGGTTGTCTCTAACCCTTTTACCTGATTATGGGATCCTTTTTCTCCTACTGGGTTGCCTTGTTCAGGGTTCATATGAGGGTATGTCACTAGTCTATTTGTAAATTGTTACAGTGTGTTCAGTTCAGGGAGGCTTGGCCTTTTTTTTAAAGGAAAACTAAGAAATACTAGATCTAGGGCAGAGGGAAGGGAGAGACTGGGAGGAGTGGAGGCAAGAGAGAATCAGTGAACAAAATTGAAGCTGAAATGATGTTGCAAATGAAAAGGTAAATTAATGGAATAAAACCTCAATGTAAATTATTACCAATAGCATTATTATGTGGAATTAAAAAGGGGTAGGCTCTAAGGTACAGTAATTGGATTATTCAGCCAAGGTTTACGATTATTTAAAAAAAATATACGGAGGGAAAATGAAGGATCTTGCAATACCATAAAAAGACCTAGCTTTAAGATTATAGTCATAGTAGAAGGAGAAGAGCAGCATACTAAAGGGGAAATATATTTTCAATAAAATACTAGAAGAAATATTTCTGAACGTAGAGAAAAATTTGTTTATCTAGGTACAGGAGGTATAAGGAACACCAAATAGAAAAGTCCAGAAAATAAACTCTTAATGACATATGACAGCTAAAATATAAAAAAAAATAATAAAGAAAAGGTATTTAAAGCTACAAGAGATGAAGTTCAAGTTACACATAACAGTAGGCCCAGCAGAATGACACTTGATTATCTGAAAGAATTTTTTTAAAGCCAGAATATGAAATATGTATTCTAAATTCTGAAATACAACAATTGTCAAAATAGACTACTCTACCCCACAAAAATAGCTATTAAAGTGGAATGACAAATAAAAGCTTTCTATAGTAAAATAGAAATTTTACAGGAATTCACAACAACTAAACCAAATCTATAGTGGATACTAGAAGGAACACTTTGTTCTGAAAAGAAAGATAAATACAACAAAAAGATCATAGGGCATAAATAAACAATAGTGGTACATTTAATCAAATGAAGTCTGGGACAATGCTATAGAGTCAACAAAATTACAGGAATTAATACACAGTTTTAGTAATATTTTTAATATTAAGAGATTCAATTAGCTAAGATAAATAAGCTAGCAGTTTTGATTACAAAATGGGATTTAAGCCAGTCATTGTGGCAAATGCCTTCAATCCCAACACTCAGGAGGATAAGGTAGATAGATCTCTGTGAGTTCAAGAACAACCTGGTCTATAGAGTGTTTTTCTGGAAAGCCAGGGCTGTTATACTATAAAATCTGCTTCAAAAGATCCAAAAGGCAAAAAGAAAAAGAAAACAGGATTTTTCTTACATGCATCAGAGAAACATAACTCAACATCAATGAAAGATTCCCTCTTAAGGAAAAAGGATTGAAAAAAGCATTCCACCCAAAGGGAAATAGGAAACAATGTAACTATTCTCATACATGAAAAACTAGACTTCAATCCAAAACTACCCAGAAGAGGTAAAGAGGAACACTTCATATTCATTAAAAGAGTATTTACCAATTCTGAATATATATACAGCCACCAATGTTTGGTGACTATGTATTTAGAATACTATTAAATATAGATCAGATTAGTCTTAGCACAATTGTACTGAGTTACAGCTACACACCAATCTCATCAACAGGCAAGTCATCCCGAAAGAAATAAAAATTAAAAAAAAATTGGTGTTAAATGACATCATAAATCAAATGTCCCTACAGACATCAATAGAATATTCTACAAACAATAATGAATACATATTCTTCTCATCATGGAACTTTCTCTAAAATTAAGTACACATTAGAACAGAAAACAAGTCTCAACAAATACAGAAAAATTGAAATGAATCTGGTATTCTATCTGACCACAGTGAAATTAATCTAGCTAACAACACCAGCAGAAACTACAGAAACTATTCAAAATTTTGGACAATGAACAATACACAACTGAATGATAATTAGGTCACATAAGAAATTAAGAAGAAAGAGTTGCCAGGATTGGATGAAAATTAAAACACAGCATACCAAAATTTATGGGACATAATGGAGGACTCTAAATCAAAGTATAGATCCAAGTACTTGAAAATTCAAAAATTCTAATAGTAATACAAAAAAAAAAAAACAATCTCCACTCATGGGTATTGGGAGGACTAGGGAGAAGCTGGGAGGGAGCAGAGTTAGAATGGAGAATAACAAAGATAGTCATAAGAATGGAGGAGAGAGGCCAGGCAGGCATGGTGATGCAAGTCTTAATCCCATCACTCAGGAGGCAGTGACAATGGAATCTCTGTGAGTTCAAAGTCAGCCTGGTCTACAGAATGAGTTCCATGATAGCCAGAGCTATACAGACATATGGTTTAAGAAGTGACCACCAGATCATGGATGTCCTTCCAGGAGATTCTTGTTATTCCTTCACGGGTGGCATCTCTCTCACCTCCTCAGTGCTTGATCCATCAACGAGAGAGAGAGAGAGAGAGAGAGAGAGAGAGAGAGAGAGAGAGAGAGATATGGGCAATCTTTTTAGTTGGTGGAATGACAGCAGATATTTCTGGCTGGGACCAAAATAGGCTTGGGCAGGTACTGTGGAAAGACACAAACAAAATCTCTTCTTGTTATGAAGAAAGGGTTGGGTACCTTCCATATTCCATCTAAGGGATCATACCATTATACCAGGATGGGAGGATTTATTCCTAGTTTGTGCCAATGGAGGGAGATAGGAGGATTTGTGGTAAGAGTTTATTAAAATCAATTATGGTAATGTTTTTGTTTAATCCCCGGTGTGAGGCTGCTTAAAACACAGGTGTAAGGTATTAACTGTATCATGAGCTAGCAGGGGTGTGGCTTAACTAGCTGAGCAAGTTTTACTCTGAGAACTTGGGAAATAGGAATTAAAAGCCTATATCTTAGAAAACTTGGAATAGCTCTACCTCAAGACCCAGCCATACCACTTCTGGGTATACATCCAAATGATTCCTCACCAAACCACAAGGACATTTCCTCATCTATGTTCACAGCAGCCTTATTTGTAATAGCTAGAAACTGGAAACAAGCCAGATGTCCCCCAACTGAGGAATGGATAAAAAAAAAAATACTGTGGTACATCTACACAATGAAATACTACTCAGCCATCAGAAACAATGAAATCATAAAATTTGCAGCCAAGTGAACGGAACTAGAGAAGCTCATCCTGAGTGAGCTAACCCAGACTCAGAAGGATGCACAAGGCATCTATTCACTTATAATCAGATTTTAGCCATATATTACAGGATAACTATACTATAACCAATGCACCAAAGGGAACAGAACATAGACTTTGTTTCCTGTCAATGAGACACTTTCCTGTAGTGGTGCTGCCTTGTAGGTCCCCAGTGTATGAGGAAGCTCTTTGCCCTCATATGACTGCTGGACTGGGGCAGGGGACTAATATGTAGGGACACTCCACTCCAGAGGAGTGGGGTGGAAGGGATAGGCGTAGAGGATGGGAGGGGTGGAAAGAGGACACTGTGATGGAGATGTAACCTGAAGTAATAAATAAACATTTTAAAAAGCCAGAGCCCTGAGGAGAAGAGGGATTTACAAAGAAGTAGGAGAAAAGGAGCTCTACAAAGTAGAAGGGCTACAAAGAAGAAAGTAGTTGCTGCTTTCCAGGCTGCTGGTGCTCTCCTAAACTGCTGATTGTTCTTCCTGCTGCTGTCTACTGGTTTGCTGGACTTCTACTGAGACTGGGATTACCCCTAAAGAATCCAATGACCCTAATTAGCAGGAAGTAGCCTAAAGAGAACTACACCCCTTTTCACCTTTAACTGTCTTTATCTCCTGTATGGTGCTGGGGTGTTGGGAGGAACAAGGGGTAGAAGAAAGTAGAGGTATTACGTACAGTAAAATAAATTAAGTATAGTACAAAAATAAATAAAAGGCACTTGTTACAAGGATGTTTGTAGTTTTAGTAAATATTAAACATAATTATTGTGGATAGGGCCATTGGAAATTGTATATTGGGGATCAGTTTTTGGTTTTAGGTTGGGTTTTCAGAGTATGATGTGTTTTTTCTATTATTCTTTGGCTCTGGGGAGTGTAAGGAATCCCCATCCCATGTGATGGGCAGTCTCCCATTGTGAGAGAAGGGAGACTGTTTTGAACTGGGAGTTAGTAAAAGCAGAGTTATTTTCAGTTTTTATCTGTTGAGAAATGCCCATGATGACAAAGGTGGAATGCATGTGGTGAACTAATCTTTTTTAGTTTTCTCCCATTTGGGAGAAATAGGAGAAATGGGCTGTAGACCATATTAAATATGAATATGTGTCAACAGTAACAAAAGCATAATTTTTGGTGGTTGAATTGGGGAATGTGAGTGACATCAATTTTCCAGAGGGCATTAGATTTGAGATTTCGGGGGTTAGTGCCCATGGTGTTTAAAGCTGGAGTTGTAATGAAAGATGCAGAAGAGGAACATGTTTTTATTATCATCAGAAGTTGAGCAATAAAGATGTAGGGGAAACTGGCGTGGAGCTCTTTATTTTTGTGTGCATGCCTGAATGGAATTGATCTGCTTGTTCTATGGAGGCTGTGAACACTCCTGTAGAGGTGATCTGAACAGTGAAGGCTTTTCCCTCAGATATCAGACCTGGCAGGGTTGTGAGATATGACATGCTGGATGTAGAGGGGGGTGGCTCCCTGTAAGAGGGTGGAGACATGGATGAGCAGAGGGGTTAGTGCATTGGCATCTCATTTGACAAAGTATTTTGATAACCAAGGAAGCAAATTAAAAGCATATACACTGTCTGAGCAGATTAAAGACCCATTAGCTTCTTTGAGGGCTAAATAAGTAGCATACAGTTCCTTATATTGGGGACAGTAATGGGGAAACTCTCTGAATTAAATAATAGCAGCTTTCATCCCTTGTGGAGTAGTATTATATTATTGCCACAACTTCCCTTTTTCCTCAATCAGTAAATACTAAGGTGGCTTTGGTGGTAGGCTTCTTTGATAGAGATGGTGGGGTGGAGGGAGCCACCACAACAGAGGTAGGGCAGAAACCCATCTTTGGTTAGGGTAGTGATTATCAATTTATCCCAGGAATCCAATTAGGCTTATAGCAAAGTAGGAGTGATATCTGAGTTCCCACTGAATAATAGAGAAAGAAAAGGGAATGGATATCATTTTGTTTTGTTTTTTAGGTTTGTAGGGCTCTATCTCTGTCATTTTTAATCTGAACAGCAAGTATATGAACCTCAGAGTTCTAGGTGTACCCCCCACCAGGGTGTGGAGCTATTCCAGCCCTCCCTGGAGGTGAAGCAGTGTTCTCATGAGAGCAGGGGAGGAATTAAAAGGAAGACACTGTACAGGCATTGTTGGACCATACCTAGTAATTGTCATGTTTTTTAGGGCTGTGTTAATTATGGCTAAAAATTCAACTGCCTCAGAAGAATGAAATCTCAGGGAGTGTGGGGAGTTATCCTTTTTTAGGAGATCAGAGAGAGGCTGTGGGATACTGGTAAAGATAAAAAGTCATGGCTGAAGCCAATTAAGGTTTCCCAAAGAGCTTTGGAAGAAAGTGAGAGTTCATGTTTGAGGGAATGAAAGAATGAGTTTAAGAAGGCTGATTGAGGTGAAGGACATTTCAGTTCCCAAGAATTCAATGGGTGGAATAAACTCTATTTTGTGAGGAGTTATTTTAAATTCTATGGCAGATGGAGAAGATATTAATTTTGGAGGGGGAAGTGTAAAAGTCTCCCTATACTAAGTTATCATCCATATAATGATAAATGTGGAGACATTTGTTTTCATAGGGACTTAATGCTGTGGCAACAGCCTCCTGGTAGAGGGTGGAGCTATTTATGATCCCTTGGGGGAAAATTGTCCACTCTTATCATAAAGATGGCCCTGAGTTGTAATATGGGGGTATTGAGAACTCAAAACACTGGCAATCTCATGGGTGAGAGAGATAGAGAAAAAGCAGTGTTTAATGTCTATTGCTAAGAAAGGGAGTTGGCAAGAATGGCAGAGATGGGGGTAATCTCCTTTGGGGGGACCCCCAAACTCTCATGGTTTTATTAATAGCCCTTAAATCTTGTAACAGTCTCAATCCGCATTAGGTTTGTTTGTTTGGTTGATTTGGGTTTTTGTTTTTGTTTTTTGGTTTTTTAATATAAGGAACACAGGTATTTCATGGACTTTGTGAAGGAAAAATATGAAGCTTAACTTTTTTTTTTTTTTTTTTACTAATTGTGTGAATATTTTAAGTTTCTCCCTTGATAGAGACCATTGTATAAGCCAGAGGGGTTCACAGGAGAATCTGTTGAGGCAGGGTGTGTTATACTTAACAATATCCCTTAGAGCCGGGGTAACCCCGGGGGAGGGTTTGCTCTGTAATTTTTTTTTGGTTGACTAGTGAGAGTAACTTTCAGAGCCTCCAGGATACCTCTTTCAAGAAGACTGGGGGTAATGTTGGCCACAAGAGGATATATAATGCCAGTAGATCCATCAGGGTACTTCCATTTGTAAGCTTATCTGGTGGAAATGGCATAAGAGCAAGCTCCTATGCCTAGGACTTGGGGCTTGGTAATTAGTTCCCAGTCCTGTGGTACCTCTTGCTGGTGGGAGTGCAATCTTGTACAACCACTATGGAAATCAGTCTGGCGATATCTTAAAAAACTTGGAATAGTTCTACCTCAAGCCCCAGTCATATCACTCCTGAGCATATATCCAAAAGATTCCTCACCATTCCACAAGGGACATCTTCTCAACTATGTTCATAGCAGCTTTATTTTTAATAGCTGGAAACTGTAAACAACTCATATGTTTGTTCAACCGAAGAATGGATTAAAAAAAAAAAAAACTGTGGTACATTTGTTGTCTTACAATTGTTTTATCTGCTTCAGTATCAATGGGGCATTTGGATGGTTTGTCACCTATTTTTATGGTTTTCTTTGGGTGGGAGCCTTGTGAGATTCTGGAAACCCATAAAGTCTTTATTTGGAGCAAATTTTCCTCTTATTGATGGAGCTGAGGGTTGTCCTGTTTTAAGTTTAAAGGATCCAGTGCTTTTTCCATCTTTGTCATAATGGGAGCAACAATATCTCTTCCAGTGGAAGCCCCTACTGCACTGGGGACTGACTACCTTGGGAATGGTAGCGTTTCTGGTGGAGAGGACCCCTTTTGGGGACTTGCATTTCCAGTAACCCTTTTCACCACACCGAAAGCAAGCCCCTTCTGTTTTTATCACTGCTTCAAATGCCTCAGCAATGGAAGCAGCCTGATGGGATGCTGTCGCAATATCCTGAGTGGCCACAATCCATCTATTATAATATTTATCTTTGAGGCCTTAGCAAACTAGCCTGAACTCAGAAGTCAATTCTTCACACATGATGTTTTAAAGAAGGACGTCTTTGGATACAGTGTTGGGAATTTTTTAAAAGCTCATTTTAGTTCTAAGAATAAAGTCACAGAAATTCTCTTTCAGTTTTTGGCAGAGGAAAAACAGGAAGGAGACAGGGTCTTGTGATTTGGAGGATGAGTTGATTCTGTCCCAGGCTTAAAGTGCGTAGAGGTGCACCTCTTCATAATGGCCTGATGGCTGGGCTTCCTGCTGGGCTCCTGTGATGAAAGCTTCATGGCCAAAAAGCTCATCATATACTCACATGATATCATCTTAGCCCTGATTCCGTCTGATCTGCTGGAGTCTCCCATTGTAGGAAGAGTAGGCCACCTAGAGAGGAAGGACAAATACTTCATCAGTCCTGGGGCTTGCTTCAAGTGGTGATTTGACTTTGGAGGAGGAATTCAGTCCAAGGGGTGTGGATGCAATCCCCTTTGACTGCCTGCCTGAGCTCTTTTAAGTCTCCAGCCTGATAAGGTTACCAATTTAGAGGCTTACCCTGGGTGGGGTAGATATTAACAGGAAATACCTGGATCTCCTGACTCTCTGAGGAGATGCAGAAGTTGAAGAGCTGCTTAAGGAGGGGCAGATGGAAGACTGTCTTGTAGTACAATGTGGGGAGGCAAGGGAGGATATAGGGCTGTTGAGGGAAGTTCTAATATCATTGCTTCTGATAGGTTGAATTCAATGCTGAGATCTGCTTACTGCCCCTTCTGAGGTATTCTCTTGATTGGTTAATAAAAGTCACTTATGGCCAAATAGCTGGGTTGAAAGAGTATAGGAAGGCAGGGTTTCCTGAGATTAGAACAGGAACCCTGGCCACACACAGAGATTCTCTCTCTTTCTGCAGGGAGACACAGAAGGAGACAGACATGTGGAGAATGCTGGAAGGTAATCACAGGCACATGGTGGTTTGGGATTAGGCAATCGAGGTTAACTTAAAGTAGCTAATTGAGAGTCTGGCCAGCTAAGGGCTAAGCGTTAAAATATTGAAAGGTCTTGGTGTGTTTAATTATTGGGGGAAAGACTTCTGCGGCTTATAGACCCTCAGGCCAAGCAGTCCTGGGCTGTTGGAATTCCAGACTCCCAGACTCCCCTGGGGCCTAGGCAAGCTGTCACCAAGCTTCTGGTAATTCTACTGATCTAATATAACAGCTTATATTAATTAACAGAGTTTAGGTTACAGGTGGTGTAAGCCACCCTTGGTCCCGGGCTCTTTCTCCAGGATAAATTAGGCAACTGGTTAAGGCATGCAGGCCAGGTCGCCGCTCCTCTTCCAAGCTGCCGGCTACTCCGCCAGCCTAATCTTACAGTTTATATTTACTAATAACTACAATAATTAATTAATATGCTGTTTCATAGGGCAGATTGGGTGGGGTCAGAGTGTGCTGAAAAGACCGAGGAAGCAATTGTTTGGAGAATCTCCTCTAAACCTTTTTTTTAGGGCCATAAGTTCTGCAATGGCACAGTACTCAGGAAATTTATCATTGTTAGAATCATTTGTTGGGGGTGGGTGAAATGGCCTTGGTGGGCCTGGCTTAGAGGGACCCATGCTTTGGTGGATGACAGCTATAATGGGAAGAAAATGGAGGGAGTGGACTTACTTTTCTGCCTCTCTTAGTGGTGGGCAAGATAAGCCAGCCACCCGAGTTCACATATCATGGTCATAGTGCTTTCCTACTTCCATCCAGGATGCTGCCTCAAGTACTTCTTTCCAAAAGGGAGTGGCCTCTTTTTGGGCTAGTTTCATAACACAAACATGAATAAGGCTCACAGCCCCTCTGATCTTGGATTCCTTTTGATGAGATGAAGAGTTTCCCGATTGTGAAAGAGTGTGTGTGAAAATGATGTGTTCAAAGGGGAATGTTCTACCCTTGAGCCCTTCTTTTTACTTAGGTAGGTTTGTGATTTGTGGCATAATTATCCTTTAAGATAGAATCAAAGTAGATGCTGCTAGAAACTGGGGACAACCTAGATGCCCTTCAATAGAAAAAGGAAAAAAAAACCCAACAGAACAAAACAAGCAAAACAACAAAAACAAACAAACAACAAACTGAACCAAACAAGACTGGCAAAAAGAAAAAGAGTGAAATAACTTCTAACCATATTCTGCTATACCTGGAGACTGGAACCTAGCATAATCTTCACCAGAGAGAGAGGCTTTCATCCAGCAACTGAGAGGAACAGATGCAGAGACCCCCAGGCAAACATTAGGCAGACCTCTGGGAATACGGAGGAAAAGGGCGTAGAAGGATTGTATGAGCCAGAGGTGTCAAGGACACCAGAAGAACATTACTTACAGAATCAGCTAAGGAGGGTTCATAGAGACACAAAACACAAGCATACAAATAATCAATGAAATGAAGAGCTGTTTTTTTTTTTTTTAAATAAAAAAAAGGTTTACAAATACCTACCCAAACTAACCAAAGACAGGAACCAAACTGATAAAATTAGAGACAAAAAGGGAGACATTAGAACAGCTACCAATAAAATTCAAGAAATTATGAAGACATATTTAAAAAACCTATTTTTTTCAGTAAGTACCAATCCATCACAAAATTTTTTAAACAGAAGAGGCATAAGCAGCTTCTTATTTATTCTTTGATGTCCAATTTTCTGAGACAAAGGCCAGAAAAATGTCAACATCAACAGAAAATAACATTGTTTAAATAATTAAGGCACAAGAGTTTTTTCCAAGATGGTGATGCACAGCCTATACTGTGTACGAGTAACAGGAGTTCAATAGCTGCAAAAAGAGTGATAGGACACACCACTGACACTGAAACACCCACGTCTGTGTTTCCTTGGACCAAGGATTACAGAGATTCATGAATTCCAGTCACTGGCCTCCCCTGAACTGCCTGCCTTAACAGTGTCAAATCCTGGCTCCCAGTAACCCAGTTCCCCAAGAGAGCTCCTCCAAGGGGGTTACCCTAGGAGCCCCAGGGTCATTTGCCCATGTCTCAGGAATCCAGGCCCTTACTGCATCCAGAAAAAGCTCCTCAGTGAGGTCTCCCTCCCAGCCATAGAGATGTTCTCCAAGACCTCTGGCTTCAGGCCCTTCCAGTGACCCAGGTCGATCACCTAGTGCCAGAGACACTCAGTCAGGCTCCTGGCCTCCAGGTGCCTTTGTGCCCCCAGGAGAGTTTTTCTTAGAGGTCTTTCTCTGAGTTCCAGGGATTCTCACCCAGGATCCTGGATGCCAGGTTTGTCTCAGAGAGAGCTTCTTCTAGTGGGCATCAGCTGAGTCCTAGGGACATCAACCTTGGCTTTATGCATCTTCCTTTATCCAGAGAGAGCTTCTTTGAGGGGCCTTCTTCTAAGTCCCAGGGACACTTCCACTGGTCTCTTGCCAGTAGACACCTCCCCTATCTCTGGTAGAGTGTCTGACAGAGAGTCTCTGAGATGTCATCCCCTGGAGCAGGAATATGGGTATATTTGACCTCCAGGCCCTTCCCACTTCTCTGAGGAGACATCTCCCCATCTACAGCCTTCAGTCTGCAGCCCTAACATACCTTCCCAAAGTGACCCTCTGGATCTCAGAATCATACAGGATCACACAGGAACATCCAGCCTCCAGACTAGGACTATGTCCTGGGCACAAAATCTAGTGGCAACATGAACAATCAACCTATTACAAGAACAACTAGATGGCTAAAGGCAAACAAAGGAACACAATCAATGAAAATCAGAGCAATATGGCAGCACCAGAACCCAGATATCCTAGTACAGAAAGTCCTGACAAAATGAATAAATCAGTACAAGACCGGAAAATGGAGATGGAAAAAATAAGAAAACACAAGCAGAGACAATCCTGGAAGTTGAAAACCTAGCAAAAAGAACCAGAACTACAGACACAAGCATCATGAATAAGATACAAGAGATGGAAGACAGGATCTCTGGTGTGGAAGGTTCAATCAAAGAAATGGATACATCAGCCAAAGCAAATGAGAAAACTAAAAAATTCCTCACCAAACACATCCATGAAATAAAGAATTCAGTGAAAATATGGAAGCTAAGAAACATAGGAATAGAAGAAAGAGAAGACTCCAGACTCAAAAGACCTGAAAATATTTTCAATAAAAATCATAGAAGAAAATTACCCAAACTTAACAAAAAGAGATGCTCATAACTGTTAAGGAGGCTTACATAACACCAAATAGATTAGACCAGAAAAGAAATTCCTCCCACCACATAATAATAGAAACACTAAACATAGAGAGCAAAGAAAGAATATTAAAAGCTGCAAGAGAAAAAGGCTAAATAACACATAAAAGCAGATTCATCAGAGTGGCACCTGCATTCTCTTCTGAAATTCTGAAAGCCAGAAAGGCCTGGGAAGGTGACTTGCAGGCCCTAAGAGACCCCAGATGTCAACCCAGACTACTATACCCAGCAAAACTTTCAATTACCATAGATAGAGAAGACAAGATATTCTACGACAAAACCAAATTTAAACAGTATTTAGCCACAAATCCAGCCCTACAGAAGATCTTAGAAGGAAAACTCCAACCCAGAGAAGTTAACAGCACTCAAGAAAACACAGGAAACTATAACAAATTGTTTCTATTATTTTTGTACTATATTATACACTCTACTTATTTTACCATACTTAATACTTTTACCTCCCTTTCATGCATTGTTCCTACCAACCCCCCAACACTATGCAGGAGAGAAAGAAAGTTAGAGGGAGCAGGGGCATAGGTCTCTTTGAGCTACTTCCTGCTGATTAGGGCCCTTGGATTCTTTGGGGGCAATATCCATCTCAGTAGTCACAATATGCAGAAGTCCAGCAAATCAGGAAACCAGGAAACAGCATCAGGAAGAACCGGCAGCAGGGAAAGCAGAAACCTATTTCTTCTTTGTAGTACCTGTCTTTTTCTTTGTAGTACCGTTTCTATTCTGGGCTCTGTCTTTTTTATCCCTTTCTCAAGTCCTCAGAGTTAAACTTGCTCAACTGGCTAAGTCATGCCCCTGTTAGCTCACGAGGCAGTTAATACTTTATATCTGTGGCCTTACTGAAGCAGCCGAACACCTGGAATTAAAAAAAAACATTTTCATAACTTTTTTTTTTAAATACCCATACCATATTTCCCCCTTTTAGTTAAAAAATAGCATATATATAATATTTATCAGATATATCAAGAATTATATTTACAATGTCCAGTCCATTTGTATTTAACAAACTTTGAGTATGCATCTATTATCTATACCTAGTTTAGAGTTCTGTACCTTTATCATTTTCTATTCTTATTTGCATTTATCAACCTGTAACATCTTTTTTTAATGTTTATTTATTACTTCAAGTTACATCTCCATCACAGCCCTCTCCCTCCACCCCTCTCAGCCCCACCCTCCTACCCTTTCACCCTTCCCCCCCGAATGCATAATTTCTTTTTTTTTCAGTCCAACAAATGGTTCTTTCTCTTATAACAATAAATACAGTACAAAACAACTGAAATAAATAGGCCACAATTCTGAGAGTTATATGGCCTAGCATACATCTCAATGTCCAGTCCATATGTATTTGGCCCCTGACTTTAATATTCTACTATCTACCCATCTCCATGAGTTTAAAGTTCTCTATCTAACTCAGTTTTCATACTAACTTGCATCACAATTTTTAAAACATCTTCTTAGATCCAGAACACCCTCTTGATTCCTAAACAACTTAAAATTTAACTATGAGAGGGGTAAATATATCTGATTATATAGGAAGTGCAGGGCCCGCAGCTTCCAAAACTAAGAAATGACATACCCGTGGCTGCCTCGACAGTTCCCATATTCTCTCCATATATTACAGCATCAATCTTCATCTGTTTGGCCCCATTTCTCTGACAGACATTGATTGTAGGGCAGGAATTATGAAGGACTTACCTACCCTGTCTTGGCAGAGCTAAGCTGTCGACTTACCTGCTTCCAAGTTTTGTCCTTTGGGACAGCAGTCTGTTTACAGTTGAAGCACGGGTTTTTTGTTTGTTTGTTTTTTTGCCAAGAGATAGGCTTGCCACTAATTCAACCATCTCACACTGGAGATTCTTAGATGCTCACCTTCTACTTGGAGTGGAATAGGGGATGCTGTCAGGAGCTGGCATGTCTCGATATCAAAAAAATCTTAATTTAAGAAAACATCTTTGAATTCCATACTCTGCAGATCTCTTGGGGTTTTTGAAGACGCCCTGTCTATCTCTTATGTTTAGATAAGCAAATGTTGCTGTCTCTTAACAACTTGATTTCTGAGTAGCTTAGAAAATAACTGTGATAGACTGTCATAGTAACTAACAAAATGACACGCTTGCATGACTGTTAGTTTGTATTTCTTAATTATCCTAAACAGTTTATGATGGTTGGTAGCAAAAGGCCAAAACTTCACATTTCCTTTTCAAGCATTACTAGGTACAATACTTTTAAGAAGTGTTACCCTTAATTTTGTAACAATATACAAAGATCAATACCAATGTGGTCAAATATACTCTTAATTTTGTATCAATATACTAAGATTAGTACCGATGTAGTCCAATACAATCTTAATTTTGCATTAATATACAATGATCTATACCAATTTAGCCTAATATAATATTAACTTTGTATCAATATACAAAGGTATAAGGGCTTATTCAATAATCTGTCCTTTTTCATTGATCTTTTCTATACTATGTCTATGTCCGATTTTTTTCTCAAGTCTATTCACTCCTACATAGGAGAGAAAGAAGGATACAGGAAAGAAAGAGAGAGAAGTCCCTAGGTCTTACCTCCAAAACCCATTTAACATGACCATTTAGCAGCGTGTAGTCTCTTCCCCTAAATGACAAAATTTTCTGTTATCCATTGAATAACCAAAGGGGGGGGGAACACCCTCCCCACCTTCTGGGCCTGGGACATCACTCTCATAAATGACTTCCTACTGATTTGGGACGTAGTAAACCTGTTTGGGGCCCAAATAGGGATGGAAAATGGTTAAAAATGTTAATAGAATCATTTGATGTTCAGTCCTTTTGTGTTCAGATATTGAGATGTCCTAAGAAGTTTGTAGACAGAAGCTCATCTTCAGGCCTTTACTGAAGTTCTGGCTGGACAGTCTGTGGAGCTGAACGATCTAAGTGATTTTGAGATGTGATTGTAGACTTTTGAGGAAACAGCTATTGAGGGAGTCTGCAAGGCTAGATTGTCTGGGCCGCTCGTCTTCTTCGGTGTCTGATCTGTTTTCTGCTTAGGTTTCCCTTCTCCAGTTGTCCCTGGATTCCTAGAATGGATGCTTTAAGTCTCCTGGAAACATAAGAACAGAGCCCTGCCCTAATCCTAACTCTGGGACAATAACCTTTTTTTTTGGGGGGGGGAGGTCAGGTAATATTTTTCCTGGAGCAAATTTGTTTTTTTGACAATATATAAAGTATTATCTTTCAATCTGGATTAAAGAAAAAAAATTATTTTGTTATTTTGTAGCTAAATAAACCTTTAGTGTATATATTTTGAGATCTCAAAGGACAATTTGTTTACATTGAGCATGCCTTTTGTATGTAGTTTTTAAACTTAAATCCTTCCAGATCCTATGTGCCTGTCTCTGCATACTAAGTATTGGGATCAAGACCTGTGGTTCTCAACTGAAGGAATTAAAATGTGCTCCCCCGCCCCTGGATCAAAGTTTATCCCTATGTAGAGCTTGTTTTGTATCAGGCTGACCTTGAGCTCTGGCATCTGCCTGTTTCTGTCTCTAGTGTGTTGGGATTAAGGGTGTATTATTCTCAAATGATGGGATTAAGGGTGTGCACCATCACCACCCTGTTCCTTGTAACTCTAGCATTTATAAGACAACTAACTCTATAGTGCTCCTCCTGCCTCTGCTGAAGTTAAAGGTATGGGCTAACCCCACGCATTTCATGTATTTTACCTTAGCTCTAAGTTTTTTTCAACTCTTGGTGGTTTATAAAGCCAGGTTGAACAGCTGTAACTTTTAATTTATTTACAGTGTTTTAAACCTGTTACCTGCTTTTTTATTTAATAAATTTATTTATTGGTTGCTTCAGGTTACATATCCATCATATTGTCCTCTTTCCCCCCTTCCAAGCCCCAGCCTCCTATCCTCTACCCCCCTAACCCTTCCATCTTGCTCCTCTGGAGTGGAGTGACCCCACATAACAGTCCCTTGCCCCAGTTCAGACATCATATAAAGGCCAAGAGCTTCTTCATACACAGCAGAACTACAAGGCAGTACCACCAGTGAAAATTGTCCCATTGATGGGAAGGGAAAAATAAAAAACAGACCAACAAACCAACAAAAACTAACAACAACAACAAATGAAAGAAAAAAAGAAAAAGAAGTCTATGCCCATGTTCCCTTTGGTGTGTTGGTTGTAGTATAGATATCCTGTACTATATAGCTAAAATCCTACTATAAGTGAATAGATGCCATGTGCATCCTTCTGAGTCTGGGTTAGCTCACTCAGGATGAGCTTCTCTAAGTTCCATCCATTTGGCTGCAAATTGCATAATTTCATCATTTCTGATAGCTGAGTAATATTCCATTGTATAGATGTACCACAGTTTTTTAATCTATTCTTAATTTGAGGGGCATCAGGGTTTTTTCAAGTTCCTGGCTATTACAAATAAGGGTGCTATAAACATAGATGAAGAAACTTCCTTATGATTCCATGAGGAGTCATTTGGATGTATACCTAGAAGTGGTATGGCTGGGTCTTGAGGCAAAGCTATTCCAAGATTTCTAAGATAGCGCCATACTGACCTCCATAGTGGTTGCACAAGCCTGCACTCACACCAGCAATGGAGGAGGGTTCCCCTTTCTCCACACCCTGGCCAGCATGTGCTGTCATTTGAACTTTTGATCTTAACCATTGTGACAGGTGTGAGATGGAATTCAGAGTCGTCTTGAGTTGCATTTCTCTGATGATTAATGATGTTGAGCATTTCTTCAGGTGTTTCTCGGCCATTAGGGATTCCTCCTTTGTGAATTCTCTATTTAGCTCTGTCCCCATTTTTTGATTGGATTATTTGGTTTCTTGGCATTTAATTTCTTGAGTTATTTGTAGATTTTGGATATTAGCCCTCTGTCAGATGTGGGGTTGGTGAAGATTTTCTCCCAGTCTGTAGGCTCCCATTCTGTTCAAATGACTGTGTCTTTTGCTTACAGAAGCTTTTCAGTTTCATGAGGTCCCATTTATTAATTGTTCGTCACAGGTCCTGAGCTGTTGGTGTTCTGTTCAGGAAGTTGTCTCCTGTGCCAATGAGTTCGAGGTTTTTTTCCAACTTTTTCTTCTAGTAGATTTAGGATGATGGGCCTTATGTTAAGGTCTTTAATCCACTTGGATTTAAATTTTGCACAAGGTGATAAATATGGGTCTAATTTCATTCTTTTACAAGTGGACATCCAGTTTGACCAGCACCATTTGTTGAAGATGCTGTCTTTCTTCCACTGTGCCATTTTGGATTCTTTGTCAAAAATTAGGTGGCCATAAGTGTGTGGGTCTATTTCTCGATCTTCAATTGGATTCCATTGATCTATTGGTCTGTTTCTATACCAATACCATGCTGTTTTTACTACTATTGATCTGTAGTACAGCTTGAAATCTGGGATGGTGATACCTCCAGATGTTTTTTTATTGTAAAGGATTGATTTAGCTATTCTGGGCTTTTTGTTATTCCATATGAAATTGAGAATACCTCTTTCCCAGTCTATATAGAATTGTGCTGGTATTTTGATAGGAATTGCATTGAATCTATATATTGCTTTTGGTAGGATAGTCATTTTTATTATGTTGATCCTAGCTATCCATGAGCATGGGAGATCTTCCCATCTTCTTTTTTTTAATACTTTATTTTTTTATTTCTTCAAGTTACATCTCAGTCAATATCCCTTCCCTACTCCCCCTTCCTGCCCCAACCTTCCACCCTCTTCCCCCCAACAGCTTCCCCTTTCAGTCCAACAAATGGTTCCTTCTCTTATAACAGTAAATATTCTACAAAACAACAGAAATAAATATGCCATATTTATGAGAGTTAAATGGCCCAGTATACACTCCCAATGTCAAGTTCATACATATTTGGCCCCTGACTTTAACATTCTACCATCTAATCATCTCCATGAGTTTAAAGTTCTATATCTGATTCAGCTTTCATACTAACTTGCATCACTATTAAAAACATCTTCTTAGATCCAGAACGCCCTCTTGATTCCTAAACAACAAAATTTAACTATGAGACTCTATCTGTCTATTCTTCAACCTCAGAGACCTGAGAGGGATAAATATATCTGATTATATAGGAAGTGCAGGGCCTGCAGCTTCCAAAACTAAGAAATGACATACCAGTGGCTGCCTGGACAGTTCCCATTTTCTCTCCGTACATTCCAGCATCAATCTTCAGCCTTTTGTTCCCGTTTCTCTGACAGACATTTATTGTAGAGCAGAGATTATGAAGGACTTACCTA
Organism: Lophiomys imhausi; assembly: GCA_907164525.1. Classification (NCBI taxonomy): domain Eukaryota; kingdom Metazoa; phylum Chordata; class Mammalia; order Rodentia; family Muridae; genus Lophiomys; species Lophiomys imhausi. The sequence goes on along the minus strand of CAJQZJ010001694.1, from coordinate 21,478,951 downwards.
CCCTGTCTTGGCAGAGCTAGACTGTCGACTTCCTTGCTACCAAGTTTTGTCGTTTTTGGACAGCAGTCTGTCTGCAGTTGAAGGAAGGGTTTTTTTTTCATGCCAAGAGATAGGCTTGCCACTAATTCAACCATCTCACACTGGAGATTCTTCGGTGCTTATCTTCTACTTGGAGTAGAATAGGGGGTGCTGTCAGGAGCTGATATGTCTCGATATCAAAAAAAATCTTAATTTAAGACAACATCTTTGAATGGCATATTCTGCAGATCTCTTGGAGTTTTTGAAGATGCCCTATCTATCTTTTGTATTTAGATAAGCAAATGTTGCTTGTCTCTTAACAACTTGATTACTGAGTAGCTTAGAGAATATCTGTGATAGATTGTCATAGTAGCTAACAAAGTGACATGCTTGCATGACTAGGTGTTTGTATTTCTTAACTATCCTAAACAGTTTAAGACGGTTGGTATCAAGAGGCCAGAGCTTCACATTTCATTGTTAAGTATCTCTAGTTACAATACCATTAGGAAGCATTACCTTTAATTTTGTATCAATATACAAAGATCTATTCCAATGTGGCTAAATATACTCTTAATTTTGTATCAATATACAAAGATCAATGCCTATGTAGCCCAATACAATCTTAATATTATGTCAATATAGAAGGGTCAATACCATTGTGGCCAACTATAATCTTAATTTTGTATCAATATACAAAGATCAATACTGATGTAGTCCAATACAATCTTAATTTTGTACAATAAACAATGGTCAATACCACTTTAGCCAAATAAACTACTAATTTTGTATCAATATACAAAGGTATAAGGGCATATTAAATAATCTGTCCCTTCTTCTTGGTCCTTCTCATACTATGTCTATGTCTCATTTTTCTCAAGTCCGTGCACTCCTACATAGGAGAGAAAGAAGGATACAGAAAAGGAAAAGAAGGAAGTCCCTGGGTCTAACCTCCACAACCCATTTAACAAGACCATTTAACAGCTTGTAGTCTCTTCCCCTAAATAACAAAGTTTTCAGTTATCCTTCAAATAACCAAAAGGGGGGCAGAGAAACACCCTCCCCACCCTTTGGGCATGGGACATCGCTCTCTTAAAATGACTTCCTGCTGATTTGAGTTGTAGTAAACCTGCTTGGGGCCCGAACCAAAATGGAAAAATGGTTAAAAATGTTAGTACAATCCTTTTATGTTCAGTCCTTCTGTGCTCAGCTGTTTAGATGTCCTAAGGAGTTTGTAGGCAGAAGCTGATCTTCCAGGCTTTACTGAATTTCTGGCTGGGGCCGTGTGTAGAGCTGAACGGTCTTAGCGATTTTGAGTTGTTGCGGTTGTAGACTTTTGATGGAAACAGCTATTGAGGGAGTCTGTAAGGCTGAATCATCTGGGCCACTCGTCTTCTTTGGTGTCTGATTCTGTTTTCTGTTGAGGTTTCCGTTGTCTGGTTGTCCCTGGGTTCCTTGAATGGATGCTTTGAGTCTCCTGGAAAGATAAGAACAGATCCCTGCCCTAATCCTAACTCTGGGACAATTACCCTTTTTTTTTGGGGGGGGGGGTTAGGTAATATTTCTCCTGAAGCAAATTTGTTTTTTTGACAATATATAAAGTATTATCTTTCAATCTGGGTTAAAGAAGAAATTATTTTGTTATTTTGGAGCTAAACAAGCTTTAGTGTATATATATTGAGATCTCAAAGGACAATTTGTTTGTATTGAGTAGGCCTTTTGTAAGTAGTTTTTAAACTTAGGTCCTTCCAAATCCTATGTTTGTGTCTCTCCATTCTAATTATTAGGATCAAAGACCTGTGGTTCCCATCTGAAGGGATTAAAGATGTGTTCCACCACTCCTGGATTGAAGTTTTTCTCTATTTAGAGTTTGTTTTGTATCAGGCTGACCTTGAGCTCTGAGATCTGCCTGTTTCTGTCTCTAGTGTGTTGTGATTAAGGATTTACTCTTCTTGAATGATGGGATTAAGGGTGTGCACCCTCACCACCCTGTTCCGTGTAACTCTAGAATTTATAAGACCACTAACTCTATGGTGCTCCTCCTGTCTCTGCTGAAGTTAAAGGCATGGGTTAATACCATTTTTTTCATGTATTTTACCTTAGCTCTAAGTTTTTTCGACTCTTGGAGGTTTATAAAACCAGGTTGAATGGCTGTAAACTTTATTTTATTTACAGTGTTTTAAAATTGTTACCTGCTTTTTTTTAATTAATAAATTCATTTGTTTGTTGCTTCGGGTTACATCTCTATCATGTTGTCCTCTTTCCCCGCTTCCCTGCCCCACTCTCCCATCCTCTACCCGGTAACCTTTCCCTCTTGTTCTTCTGGGGTGGAGTGTCCCTACATAACAGTCCCTCGCCACAGTTCAGGAGTCATATGAGGGCCAAGAGCCTCTCCATACACTGGGGGCCTACAAGGCAGTACCGCCAGTGAAAAAAGACCTAAAAAAAGACCTTCAAACACACAAACCCACAAAAACAAAGAACAACAACAAAAAAAGAAAGGAAAAAGAAAAAAAGTCTATGTTCCTTTTGGTGTGTTGGTTATAGTACAGATATCCTGTACTATATAGCTAAAATCCAACGATAAGATGCCATGTGCATCCTTCTGAGTCTGGGTTAGCTCACTCAGGATGAGCTTCCCTAGTTCCATCCATTTGGTTGCAAATTGCATAATTTCATTGTTTCTGATAGCTGAGTAATATTCCATTGTATAGATGTACCACAGTTTTTTTTTTTAACGTTTCCATCTTTTATTTTATTTAATACAAACATACAGTTTGCACCTTTATTTTTGGTATCTTTATTTCATTGAATTTTTTTTTATAAATACTTTATTTTTTTTTCTTCAAGTTACATCTCAGTCACAAACCCCTCCCTATTCCCCCTTCCTATCCCGCTCTTCCACCCTCTTCCCCCCAGAAGTTTCCCCTTTCAGTCCAACAGATGGTTCCTTCTCTTATAACAGTAAGTATTATACAACACAACAGATATAAATATGCCACATTTATGAGAGTTAAATGGCCCAGTATACCTTCCCAATGTCCAGTTTATACATATTTGG
>CAJQZJ010001694.1:21439698-21465875 GCA_907164525.1 Lophiomys imhausi | reverse complement strand
TCTTGATGATCTGTCCTTTGTTGTGAGTGGGGTGTTGAAGTCTCCCAACACTCATGTGTTGTGATCGACGTGCGCTTTAAGTTTTAGAAGTGTTTCTTTTACAAAAGTATGTGCCTTTGTATTTGGGGCATAGATGTTCAGTATTGAGATTTCCTCTTGATGAATATTCCCTTTAATGAGTATATAGTGCCTTTCTTTGTCTTTCTTCATTAACTTCAGTTGGAAGTCTGTTTTGTTTGATATTAGGATGGCTACTCCACCTTGCTTCCTGGATCCATTTGCTTGGAAAACCTTTTCCCAGCCCTTTACTCTGAGGCAGTGTCTATCTTTCGTAGTTAGATGTGTCTCTTGTATACAGCATAAGGAAAGGTCTTGCTTGCGGATCCACTCTGTAAACCTATGTGTTTTTATTGGGAATTGAGCCCATTGATGTTGATGAATATTAGTGACCTGGGGTTTTTATTTCCCATTAGTTTGGTATAGGTGGTGGTCCTGTGCCTCTTTTGGTTTAGTTGCTGAGGGTTTTTCTATTCCCTTTGATTTCTTGGGTGGAGTTTTCTTCTCTGGGTTGGGATTTTCCTTCTAGGATTTTCTGTAGGGCTGGGTTTGTGGGTAGATATTGTTTAAATTTGATTTTGTCATGGAATATCTTGTTTTCTCCATCTATGTTGATAGAGAGTTTTGCTGGGTAAAGTAGTCTGGCTGGTCACCTATGATCTCTCAGGACTTGTAGTATATCTGACCAGGCCCTCTAGCTTTTAACGTTTCTGGGGAGAAGTCAGGTGTAATTCTGATGGGTCTGCCATTGTATGTGAGTTGACCTTTTTCTCTTACAGCTTTTAATATTCTTTCTTTGTTCTGTACATTTGGAGTTTCAATTATTATGTGGTGAGAGGAGTTTCTTTTCTGATCTAATCTGTTTGGTGTTCTGTAAGCCTCTTGGATTTTTATTGGCATCTCTTTTTTCAGGTTTGGGAAGTTTTCTTCTCTGATTTTGTTGAAGATATTTCCTGGACCTTTGAGTCGGGATTCCTCTCTTTCCTCTATACCTATAATTCTTAGGTTCCATCTTTTCATTGAGTCCTTGATTTCTTGGATGTTGTGGGTGAGAGATTTTTTAGCCTTTCATTTTCTTTGGATGTTGTACTGATTTCTTCCCCTGAATCTTCCATGCCTGAGATCCTGTCTTCCATCTCTTGCATCCTGTTGTTGATACTCACATCCGTAGTTCCTGTTCTCTTCCTTTGGTTCTCCCATTCCTCTTTTAACTCTGACTGTATTTTCTTTATTGTTTCTATTTCTTTTTTCATGTCTTGTATGGTTTTGTTCGTTTTGTACATTTCCTTCTCCAGCTTTCTTGTTTTTGTATGAAAATCTTTCATGGGTTTTTCCTTTTCCTGTTCAAGCTCTGTAACATTGGATTGGAGCTCTTTAATGGTGTTGTTCCTTGATGTGACTTGTAGAATTGTGGCTTCTTTGAATTTCTTCATAGATTTAAGTTCTTCTTGCAGGGACCCTATCACTTTCCATAATGCAGAATTTTCAACATTTTCATGTGTTTCTGTTGGTGTGAGGTCATCCCAATTGGATGAGCTAGGATAATTCTGCTTTGTTGGAGTCATATTTTCTTGATTTCTATTTTTTTTTTTACCTTTGGCCATTGGATGCGTTTAGCTGTCTGTTTTCTGTGCTTGGAACCACAGTGGATGATTTGGTGCAGGGGACGAGTTCCTTTGCTGTCTGTCGTTGTTTACAGGGGGATTTCAGGGTCACTGTGGTTTTAATCGCCTGAGGCACTGTGAGCTGGTGCAGCCTATTCCCAGGTTGTGAGTAATGGACCAGGATTGTTTCACTGCTCCCAATTCAGACTTCTCTATGTTGCACTCTGATTTATCAGCCTGTAATGGTTCTGATGGTATGGGCCTGTTTGCCCAGGCACAGATTCTGTGGGCTTTGTTTGTCGTCAAGGATGCTGACAGGGTCTGGCTCCACACCTAATATGTCTGGATTTTCCAGAATACAGCTATGGTCCCGATTTCTGGTTTCTCACTAGGCTTCTCGCCACAGGCCTGGCCTCTGTGCCTGATTCCCTCCCTGTCTGCACAGCCGGGGGTCTCCCTCCCTGACTGCTCGGCCATGGGTGCACCGAGCTCTGGATCCTCCGGCTGCCTTAGTGGTCCCCTCGCCCCAGGAGCTCAGCCGTGGGTGCGCGGATCCCTGGTCCCGCCCATGCCTGTCTCTCTTCCCAGTTGTCCTGCTGTGGGTTCGTGGGGATTTGTCCCTGCCAGCCGGGCTCCCTCCCCATCTGAGCTTCCGTAAGTGCGCGGGATTTGGCCCCTCCCACCCGCCTTTGTGTTCCAGGCCTCTCGTGCTCTCTCGGAACCTCCTGCCCTCTGCTTCACGAGCTGCTGCGGACCACCCGCTGAGCCCCCTGTTTGTTCCTTGCTAAGACTTCCACTATCTCGCAAAGTCTTTTAAGTGTGTATAAGTTCTACGTGAGGTGTGGGGAGCCCAATAGGCTAGTGATCTATCGCCATGTGGCCTCTGATTCTGCCTGCTGTGAGTTGGGGTCGATCTTACCAGGCTCCTCTCCAAATGCGAGTTCCCGAATCCCGGGTTTAGTGGCTTCCGTGTCTGCAAGAGATGGGGGGAGAGCCTTACCCTGGGACTTTTAGCAGTCCCTTGGGAGCTGTGAGTGTTCCCGGGGGGGTATAGCCCCTCCGGTTTTTGCACAGTGCCCAATAACTCTGTGGTTTTTATGGCTCTTTTTTCCCTGCGTTCAAAATGCATCAGTGTAGCTCACTGCCATTTTGCGCCCCCCCCCCCCCCCCGTACCACAGTTTTTTAATCCATTCTTCAGTTGAGGGACATCTGGGTTGTTTCCAATTTCTAGCTATTACAAATAAGGCTGCTATGAACATAGATGAGGAGACTTTCCTATGACTCCGTGAGGAGTCCTTTGGGTGAATACCCAGAAGTGGTATGGCTGGGTCCTGAGGCAAAATTATTCCATGTTTTCTAAGATATCGCCAGACTGACCTCCATAGTGGTTGCACAAGCCTGCACTCCCACCAGCAATGGAGTAGGGTACTCCTTTCTCCACACCCTCGCCAGCATGTGCTGTCATTTGAACTCTTTATCTTAGCCATTCTGACAGGTGTGAGATGGAACCTCTGAGTCGTCTTGAGTTGCATTTCTCTGATGATTAAGGATGTTGAACATTTCTTCAGGTGTCTCTCGGCATGGGAGATCTTTCCATCTTCTAAAGGACTCTTCCATTTCTTTCTTCAAGAGCTTGAAGTTCTTGTTGTATAGGTCCTTTACTTGCTTGGTTAGAGTTATCCCCACATATTTTATATTGTTTGTGGCTAATGTGAAGGGGGTTGTTTCCCTTATTTCTTTCTCAGCCCATTTGTTTGTTGTATAGAGAAATGCTTCTGATTTTTTTGAATTAATTTTGTATCCTGCCACCTTGCTGAAGGTGTTTATCAGCTGTAAGAGTTCCCTGGTGGCATTTTTGGGGTCGCTTATGTATTCTATCATATCATCTGCAAATAGGGATAATTTGACTTCTTCGTTTCCAATATTTATCCCTTTGATCTCCTTTAGTTGTCTTATTGGTCTAGCAATAACTTCAAGTACTATATTGAAGAGATATGGTGAAAGTGGACATCCTTGTCTTGTCCGAGTTTAGAGGTAATGCTTCAAGCTTCTCTCCATTTAAATTGATGTTGGCCACTGGCTTGCTGTGTATTGCCATTATTATTTCTAGGTACAGTCCTTGTATGCCCGTCCTCTCCAGAACTTTTAGCATGAAGGAGTGTTGGATTTTGTCAAATGCCTTTTCTGGATCTAGCGAGATTTTATCATGTGTTTTTTTTTCCTTCATCTTGTTTATATGGTGAATTATGTTGATAGACTTTCGTATGTTGAACCATCCCTGCATTCCTGGGATGAAGCCTACTTGATCATGGTGTATGATACTTTTGATGTGTTCTTGAATTCGGATTGCTAGTATTTTATTAAGTATTTTTGCATCTATGTTCATGAGGGAGTTGGTCTGAAGTTCTCTTTCTTTGTTGGGTCTTTGTGTGGTTTAGGAATCAGGGTGACTGTGGCCTCATAGAATGAGTTTGGCAGTGTTCTTTCTGATTCTATTTTGTGGAAGAGTTTGAAGAGTAGTGGTGTTAGCGCCTCTTTGAAGGTCCAGTAGAATTCCGCGCTAAGGCCATCTGCTCCTGGGTTTTTTTTGGTTGGGAAATTTTTAATGACTGTTTCTATTTCCTTAAGGGTTATAGGGCTGTTTAATATGTTAATCTGATCTTGATTTAGGTTCGGTAGGTGGAATCTATCGAGAAAATTGTCTATTTTGTTTAAGTTCTCAAATTTGATAGAGTATGGATTTTTAAAGTAGGATCTAAATATTTTCTGGATTTCCCCAATGTGTGTTGTTATTTCCCCCTTTTCATTTCTTATTTTGTTGATTTGGGTTTTTTCCCTCTGTCTTTAGTTAATTTGGCTACGTGTCTGTCTATTTTGTTGATTTTCTCAATGATCCAACTCTTGATTACATTGATTCTTTGTATAGTTCTTTTTGTTTCTAAGTTGTTGATTTCAGCCCTAAGTTTGATGATCTCCTGCCTTCTGCTCCTTTTGGGGGTATTTGCTTCTCTTTTTTCTCCAATTCACCCAGTTTGGCTGTTAATATGAGCTTTCACAATTTTCTTTTTGTAGGCATCTAGTGCTATGAATTTTCCTCGTAGCACCACTTTCATTGTGTCCCATAGGTTTGGGTATGTTGTGTCTTCATTTTCATTGGATTTTAAGAAGTCTTTGATTTCCTTCTTTATTTCTTCCCTGACCCAATAGTCATCTAGTAAAGAGTTGTTCAATTTCCATGTGCGTGTAGCCTTTCTGTTGATTCTTTGCTTTTGAAGTCCAGCTTTATTCCATGGTGGTCTGATAGGATACACAGGGTTAGTTCAATTTTCCTGTATCTGTTGAGGCTATCTTTGTGTCCAACTATATGGTCAATTTTGGAGAAGGTTCCGTGCTGTTCTGAGAAGAAGGTATATTCTTTTGTGTTTGGGTGAAACGTTTTGTAGATATCTGTTAGGTCCATTTGGTTCATGATCTCTGTAAGACTCATTATTTCTCTGTTTGGCTTCTGTCTTGATGATCTGTCCATTGTTGTGAGTGGGGTGTTGAAATCTTCCACTACTAAAGTGTTGGGATCGATGTGTGATTTAAGTTTTAGAAGTGTTTCTTTTAAAATACAGGTGCTTTTGTATTTGGGGCATAGATGTTCAATATTGAGATGTCCTCTTGATGGATATTTCCCTTAACGAGTATGTAATGCCCTTCTCTTTCTTTTTTTTATTAACTTCAATTGGAAGTCTATTTTGTTTGATATTAGGATGGCTACTCCAACTTGCTTCCTGGGTCCATTTGCTTGGAAGACCTTTTCCCAGCCCTTTATTTTGAGATAGTGCCTATCTTCAGTAGTGAGATGTGTTTCTTGTATGCAGCAAAAAGATGGGTCTTGTTTACGGATCCAGTCTGTAAGTCAGTGTCTTTTTATTGTTGAGTTGAGTCCATTGATGTTGATGGATATTAGTGACCAGGGGTTGTTATTTGCCATTATTTTGGTATAGGTGATCATCTTGTGCTTCTTTTTGTTTAGTTGCTGTGGTGATTTCTATTTCCTCTGTTTTCTTGGGTGTGGTTATCTTCTCTAGGTTGGAATTTTCTTTCTAGGTTCTTCTGTAGGGCTGGGTTTGTGGGTAGATATTGTTTAAATTTGATTTTGTCATGGAATATTTTGTTTTCTCCATCTATGTTGATAGAGAGTTTTGCTGGGTATAGTAGTCTGGCTGGGCACCTATGTTCTCTCAGTGCTTGTAGGACATCTGCCCAGGCCCTTCTGTGTTTTAAAGTTTCTGAGGAGAAATCCGGTGTAATTCTGATGGGTCTGCCATTGTATGTGAGTTGGCCTTTTTCTCTTTCAGCTTTTAATATTCTTTCTTTGTTCTCTACATTTGGAGTTTCTATTTTTATGTGGCGAGAGGAGTTTCTTTTCTGATCTAATCTGTTTGGTGTTCTGTAAGCCTCTTGAAATTTTATTGGCATCTCTTTTTTCAGGTTTGGGAAGTTTTCTTCTATGATTTTGTTGAAGATACTTCCTGGACCTTGGAGTCGGGAGTCTTCTCTCTCCTCTATGCCTATGATTCTTAGGTTCCTTCTTTTCATTGAGTCCTTGATTTCTTGGATGTTGTGGGTGAGAGATTTCTTAGCTTTCTCATTTCTTTGGATGTTGTACTGATTTCTTTCATCAAATCTTCCGTGCCTGAGATCCTGTGTTCTATCTCTTGAATCCTATTTGGGTACTGATATCCATAGTTCCTGTTCTCTTCCTTTTACTGTCCATTTCAATTTTTAACTCTGACTGTGTTTTCTTTATTGTTTGTTTCCATTTCCATTTTCATGTCTAGAATGGTTTTATTATTTTTTTTGTACATTTCCTGTTCCAGTTTGCTTATCTTTGGCTGAAAGTCTTCTATTGCCCTGTCCTTTTCGTGTTCAAGCTGAGTCCCCTGTTTAGAAGTTGTCTGATGGTGGTATCCATAGTTTTTATCTGTGAAATCGTGGCCTCTTTGAATTCCTTCATGAATTTAAGTTCTTCCTGAAGGGACTCTATGACTTTCCATAATGTAGAATTGTTATCGTTTTCATGTGTTTCAGTTGTGGTGCTGTGATCCAGGTTGGCTTAAATGGCATCGCTTTCTTTTGTTGGATCCATTCTGCCTTGAATCCTGCTTTTTCTGGGGTGTTTGGCCATGTGTAAGTCTTACCTGTCTCTTCCTGTTGTCTTCTATTCTTTGATCCAAGGGGAGCGCTTTAGTGTAGTGGTTGACTTGTCTGACTCCACTCCTGTAAGTTTTCTTTTTCTGCCTTGCCTCTTGGGTGGAGATTTCACTTATCAAGGGGGCGGAGCTGTATACACTTAAGCTCTGGCTCCCCGCTGGGTGTGTCCGTAGTAGCAAAAAAAAAAAAAAAAAAAAAAAAGACCAATAATAATGGCAAAGACTTCTCTGTTTTCCCAGGATTGAATCCTATTGTGGGTAAGATCTGCCTTCCCCCCCTGGAGCTGGCTCTGGAACCTGGCAGGTGGTGCCACGGTCTACCAAGTTCCTGTAAACATCAGTGAGTTGCAGTCTACAGCCTGGCAGGTATTCTGCCGCTGATCCGCACTTGCTCTGGTGGGTCTGTAAACCTTTGCCCGATAGCCAGACCTTCTGTGTGAGACCTTGGTGGGGGTGGGGGGGTGCAGCAGGCTGGAGTTTATCTCTTTGTGTGGGGTTTGAATCTGCCCACTGGGTATTAGATAGGAACTTACCCGGCGTGTCTCTCCTTGTGGGGAGGAAGGATCCCGATTCTCGGATTCAGCTGCTTCCGTGCGTGTTTGAGAGTGGGAGGGAGCGTCCTGCCCAGGGACTTTTAGTGGTACCCGGGTAGTTGGGTGAGACCAGGGGGAGGGGGGCGTCGGGTCTTAGATATTTTTGTACTGCGTCTTATATCAATCGCGGTTTTCCCCAAGATTAAAATGCATCCATATGGGCCACCGCCATCTTGGATCAACCTGTAACATCTTTTAGACCTAAAATATTTCTTAAATCCTATGCAACGAAGTTTAATTTTAAGATTATAACTATTTAGACTTCAACCCCATCAGAGACTTTAAAAGGAAATTAAATTATTACCCAAGTATGTAGGAAGTGTAGAGAAAGCAACTTCCAAAACTCTAGTAATGAGAAAGGTTGCTAGCTACTGGAGCAATCACCAATGGTTTCTCTGTTTTGTTGTGGCATCAAGTCTTCAGCCCCCTGGCCCAGAATATCTGATAAAATTTTCTGAGAAGCAGGAATATTAACCAACTTGCCTAACTTATCTCTGTAACATTGGTCAGTTGACTTTTCAGTGTCCTGCTTGTTCACAAGTTGGACAGGCAGACTGCTGTCAGCCATTTTTTTGTCCAATGACTATCTTGCCACAATTGTTTCTTTAATGCCCATCATATTTTATCATGTAGATTCAGGGTGCTACCAGGAACAGATGCCTCTCTATCAGAAAAAAAAATTTCTTATTAAAACATCTTAAATGCCATTTTCTATAGGTCTCTGATGTTTTTGAAAACCATCTATCATCTATCTGTCTATCTGTCTATCTATCTAAATAGACAAATCTTGGTTGTTTTTTTTTAATCTATGTGCTACCTACTAGCTTTAAAACCATAAAAGAGATTAAATACAGCATATTTCTGCAATTAACTAAACTAATATTTAACAAAACTATAGGTTCAATTGACTATTCATTTGCATTTTAATTATCCTATACAGTTTTCAATAGCAGCTTTCAAATGGACTGGAACTAAAAATTGCATTTTTTAAATGATTAAAAAATATTTTCAATGAATTAAATGATTTTTATATTACTTTTTTCTTTTTTTAATTTTTTTTATAACCTGGTAACATTTGGCTGGTCTATCTTGGTTTAACTCTCAGCTGCTCTTGTCTGAAATGGCTCATACATTTTGTTGTGGGGCCTCAAGGTAGGACCACAAAGTTTCTTCATGACTGCAAAAGATTACCTTGTATGTCTCTCTTGAACATATATTAGTTTGTCCAATGCTGACATCTCCCAAAATGTTTACAAATTCCAGTGTGCCACTACTGTATTTTCCAGAGTTAACATGCAGGCCATTTTGACATATGGCTTCAAAAGTACCATATTTCTCACCATGCTGGACATTTTGGTCTCTGAGGCTGTTAGCCTTACAATTTCTTTGTAAATGGCCAAACATACTACAATTAAAACACTGGGTGTTTTGATATCTGAGGCTTTTGGTGACTACTGGGAAAAATAATGGTGGTAATCTTATAAACCCTGGCTGCTCCTCTGGGGGTGCAGTTAACTTGAGATTTTCCCTCTCTCTCTGAATGGTCTGTTTCTCTTTCACCAGATCTAAACCTGTGTTCTCCTCTCTCCACCACTTTTTGTTTTCTAAGCACTACAACTTCTATTCATAACCTCTATAGTTGCATCACCATTTCTGCAATCCTTTTATTATATCCTGCATCCATTTGCAACTTTTCAAATTGTTCAAGCATTCTCCCCATCTTATTTTAAGTATGTAGGAAGAAAAACAACAACATACAAAATATTCACTCTGGGCACAAAGTGAGAGAGAACCCAGTGGCAGCAGTCATTATAAGCCTTTTGGTGATATACTGAAATATTCTGTTCATTCCTTCAAACACTGATGTCTCCTCCACAGCATTAGATATGGAATTTCCTGTTATGCCTTGCCCTACATTTGGGTGCCACTTGTAGCACAGTGGATTTATTATTATATTATACACTCTAATTAATTCCACTATACTTAATACCTGTTCCTCCCTTATTCCTTCCAACACCCTAACACTACATGGGAGATAAAGAAGGAAGGTTAGAGGGGAACAAGGGCAGAGGGAGGAGTTCTCTTTGAGATACTTCCTGTTGTTTAGGGTTGTAGGGTTCTTTGTGGGCAATACCAATATCAGTCCAGGAGTCCAGCAAACCAGCAAACCAGAAATCCAGGAAACAGCAGCAGGAAGAACCAGCAACAGGGAGAACAGCAACCTCTTTCTTCTTTGCAGCCCTTTCTCTTTCTTCTTTATAGTCCCCCCTTCTCCTCCTTCTTTGTAGTGCTTCTTTTTCTTCTTTCTTGTAGTGCTCCCTTTCTTCTTTGTAGCCCCCTCTCTTTCTTCTTTGTGGTGCTCTCTTCTCTTAGGGCTCTTGCCTTTTTATCCCTTTCTCAAGTCTTCCAAGTTAAACTTGCTCAGCTGACTAAGCCATGCCCCTGCTAGCTCATGAGGAAGTTAATAGTTTATACCTATGGCCTTACTGAAGCAGTCTGACATGTGGAATTAAACAAAAACATTCTCATAATTGTTTTTTTTTTTTTTTTACAAAACTCTTACCACAGCAAACAAATAACCCCAATGCAGCAAAACCAAAAAAAAAAACCAAAAAAAAAAACCAAAAAAAAAACCCACACACACACTACTACCACCAAGATAAAAATAATAGGACAAAACAATCAATTGTCATTAATATCTCTCAACATCAATGAATTCAATTCCCCAATGAAAAGACACAGTCTTACCAAATGGATCCACAAACAAGACCCATAATTTTGCTGCATACATGACACACACCTCACCAACAAAGATGGACTTTACCTTGGAGAAAAGTATGGGAAAAAAGGTTTTCCAAGCAAATGGTCCCAGGGAGCAAGCTTGGAGTAGCCATCCTAATATCAAATTAAGTAGACTTTCAGCTGAAATTAATAAGAAAAAAAGATAGGGAAGGACACTATATACTCATCAAAGGAAAAATCAATATGACATTTCAATACTGAACATCTATGCCCCAAATACAAGGGCACCCACATCTGTTAAGGAAACATCACTAAAGCTTAAACCACACATTAATAGTGGGAGACTTCCACACTCCACTCACACCAATGGACAGGTCACTGAGAGAGAAACCAAACAGAGAAATAATGAGACTAACAGAGGTCATGAACCAAATGGACCTAACATATATCTACAGAATATTTCACCCAAACACAAAAGAACATACCTTCTCAGCACTTCATGGAAACCTCCCACAATTGATCATATAGTTGGTCACAAAGCAAGTCATATCCAATTCAAAAATTTGAATAACTCCTTGTATCTTACTTGGATCACCATGGTTTAAAGCTAGACCTCAATAACAACAGAAATAACAAAAAGCCTACACATAATTAAAATCTAACAACTCTCTACCCAATGACCATTGGGTCAGGGAACAAATAAAGAAGGAAATTATAGAATTTCTAAAATTCAATTAAAAAAAGGTACAGTATGCTATAACTTTTAGGACACAATTAAAGCAGTGCTAAGAAGACAGCTCATAGTACCAAGTGCGTTCAAAAAGAAATCGGAGACAGCTCATATTTGTAACTTAAAAGCACAATAGAAAGCTACAGAAAAAAAGAAGCAAACACACCTAAGAGGCACAGATGGCAGAAAATCATCAAACTTAGTGCTGATTTCAATATTTTAGAAACAAAGAGAACAATACAAAAGGCTGACAAAACCAGGAGCTCATTCTTTGAGAAAATCAATAAGACAAACATTTAGCCAAACTAAGAGGCAGAGAAAAAATATCCAATTTAACAAAGTCATAAATGAAAAGGGAGAAATAACAGACATTGAGGAAATCCAAAGAATTATTAGGTTTTACTTCAAAAACCTGTACTCCACAAAATTGGAAAAATTTAAGTGAAATGGACAATTTTCTTGATAGATTCCACATACCAAGGTTAAATCAAGATCTGGTAAACAAATTAAATAGTCCTATAAGCCCTAAGGAAATAGAAACAGTCATTAAAAGTCTCCCAACCAAAAAACAAACAAACAAACAAAAAAAAACCAAAAAAACCCAAAGAACAACAACAAAAAAAACCCAAAACAAAAAAACCCCAACCCCCCCCCAAACAAACAAACAAACAAACAAAAAAAAAGCCAAGGGCCAGATGGTTTCAACACAGAATTCTAGCAGACTTTCATGGAAGAGCCCAACACCAACACTCCTCAAACTCTTTCACATCATAGAAACAGAAAGGACACTGTCAAACTCATTTTATGAGGCCACAGTCACCCTAATATCGAAACCACAAAACATCCTAACAAAGAAAGAGAATTTCAGACCCATTTCTATTATGGACATAGATACAAAATTACTCAATAAAATACTTGCAAACTGAATCCAAGAACACTACAAAAGTATCATACCCTATGATCAAATAGGCTTCATCCCAGGGATGTAGGGGTGGCTCAACATATGAAAATCCATCAACATAATCCACCATATAAGCAAGCTGAAAGAAAAAAACCCACATGATCATCTCATTAGATGCCAAAAAAACATTCCACAAAATCAGACACCCTTTCATGTTAAAAGTCTTGGAGAGATTATTCATATAAGGACCATCCCTAAACATAATAAATGCAACTCATAGCAAGCTGATAGCCAACATCAAATTAAATGGAGAGAGCAATAAGACAACTGAAGGCGATCAAGGGGATACAAATTGGAAATGAAGAAGTCAAACTATCCCTATTTGCAGATCATATGATAGTATATATAAGCCACCTCAAAAATTCCACCAGAGAACTCTTACAGAAGATAAACTTCTTCAGCAAGGTGGCTGGATACAAAATTAATTTAAAAAATCAGAAGCCTTCTTTATACAAAAAGTAAATGGGCGGAGAAAGAAATTAGGAAAACTACATCCTTCACATTATCCACAAACAATATAAAAATACCTGGGGGTAACTCCAATCAAACAAGTGAAGGACCTGTATGACCAGAATTTCATGTCCATGAAGAAATAAATTGAAGAGGACATCAGAAGATGGAAAGATTTCCCATGCTCCTGAATAGGTAGGATCAACAAAATAAAATGACCACCCTGCCAAAAACAATATACAGATTCAATGCAATTCCTATCAAAATACCACCACAATTCTTTATGTGCCTGGAAAAGACAATACTCAACTTCACATAGAATAACAAAAACCCAGAATAGTTAAATCAATCCTGTACAATGAAAAAAATATCTGGAGGTATTACCATCCATGATTTCAAGCGCTACTACAGAGCAATAGTAATAAAAACAGCATGGTACTGGTATAGAAACAGACAAGTGGATCAATGGAATCAAATTGAAGATCCAGAAATGAACCCACACACCTATGGTCACTTAATTTTTGACAAAGATACCAAAACTGTACAGTGGTGTTGGTCTAATGGATGTTGACATGCAAAAGAATGATATTAGACCCATACTTATCACCTTGCACAAAACTTAAGTCCAAGTGGATCAGAGAACTTAACATATGGCCTGACACACTAAATCTATCTAATAGAAGAGAGAGTGGGGAAAAGCCTAGAACTCACCGGCACAGGTAACAACTTCCTGAACAGAACACCAACAGCTCAGGATCTAAGACCAACAATCAATAAATGGGACCTCATGAAACTGAAAAGCTTCTGTAAGGCAAAAGACACTGTCATTTGAACAAAACAGCAGCCAACAGATTGGGAAACGATCTTCACCCACCCCACATCTGACAGAGAGCTAATATCCATAATTTAAAAAGAACTCAAGAAATTAAATGCCAAGAAACCAAATAATCCAATCAAAATGGAGAACAGAGATAATCAGAGAATTCACACAGGAGGAATCCCTAATGGCCAAGAGACACTTTGAAGAAATCCTCAGCATCCTTAATCATCAGAGAAATGCAACTTAAGACAACTCTGAGATTCCATCTCACACCTGTCAGAATGGCTAAGAACAAAAACTCAAATGACAGCACATGCTGGCAAGGTTGTGGAGAAAGGGGAACCCTCCTCCATTGCTGATGGGAGTGCAAGCTTGTACAACCACTATGGAAATCAGTATGGCAATATCTTAGAAAACTTGGAATAGCTCTGCCTCAGGACCCAGCCATACCACTTCTGGGTATACATCCAAATGATTCCTCACCAAACCACAAGGACATTTCCTCATCTATGTTCATAGCAGCCTTATTTGTAATAGCTAGAAACTGGAAATAACCCAGACATCCCCCAACTGAGGAACGGATAAAAAAAACTGTGGTGCATCTACACAATGGAATACTACTCAGCCATTAGAAACAATAAAATCATGTAATTTGCATAGAAATGGATGGGACTAGAGAAGCTCATCCTGAGTGAGCTAACCCAGACTCAGAAAGATGCACATGGCATCTATTCACTTATAATCAGATTTTAGCCATATACTACAGGATAACTAAACTATAGCCAATGCACCAAAGGGAACAGGAACATAGACTTTGTACCTGTCAATGAAACACTTTGCCATAGTGGTACTGCCTTGTGGGCCCCCAGTGTATGAGGAGGCTCTTGGCCCTCATATGACTCCTGAACTGGGGTGGGGGACTGTTATGTAGGGACACTCCATTCCAGAAGAGTGGGATGGAAAGAATAGGTGGTAGAGGGTGGGAGTGTGGAACTGGGAGGGTTGGAATAAGGCCTCTGTGATGGAGATGTTACCTGAAGTAATAAATAAACATAAAAAAACCCAATTTCCTCTAAAATAAGGGACAAGTAAGTCTTCCCACTCTCTGAATATCTCTTCAACATAGTACTTGAATTTCTAGAGAGTGCAATCAGGCAACTAAAGGAGATCAAGGGGATACAAATTAGAAAGGAAGAAGTCAAAGTATCCCTATTTGCAGATAATATGATAGTATACATAAGTGACCCCAAGAATTCCACCAGAAAACTCCTACAGCTGATAATCTCCTTCAGCAATGTGGCTGGATAAAAAATTAATTTTAAAAAATGGTAGCCCTTCTTTAAGCAAAAGATAAATGGGCTGAGATAGAAATTAGGGAAGCAAAACTCTTCACAATAGCCACAAATATAAAATACCTGGGGGTTACTCTAATCAAAGCATTTGAAAGATCTATATGACAGGAACTTCAAGTCCCTGAAGAAGAAAACTGATGAAGATACCAGAATACGGAAATATCTCCCATGCTTATGGATAGGTATGATAAACATAATAAAAATGGGGGAGTAGGGAGCAGATTGTGATTGAGATATAACTTGAAGAAATAAAAAAAAAATGGCCATCCTACCAAAAGAAATATACAGAGCCAATGCAATTCCTATCAAAATTCCAACGCAATTCTTACAGACCTTGAAAGAACAATTTAATACTTCATATAGAAAACAAAACAAAACAAAACAAAAAAACCCAGAATAGCGAAACCAATCCTGTACAATAAAAGAACATCTGGAGGTATCACCATCCTTGATTTCAAGCTGTACTACAGAGCAATAGTAATACAAACTGCATGGTACTGGCATAGAAACAGTCTGGTTGATCAATGGAATTGAATTGAAGACCCAGAAACAATCCCTCACCCCTAAGGTCACTTAATTTTCAACAAAGAAGCCAAAACCGTGCAATGGAAAAAGGAAAGTAAGTGTCTCTTGCCATGAGAGATTCCTCTCTTGTGAATTCTCAGTTTAGCTCTGTATCCTATTTTTCCACAATGGTGCTGGTATAACTGGAGGTCCACATATAGAAGAATGCATATAGACCCATGTTTATCACCTTGTATTAAAATGAAATCTAAGTGGACCAAAGACCTCAACATAAAACTGGACACACTAAATCTAATAGAAGAGAAAGTGGATAAAAGCCTAAAACTCACTGGGATATGAGACAACTTCCTGAACAGATTACCAATAGCTCAGGCTTTAAGACTAACAATCAATAGATGGGACCTTATGAAACTGAAAAGCTTCTGTTAGGCAAAGGACACTGTCATTAAAACAAAACAGCAGCCAACAGATTTGGAAAAGATCTTCACCAACTCCACATCTGACAGAGGGTTAATATCCAAAATATATAAAGAACTGAAGAAATTAAACATCAACAAAGCAAATAATCCGATGAAATAAATGGGATACAGAGCTAAACTGGGAATTCACAAAAGAGGAATCTCTAATGGCCAAGAGACACTTGAAGAAATGCTCAATATCCTTAGTCATCAGAGAAATCGAACTTAAAATGACCCTGAGATTCCCTCTCACACCCTTCAGAATAGAAAACCATATGCTAGCGAGGATGTGGAGAAAGGGGAACACTTCTCAATTGCTGGTGGGAGTACAAACTTGTACAACTACTGTGGAAATCAATCTGGTGATACATTAAAAGATTGGGAATAGTTCTGCCTCAAGACCCAGCCATACCCCTCCTAGGCATATATCCAAGGAATTGTTCACCAATCCACATGGACATAAGCTCTACTATGTTTGTAGCATTTTTATTCATAATAGCTAGAACCTGGAAACAACCCAGATGTCCTTCAAAGGAAGTATGGCCTAAAAAAAAAATGGTATATTTCGCAATAGAATATTACACAGCTATCAGAAATGAGAAAATCTTGTAATTTGCAACCAAATGGATGGATCTAGAAAAGCTCATCCTAAGTGAGCCAACTCAGACCCAGAAAGATACACATGGCATATACTCACTTATAACTGGATTGTGGTAGAAGTTAAGTCTCTTTAGTGAAATTAGTAGGCAGTTCAATTTAGTATCTGACAGCACATAAGGAAAAGTTGGCGCCCCTTTTTGTGCTGAAATGGTCAAAGCCAAGTTGTTGCTGGACAATATGCCCCGTTGAAGGGGCGTGGCTAAGAAACTGTTCAAGCCTTGCAAATGACATCAGTTGCTGTAAGAAGTAACAGGACTGCTGGACATCTCAAGAAATCTCGTGGACCCTCAAGACTGCCAAGGTTCGCAAGATAAGGCAATATGTAAGTCAGAGAATTCCACGTGGTAGCTCTCTTCCTCCTGCCCTCACCAACTGAGAAGTCACCCTGAAGAAGTACATAGTAAGGTAGTCCATTAACCCAATTTAGACTGCTATAGACTGCAAAGGTATCACATAACACCTGCTGAGAGTTTGTTCTTTGAAGCATCTGTCTTAGGGCCCCAGAGTGCCGGAAAAATGAGGAGGGCAAATGGAATTTAGAAGTCACTTGGAGAGGCTTATGGCTATGAGGTTTGCCATGGCCAAAACACCGTGAAGGCTAGTCTTAGCAGATTAAAAAAAAAAAAAAAAAAAGCTGGCCTCAGTTTGGGATTGGAACAGACTGTGTTTATAACCCAGCCACAATTTGGTGGTTGAAATAAATTGGCTTTGAGAACTGGCAAAGTAAGGAACAATGGACTTTAAGCTTAAAACATACTACCCTATAGGACTGCTATGTCCCTCAACCAAAGAATGGGTTAAAAACTGTGGTACATCTATACAATGGAATATTATTCAGCTATCAGAAACAATGAAATTATGCAATTTGCAGCCAAATGGATGGAACTAGAAAAGCTCATCCTGAGTGAACTAACCCAGACTCAGAAGGACACATATGGCATCTATTCACTTATAGTAGGATTTTAGCTATATAGTAGAAAGTATCAATACTACAACTAACACACCAAAGCGAACTTGGACATAGACTTCTTATTTTTAATTTTTATTTTTTATATATTAGTTATATTTTTTTCTATTTTTTAGTCTTTTTATCTATTATATGCCTATTGATTTGTTTGTTTAGTAGTTCTCTCTCCCAGGCAACGAGACACTTTTCACTGATGATACTGCTTCATAGATCCCCAATGAATGAAGAGGCTCCTGGCCCTCATACGACCTCTCAACTGAGATGAGGGACTGCTATATAAGGACACCCCACCCCAGAGAAATGGGATGGAAGGGTTAGGAGGTAAAGAAAAAAAATGAAATGTGATGTTTCGGCCTTTTACTACTAACTGTCATGAACCGTTTAGGATGATTAAGAAATGCAAACTAATGGTTATGCAAGCCAGTCATTCTGTTAGGTACTATGACAGCCTATTATAGTTACTTGCTAAGCTAATCAGAAATAAACCTGCTAAGAGACAAGCAACATCTGCTTACCCTAATATAAGAGATAGATAGGGCCTCTTCAAAAACCTCAAGAGATCTGCAGAATATGGCATTCAAAGATGTTTTCGTAACTTTAGATTTTTTTGTATCGAGACATATCAACTCCTGACAGCACCCCCTATTCTCCTCCAAGTAGAAGATGAGCATCGAAGAATCTCCAGTGGGAGATGACTGAATTAGTCGCAAGCCTATCTCTTGGTAGGAAAAGCCCCTTGCTCCAACTGTAGACAGAATGCTGTCCAAAAAGGACTAAACCTGGAAGCAGGTAAGTCGACAGCCTAGCTCTGCCAAGACAGGGTAGGTAAGTCCTTCATAACCCCTGCTCCACAATCAATGTCTGTCAGAGAAGCGGGGCCAAACGACTGAAGAGCGATGCTGTAATGTATGGAGAGAAAATGGAAACTGTCCAGGCAGCCACTGGTATGTCATTTTTTAGTTTTGGAAGCTGCAGACCCTGTACTTCCTATAAAATCAGATATATTTATCCCTCTCAGGTCTCTGAGGTGATTGAAGAACAGATAGATAAAGTCTCATAATTAAATTTTGAGTTGTTTAGGAGTCAAGAGAGTGTTATACATCTAAGAAGATACTTTTAAAATTGTGTTGCAATTAGTATGAATGTTGAGTCAGATATAGACCTTTAAACTCATGGAGATGTTTAGATAGTAGAATGTTAAAGTCAGGTACCAAATACATATGGACTGGTCATTGGGAATGTACGTTAAGCCATATAACCCTCATAACTGTGGCCTAATTACCTCTGTTGTACTGTATTGTATTTATTATTATAGGAGAAAGAGCCATGTGTTGGACTGAAAGGAGAAACTGTAGGGGGAAATAAGATACATCTTAAACTTAAAAGAAAAAAAAAAGGGAAGAGGATGGGAGGTTGAGGGTGGGAGGTTGGGACTGGAAGGGGAATAGGGAGGGGACTGCGATTGAGATGTAACTTGAAGAAATAAAAAATAAAAAAAAGAAAGTTAAAATAGTGTAAGTTAAGTGTTTTTAGATAGATATTAGGGTATTCTTAGGTAGATTATAAATTTTAGATGATTACAGATTATAGGTTGCATGATTTAGGTATTTTATAGATGTTTGTTAAGTTTTAATAAATATTAGTGTTTATAAATGAAAATATTCTGTTACACAAGATTTTAGCTATATAGTACAGGATAATTATCCTAAAACCTAGAGACCCAAAGGAACAGGAACCTAGCATAGCTATGCTGTGAGAAATTACGCCCAACAGCAGATCAAAACTGATGCTGAGACACACAGCCATATATTAGGTGGAATTCTGGGAATAGTGTATAAGAGAGGGAGGAGGAATAGAGAGACCGAGGGGACAAGAAAACCATGTGAAGATCAACAGAACCAACCAATCTAGGCCCCTAGAGTCTTACAGAAACTGAAACACTAAGAAAACAAAAAGCCTACTACATAGACCAGACTTAGGCCCCCTATACATACATATATACATACATGCATACATACACACACAGACACACACTCACACACACACACACACACACACACACACACATAAAATAGTATAATAGGAAACTTAGTCTTCAATCCCTTGGCAAGTAGTGGGGGAGGGCAGTGTCTGTCATGGATTCTGTGGCCTCTTAGTATAACAGCTTACACTAGCTGGGCTGCTATGTTGGGCCCCAGTGTAAGAGGAAGCTCTTAGCCATCATGTGACTAATGAACTGAGGGAGATTTATGTGGTGCCCCCCCCTCACCCAAAGAGAAGGTTATAAGGGAGAGGCGAAAGAGTATGTGAGGGTGTTACTGGGAGGGGAGGAGTGTGGTGGCTGTGATTGAGATATAACAAGTAAATATTGATAAAAATAATTACAGCATGAAATTGCTGGAAAAATAATAACTGACTCTAGCAATACATGAAATAATTACATGCTATGGATAACTGATATTTATTGCAGGGATTTAAGTTTGTCTTGACATTCAAAAATCAATCTCATTAATAGTTTATCCAAAAATGAGAAAGTCCAAATCTTTATCCTGTGTAGAAAAGGCCCCTGAAAAAATTCAGCATCCTCTCACTATAACTCAGTTAACTAGGAATAGAACAGAACTATTCACTTATGTAAAAAAGCACATATGGTGAAAGGACTTATATCTGTTAAAGCAGCATTACTAATGTGATACATAAATGTTGAGCTGCCAAACACAATCGCTTAAGCACAAGATTTAGATCCACTGTAATCATTGCCATTCAGTTTTTCCCTTCTTAAATTTTTGTTAGTGCACAAAATAGCACATTTCTTTATGATACTTTTTTACATGTTTAATTTTTTTGTTTGAATCAACATATTGTGCTTCTCCCCCATTCCTACCCCTACCCCTTGCCTCACTCTGCTTGTGTCTCTCTGCTTCCAGCATTCTTCTTTCAACTTCATATCACATGTGTTCTACAGGCTGCACCATATAATTGAAAGGCTATTTTCTCCTTTCATTCATATCCAGTTTCCATGATTTTTATCCATTCTCACTCACCCATATATAACATATATAAAACGTAGATGCTAGTGTCACCTTATGAAAGAGAAAAAATGCAATTTTTGTGTTTTGGAACCTGGATTATATCAATTGATACTTTTCAAACTCACCTCTTCTTCCTGAAAATAACTTTATTTTCCATTGTGCATGTATAATGCATTTTCACTCTTCATTAATCTACTGATGACATCTAAGTTGGATATGTTTATTTGTAGCTGTGAATTAAACATCAGTAAGCATAGATGTGCAAGTTATTTCTGTGGTAGGAAATAACATCCTTTGATTATATGACTAGCAGTGTTATAGCTAAATGATGTAGCTCTCATTCTAGATTTTAAAATATTTTCATTTTATGTGTATGCCTATGTGTATATATGTACACTGGCTACATGCAGTGCTTTTGAAGGTCAGAAGAGAGTAATTTATCATCTAGAACTAGAATTGCAGGCCATTTTTGGCAGCCATGTTGATGCTCGAATCATATCTAAGACTTTTGTAACCTCGTAAGCACTGACTTTCTTGTTTAATGCCTACTTTTAGAATTGATTTTCATAGGGGTTATCCAGTTCATACTCTAACAATGCTTTCACCACATCCTTGTCAGTATTTATCATCGTATTTTATTTTACTTTCTATTTTCTTTATATTTGTTAAACTTTTAAAGAAATATGTATTTATTACTTCAGGTTACATTTCCATCACAGTGTCCTCTTTCCACCCCTCCCAGTCCCACCCTACCACCCTCTACCCCCTATCCCTTCCATCCCACTCCTCTGGAGTGGAGTGTCCCTACATAACAGTCTCCTGACCCAATTCAGCAGTCATATGAGGGCCAAGAGCCTCCTCATACACTGGGGGCCTACAAGGCAGCACCACTAGGGCAAAGTGTCTCAATGACAGGAAACAAAGTCTATGTCCATGTTCCCTTTGGTGCATGGGGTTGTAGCATAGTTATCCTGCACCATATAGCTAAAATCTAATTATAAGTGAATAGATGCCAGGTGCATTCTTCTGAGTCTGGGTTAGCCCACTCAGGATGAGCTTTTCTAGTCCCATCCATTTAGCTGCAAATTGCATGATTTCATTGTTTCTGATAGCTGAGTAGTATTCCATTGTGTAAATTTACCACAAGTTTTTTAATCCATTCTTTGGTTGAGGGACATCTGTGTTGTTTCCAGTTTCTAGCTATTACAAATAAGGCTGCTATGAACATAGATGTGGAAACTTCCTTGTGATTCAGCGAGGAATCATTTGGATGTATACCCAGAAGTGGTATGGCTGGGTCCCCAGGCAGAGCTATTCCAAGTTTTCTAAGATATCGCCAGACTGACCTCCATAGTGGTTGTACAAGCCTGAACTCCCACCAGCAATGGAGGAGAGTTCACCTTTCTCCACAACCCCACCAGAATATGCTGTCATTTGAGTTTTTGATCTTAGCCATTCTGACAGGTGTGAGATGGAATCTCAGAGTCATCTTAAGTTGCATTTCTCTGATGATTAAGTATGCTGAGCATTTCTTCAAGTGTCTCTCAGCCATTAGGGGTTCGTTCTTTGTGAATTCTCTGTTTAGCTCCATTCCCCATTTTTTGATTGGGTTATTTGGTTTCTTGGCATTTAATTTCTTGAGTTCTTTGTAAATTTTGGATATTAGGCCTCTGTCAGATGTGGGGTTGGTGAAGATTTTTTTCGCAATCTCTAGGCTGCCATTTTGTTTGAATGACAGTGTCTTTTGCCTTACAGAAGCTTTTCAGTTTCATGAGGTCCCATGTTCAGAAAGTTGTCACCTGTGACAATGAGTTCTAGGGTTTTCCCCACTTTCTCTTCTAACAGATTTAGTGTGTCTGGCCTTATGTTAAGGTCTTTGATCCACTTGTACTTAAGTTTTGTACAAGGTGATAAGTATGGGTCTAATTTCATTCTTTCACATGTTGACATCCAGTTGGACCAGCACAATTTGTTGAAGATGCTGTCCTTTTTCCTTTGTACGGTTTTGGCTTCTTTGTCAAAATTTAACTGACCATAGGTGTGTGGGTTCATTTCTTGGTCTTCAATTACATTCCATTGATCCACTGGTCTGTTTCTATACTAGTACCATGCTGTTTTTATTACTATTTCTCTGTAGTACTGTTGGGGTAGTGTTAAGCATTCTAAATGTTAATTAATTGGTCCTGCTTGTTGTCTGTTACTTACATTGACTCTGATTGGTTAAATAAAATGCCGAGGCCTGAGACTGGGCAAAGACAGAGAAAAGTGGCACTTCCTGGGATTAGAGCAGCAGGAAGAAGAGAAGAATTCATTCCAGCCAGGAGCAGCAGGAAGAAGACACACACCATGGGTTAGAAAAAGGAACCTCATTCCACATGGCCAGGAACATCGGCATATTGTGGAGAATGGCAGTCCAAGGGGACATATATATATATGGGGTCATATTTGAGTAATAGAATTACAAGCTAGCTTAGACAGGCTAAGATTCCTCTACTCAGGCCTAGGCTTGGTAGAAATCCATATGGTGTCTGTGTGCTCATTTATAATGGCAGAATAAGGATTAAAGGCTGCGGAACAAATTAACAATAATATAAATACTGGGTAAATACTTTAATTAGCCATATATTTTTTACATATGGCGTCCAACTACGGCAATTAGAATCCATGCTTTCAATTTGAGAAGGCCTTAGTAAAAGCTGGTTTCCTAGCCAAAGAGCAGGGAACCAAACTCAAAACCATTTCAAAGGTGCAGCTACCTTAACAAAAGCTGTTGCCTTGCAGCAAGGACTGAGAGCTAAGGCTTAGCTCTCCTTATGTACTAAAAAGCTGGCAGCTTTCTAAACAGAATTTGAGAGTGGAAATAATAGCCTCGATTAAAAATGGAGGAATTCATAATGCCTCAATACTTTGGGATTCCAATTGAGTTTGTTCCTCTTAGCATGCAAATGATTTTTACCCTGACAATTGTGGGTTTGTGTATCTTTTTTGAGAAAGTTCAGACTAGGAGAATCTTAAAGGAAAGAATTTACAGATGGAATGCTAAATTGTCAACAATGATAATGAAGGAAAGAGGGAGGCCTTTCCTGATAAATAAGGCAAAATTGATGGCAGCTGGAGCTAAGAGCTCCCTGGCTATGAGGTGCTTCTCAGGACTTTCCGGGAAGGGTCCACCAATGAAATACAGTCAGAACTAGATTTCAAGTAATAATGAAAAAAGCTTTAATTGCAGCAAGGGATGGCATGGTTAGACATTCCGAGGCTTTTGGAATGTTGTTTCTTTTCTTGGTTTTTGTTTAGATGTCTTTGATTTTCCTATATCGGGAGGTAGAAAGGATATTTTTCTGGTTTGGCATTGCTAAAACATAAGAGATTTTTGAAGATTTTGGGCAGATTTCGAATTGTCACTACAGTTCAAGTTTGCTCTCTGGGTTACAGAGATACAAAATCTGGGATTTAAGTAAAATGTTTGAGCAGGGTGGTACTGGCACACACCCTTAATCCCTTAATCCCATCACACTAGAGGAAAAAACAGGCAGATCTCTGGATTCTAGACCAGCCTGGTTTAAACAATGAAGGCAGGGTGAGAACTCTGCTGAGGAGATAAAGCTGCTTGCTAAAGACAGTCTAGAATTTAAAAATGACACATTTTTTTCTCGTTGTTAAGTTTAATAATGTCCTTACTGATTTAATGGATAAATGCACATAATCTTAAATGTACGTAAAGAGAAAAAGGTCACAAGCCAATCTTCTTAGTTGTGGGACTCCCACTGGAGAACTGGTTTCAGGAGATATTTTGCCCTGAAGGAGATGTTAATCTCTGGGCATGAAGGGGCACACCTTTAATCCCAGAATTTTGGAGGCAGAAGCAGGCTAATCTCTGTGCATTCAAGGTCAACCTGGTCTACAAAGTGAGTCCAGGATAAGGATACACAGAGAAATCCTGTCTCAGAAAAAAAAAGGGAGAGAGAGAGAGGAAGAGATATATTCTGTTAATCTTGTAAGGACCCAG
This sequence comes from Lophiomys imhausi, assembly GCA_907164525.1. NCBI lineage: Eukaryota > Metazoa > Chordata > Mammalia > Rodentia > Muridae > Lophiomys > Lophiomys imhausi. The sequence goes on along the minus strand of CAJQZJ010001694.1, from coordinate 21,441,713 downwards.
AGTCAGGCTAGGGAAGAACATGCAAACTGCATGCCTCCCACAGCCAACAGTTAAGAAAAGCTAACATAAAATCATATATCATGCTATTTTACACCAATCTCCTTAATAATGGTGTTTCCATGGGGAACTGGAACTTAAACTAATACAAATGGTTTAAGCAATGTTTTCGTTTAATAAGGGTAATTCAATTATATAAGTTTATACCTTGATCTCAAAACTTGGGAGACAAGGGAAGAACAGGTTCCTTGTGTGTTCGAGGCCAATATAAATCTACAGAGCTCTACAGAGCAAATCAAGACAGCCCAAGCTACAAAAACCCTGTCTCAATAAGGATAGATATATCCACATAGAAATTAAATCTCCAAAGAAAGGAGAAAAGTAAAGAAGAAATACATAAATGCATACCTTTGTTCCCAAAACATGGGACACAAAGACAGAGACAGATTGGTTCCTTTTGAGTTTGAGGCCAACCTAATCTACAAAAACCAGAACAACACAGAATAAACCTGTTTTAATCAATTAATAAATTTATGTCAACTGTAGAGGAGAATACTTAAACTCTATACAGTCTTATGCTGTATTTTCAATTTAAAATAGAATATATATATAGCATATGCATATAATACTATTACATGCCATGTTTTTATATGGCATTAATGGAGACTTGCAAATGTCTTTCTCCTGTTCAAAGAACAGAAAATATTCCTTAATTGATTGTGCGTCCTGCACATCCAAGGCATTTTGGTAATTGCAGGACTATATGTTTCTTGTGAGAAATTATATATTTTCAGAACAACATGACCAGAGTCCAAAGAAGACAAGTAACCCAGATGATCCAGCCTCATAATATGTCTCAATAGCTGTTTCCTCGAAAATCTGCATCAAGAACAACTTCAAACAGCTTGCTGAGATGGCCCAGCCTCAAAGACTGAACTTTCCTACCAAAGTCCAGCTTCGAACTACAAACTGCACAGGACATTCAAATGGCTGAGCACATAGAAACTGGAAAACATATGTTACTATTAACTTGATTAACCATTTTTTCCATATTATTTGGGCCCCAAAACAGGTTTTTTGCATCCCAATTCAGCAGGAAGCAGTTTTAAGAGAGCAGCGTCCCATTCCCAAAAGTGGGGTAGATGATAGATGTTGTTTAGGGGGAATGGTTAATTGTTAAATGGTATTGTTAAGTAAGATATAGGAGATTAGATTCAAGGACTTTTCTATTTCTTTTTCTTTTCTCTATCCTTCTTTCTCTCTTATATAGGGGGAACAGACTTGAAAAGAAAAATAGGGGAATATATGTATATAGTATAGAAATGATAAGATATAAAGATAGATTATTGAATCTTCTATGAAAGTCAAAATTTGTTATTCTTTAAATAAGGTTATCTTTTGATACATTTGTATTGAATTTTGTATACTGATACAAAAATAAGGTTATCTTTCGATATATTGGTATAGAATTTTATATTTACACATATATTATGTATATTTCAACTTATATAAGGTATTGTGCCTATACAAATCATTTAAAAGTACAGGTTAACTTCTGATACTTCTATGGATTGCTATTGCAATCTATTTAGGAGTCTGGATAATACAAGTTGCCTGGGCAGTTGAGCTTCTGGTCATGTCAAATTCTAGTCTTAATTTATCACAAAAAATAGACTTAATGTAGGGGTTAGATAAATTAGATTTAGAAAATATATAGGAGTTTCTGATAATGTCTCTTAATTCAGGGCCTGAAGAGCATTATCAGCATGAAGTCAGGAAAAACAGGAAAGACTTAATAGACTGAAAAACAAGGTTGAAGTCAGGAAAACACAGGAAAGACTCAATAGACTTGAAGAAACAAAGTATCTGGCCTGACATTGTTTTCAGCTGCTAAGTGGGCGGAGCCCAAATTAAGCTGAAACAGAGTTCCTCCTATTTAAGGACAGTGCATGGAGCCCAGAAGAAGAAGATGCCCCTGATGCTAGAGAGCTCCAAGAGTCCTGCTGAAAAAAGTGCTG
>CAJQZJ010001694.1:21388722-21404698 GCA_907164525.1 Lophiomys imhausi | reverse complement strand
AAATAAGAGTTAAATAAATAATAATTTAAAAGTTCGGTTTCACCCCTGTTTGTTCCTGGCTAAGCCTTCCACTATCTCAAAGTTTTTTAAGTGGGTATAAGTTCTACCTCAGGTGTGGGGAGCCCAATAGGCCAGCGATCTATGGCCAAGTGGACCCTGATTCTGCCTGCTGTAAGTTGGGATCGATCTTACCAGGCGCCTCTCCCGTTTTTTGTTTTTTTGATCTTGAACTTTTTGAATGAAATGGGATGATATCTTAATATAATTTTAGTTTCCATTTCCTTTACTGCTAAGGGTGTTAAATATTTTTTTGTGACATTTCCTGGTCATTATTTTTTCTACTTTTCAGAACTTTCTGTTCAGATCTATAGTTAATTTTTAAATGGGTTGTTATTTTCTGTTTTTCTTCTCTGTTCTTTGAGTCATTGAATCATTTGTTTATTCTGGGTATTAATCCTCTGTCAGATTATAGCTAGCACAATTCTCTCCTACTCTTTGGGCTTCCTCTTTATTCAATGGATTGTTTCTTTATCTGTACAGAAGTTTTAAGTGGTGTGAGTTCTTACTTGTCAATTATTTGCTTTAATTCCTGGGCAAAGGAGGTATTATTCAGAAAATCTTTTCATATGTCTATATTGTATAGTTTAATGCTTATGTTTCTCCCAGCAGTTTCAGGTTTCACATTTGAAGTTAAAATTTTCTGCAAGACGCTATGTACAAGTCCAATTTTATTCACAGTATTCCAAGCACAAATTTTAGAATACTATCGTTTCCCTACTGTGTTTTTTGGCATCTTTGTTAAATATCTGATAGCTATATTGTACTCATGATTGTATCCTTAATTTTGTTCCATTGGTCTACATGTCTGTTGTTTATATTTTAAAAAAATAATTTAAGAGATACTGTTTCAAATAAAGCTGCTATGAACATAGATGTGGAGACGTCCTTGCGGTTTAATGGGGAAACATTTGGATGTATACCCAGAAGTGGTATGACTGAGTCTTCGGGTAGAGCTTTCCCAAGTTTTCTAAGATATTAGACTGCTTTCTGCTTTCCACAGTGGTTGTACCAGCAATGGAGGAGTGTTCCCCTTTCTCCACAACTTTGTCAGTAGGAAACATCCCAGATGTCCCTCAAGCAAGGAATGGATAAAAAAAAAAAAAAAAAAAACCTAACAAACAAAAAAATCCTGTGGTACATCTACACAATGGAATACTACTCAGCTACAACAAAATCATGCAATTTGCAGCCAAATGGATGGAGCTAGAAAAGCTCATTCTGAGTGAGCTAACCCAGATTCAGAAGGATGCACATACCATCTATTAACTTATAATTGGATTTTAGCCATATAGTACAGGATAACTTTACTAAAACCAATGCACCAAAGGGAACACGAACATAGACTTTTTTTCCTGTCAATGAGACACTCTGCCCTAGTGGTGCTGTCTTGTAGGTCCCCAGTGTATGAGGAGTCTCTTGGCCCTCATATAACTGCTGAACTGGGGCAGGGGACTGATATGTAGGGACATTCCACTCCAGAGTTGTGGGATGGAAGGGATAGGGGCAGAGGGTGGGAGGGTGGAACTGGGAGGGGTTGAAAGAGGACACTGTGATGGAGATGTAACCTGACGTAATAAACATTAAGAATAAAAGAAAAAGAAAAAAATGAGATACTGCTTCTAGATTTCCTTTGAACATCTGTATAATTTTGCTGTGAATTCAACTAGAGTTGGACTTACATATTTATTTGTTATTTTTATTATGCATTTTTATTAATTTATTTTATTTTATATTAAATTCTGACCTCATTTTCCCTTACTTCTTCCTCCACACACCTCCTCCATCCCTCTCACCTCCTCTGTCCCCATCCAATCCTCCCTTTCCCTTCAAAAAGAGTATGCCTTCCAGGGATATCTATCAAACATGACATATCAAGCTGCAATAAGATTAAGCACCTCCTCTCATATTAAGGCTGGAGAGGGAAACCCAGTAGAAGGAAAAGGGTCCCAACAGTAGGCAAAGCATCAATCCCTGTCTCTGCTCCCTCTGTTAGGTGTCCCACAAAACACCAAGCTACACAACCATAACATATAAACAGATGGCTTAGGTTAGACCCATGTAGGCTCCCTCATTTTTGGTCCAGTATCAATGAGCCCCTGTGAGTCCAGGTTTGTTGTTTGTGTGGGTTTTCTTGTAGACCCTTGATGCCTCTGGCTCCTATAATCCTTGCTCTCCGTCTTCAGCTGGATTTGTCAAACTCTGCATATATTTGGCTGTGGGTTTTTGCATTTGTTTCCATCAGTTTCTGGATGAAGCCTCTCTGATGACAATTGGCTTAGAGACCAATCTATGAGTATAGTAGAATATCATTAGTCATCATTTCATTGATAGTTTTTCTTTTGCTTTCTTTCTTTCTTTTCTTTTCTTTCTTTTTTGTTTTTTGCCAGTGGTGTGTGGTTCTATCCTAGTTTTCTGGGTCACATGACCTCTGGTTTCTGGTCCTTCAGGCAGTGTTAGGGGTGGGCTCTCTCTTGTGGCATGGATCTCAAGTTGGACCAGTCCTGGTTAGCCACTCCCCCAGCACATCATTCTGACAGGACAAATTATAGGTGTGTTAGTGTTCCAAATACTCTATTGGAAGTCTTGCCTGGTTGTGGGAGATTGCCAGTTCAGGATCTGTATCCTCCATTACTAGGAGTCTTTTAGCTAGCGTCACTCTAATAGATTCCTGGAAGTTTTCATAACATTAGATTTCTATCTTGCTCCCAAATTGCTCTTCAATTCCATTTGTCTCTCCTGGTAATGTCTCCTTCCATCTTCTCCTCACCTGGTCTCCCTTGTTCCTGTTCCCACATACCCCCAGACTACTGAAAATGTCTATTTTATTTCCCCTTCCCTGGAAGATCCATGGATCCCTTCTTGAACCTTCCATGTTACTTAGCCTCTGGATCTGTAACCCAGCCTGTGGGTTGTAGAATGGTTGTCCTTTACTTTGCAGTTAATATCCACTGATAAGGGAGAACATACTATGTTTGTATTTCAGGATGTTTTTTTTTCCAGTTCCATCATTTGCCTGTAAATTTCATTATGTCATTTTTGTAAATAGTTGAGTAATAAATACTCTGCTGTGTAAATGTGCCACAGTTTCTGTATCCATTCTTCAGTTCAAGGACATCTAGGTTATTTCCAATTTCTAGCTATTATGAAAACAACTGCTATGAACATAATTGAGCAAATGTCTTTGTGGTAACTTAGAGGACATTTTGAGTCCTTATATGCCCATAAGTGGTATAGCTGGGCCTTGAAGTAAATAGATTCCCTATTTTTTGAGGAACCATCTTATTGATTCCCAAAGTGGCTGTACAAGTTTGCACTCCCATCAGCAATGGAGGACTGTTTTCCTTGGTCCACATCTTCCCCCAATATGAACTGTCAAATGCATTTTTCATCCTAGCCACTCTGACAAGTGTAAGATGGAATCTCAAAGTTGTTTTGATTTGCATTTCCCTGATGGCTAAGGATACAGAATATTTCTTCAAGTGCTTTTGGGTCATTTAAGATTCCTCTGTAGAGAATTCTCTATTTAGATCTGCACCTCATTGTTAGTTAGATTATTTGATTTCTTGATGTCTGTTTTCTTGAGTTCTTTACATATTTTGGAAACTGTTTGTCAGATGTAGAGTTGGTAAAAGCTTTTTACCATTCTGTAGGCTGCTGGTTTGTGGTTTTTTTTTTTTTCATATTGATGCTGTGAGTTGTCTTACATGACATTTTCAGGTTCACGAGGTACCATTTATTAATTGTTGATCTTAGCGCATGCACTATTTGTGTAAGTTGTCTCCTGTGCCAATGCATTCAAGGCTATTCCCTACTTTCTCTTCAGTCAGGTTCAGTGTATCTACATTTTTGTTGGGATGTCTGATCCACTTGGACTTGAGTTTTGTGCAGGGTGATAAATATGAATACATTTGCATTCTTCTGCATGGATACATCCAGTTACATCAGTACCATTTGTTGACAATGCTTTTGTTTTTCCATTGCAAAATTTTTGGTTTCTTCATCCAAAAAAAAAAAAAAAAAACAACAGCAGGTGCCATAGGTGTATGGATTTACATCTGAGTCTTTGATTCAATTCTATTGATCAATTTGTCTAGTTTTATGTCAATATCATGCAATTTTTATTACTATAGTTCAGTAGTACAGCTTGAAATCATAGGTGGTGATACCTCCAGAAATTCTTTTATTGTATAGGATTGTTTTAGGTATTCTGGATATTTTTCCTCTTCCATATGATATTGAGTATTGTTCTTTCAAGGTCTATAATGCTTGTGTTGGAATTTTGATGGGCATTGTGGTGAATCTGTATCTTGTGTTTGGTAAGATGGCCATGAACATGGGAGATCTTTCCATCCAACTTTTTTATTTTAGCCAGGAGGTGCATTTTATTTTATTATTCTTGTGGAACTGTGGATAAAATTCAAGGCTTTTTGCAGCCTAGGTAAGGATTGTACTAACTCCATCCCCAGTCCCTCAATTAATATTTCATATAGAACTGTACAGTGTTCATTTTTGTTTCCACATAATAGTAGCAAGAAGTTAGAAACTGGGAAATAGGAAAAGGAAGGGTGTGTTGAGGAATATAAAGATAAGAGTACAGGTGTACTGTGATTTTCCATGTGCATCCTGGGGCTGGAACTCAGATCACAGCAAACACTACATACTGATCCAGCTTGCTTCCATTAGTCTCTTTCTAGTTGTGATTTGCTGAATGTGATGAACAGAGTCCATTTTCTGAACTACATTGGATATATAATAGGAATGACAAGCAAATCTTATGGGGTATATGTTGTTGTTTTAAAGATTATTTTTCTTTTTTAACTTTTTTATGTTTATTTATTATGTCAATTTACAGCTCCATCATAGTTCCCACCCTCCACCCCTCTTGGTCCCACCTTCCCACCCTCCCACCCTCTCCCCCTTCTCCCACCTATCCTACTCCTCTAGTGTGGGGTGCCCTACATATCAGCCCCCTTCAGTTCAGCAGCCATATGAGGGCTAAGAGCTTCCTCTTGCACTGGTAGCCTACATGGCAGCTCCATTAGGGCACAGTGTCTCACTAAGAGGTAACAAATTGGACTGGAGAGATGGTTCAGAGGTTAAGAGCACTGGCTGTTCTCCCAGAGGTCCTGAGTTGAATTCCTAGCAAACACATGGTGGCTCACAACCACTTATAATGGGATCTGGTGCCCTTGTCTGCAGACAGAGCACTGTATATATAATTAATAAACAAAATCTTTTTAAAAAGAGAAGTCTAGTTCCTGTTTCTTTCAGTCTGTTGGTTGTAGGGTAGTTATCCTGTACTATATGGCTAAAATCCAGTTATTAGTGAATAGATGTCATGTGCATCTTTCTGGGTCTGGGTTAGCTCACTCAGGATGAGTTTTTTCTAGTTGTATCCATTTGGAAGCAAATTGCATGATTTCCGTGTTTCTGATGGCTGAGTAGTAGTATTCCATTGTGGAAATGTACCACAGTTTTTTTTTTAATCTATTCTTTGGTTCAGGGACATATGGGTTGTTTCCAGTTTCTAATTTTTACAAATAAAGCTGCCATGAACATAGGTGGGAAGATATCCTTGTGGTTTGGTGAGGAATCATTTGGATGTATACACAGGAGTGGTATGACTGGGTCTTGATGTAGATCTATTCCAGGTTTTTTTAAGATATTGCCAGACTGATTTCCACAAAGGGTGTACAAGTTTGCACTCCCACCAACAATGGAGGAGTGTTCCCCATTCTCCACAAACTCACCAGAATATGCTGTCATTTGAGATTTTGATCTTAGGCATTCTGACAGGTGTGAGATGGAATCTCAGGGCCATCTTGAGTTGCATTTTTCTGATTATTAAGGATGTTGAGCATATCTTCAAATGTCTCTAGGCAATTAGAGATTGCTCTTTTGTGAATTCTCAATTTAGCTCTGTTCCCCATTTTTTTGATTTGATTATTTGGGTTTTTGGTGTTTAATTTCTTGAGTTCTTTATAAATTTTGGATATTAACCCTCTGTAGAATGTGGGGTTGGTGAAGATCTTTTCCCAATCTGTGTGTGGGCTACCATTTTGTTCTAATTACAGTGTCCTTTGCCTTATAGAAGCTTTTCAGTTTCATGAGGCCCCATTTACTGATCATTTGTCTTGGAACCTGAGCTATTGGTGTTCTGTTCAGGAAGTTTTCACATGTGCCAATGAGTTCAAGGGTTTTCCTCACTTTCCTTTCTATTAGATTTAATGTGTCAGGCTTTATGTTAAGGTCTTTGATCCACTTGAACGTAAGTTTTGTGCAAGGCAGTAAAAATGGGCCTATTTGCATTCTTTTACATGTTGACATCCAGGTAGACCAGCACCATTTGTTGAAGAGGCTCTCCTTTTTCCATTGTATGGTTTTACATTCTTTGTTAAAAATTAAATGACTGTTGGAGTGTGGGTTTATTCTGGGTCTTCAATTTGATTCCATTGATCAACTGGTCTCTTTATATACTAGGACCATGGTGTTTTTATTACTATTGCTCTGTAGTATAGCTTGAAATCAGGGATGGTGATATTGTATTTTTATTGTACAAGATCGATTTAACTACTCTCATATTTTTTTTTGTTATTCCATATAAAGTTAAGAATTGTTCTTTGAATGTCTGAAAAAATTCTTATTGGTATTTTGGTCGGTATTGCATTGAGTCTGTACAATCCTTTTGGTGTATCATCATGTTTATTATGTTGATCCTACTATCCATGAGCATGGAAGATCTTTCCATCTTCTGATGACCTCTTCAATTTCTTTTTTCAAGGACTTGAAGTTCTTGTCGTACAGATCTTTCACTTGCTTGGTTAGATTTACCCCCCAGGTATTTTATATTGTTTGTGGCTGTAGTGGAGGGTGTGGTTTCCCTGATTCCTTTCTCAGCCCATTTATATTTTGTATAAAGTAGGGCTACCGATTTTTTAAAAATTAATTTTGAATCTAGCCACCTTGTTGAAGGTGTTTATCTGTTGTAGGAGTTCTCTGGTGGAATTTTTGGGGTCACTTACATATACTATCATATAATCTGCAAATAGGGATACTTTGACTTCTTCCTTTCCAATTTGTATCCCCTTGATCTCCTTTAGTTGTCTTATTGTTCTAGCTAGAAATTCAAGTGCTATGTTGAAGAAATATGGGGGAAGTGGGCAACCTTGCCTTGTCCCTGATTTTAGGGTAAATGCTTTAACTTTCTCTCCATTTATTTGATGTTGGCTAGTGGCTTGCTGTATGTTGCTTGTATTATTTCTACATATGGTCCTTGTATGCCAGCTCTCTCTAGGACTTTTAGCATGAAGGGGTGTTGGACTATGTCAAATGCTTTTTCAGCATCTAGTGAGATGATCATGTGGTTTTTTTCTTTCTTCTTGTTTGTATGATAAATTACGTTGATGGATTTTCGTATGTTGAAACAACCCTGCATTCATAGAATGAAGCATACTTGATCATGATGTATGATACTTTTGCTGTGTTCTTGGATTCGGCTTGCCAGTATTTTATTAAGAATTTTTGCATCCATGTTCATGAGGGAAATTAGTCTGAAAATTTTTTTTTGTCAGTCTTTTTGTGTTTTAGGTATCAGGGTGACTGTGGCCTCATAGGATGAGTATGGCAGCATTCTCTCTGTTTATATTTTGTGGAAGAGTTTGAAGAGTATTGGTATTAGCTCTTCTTTGAAGGTCTGTTAGAATTTTGTGCTGAAACCATCAGGCCTTGGGCTTTCTTTGGTTGGGAGACTTTTAATGACTGCTTCTATTTCCTTAGGGGTTATAGGATGGTTTAATTTATAAGCCGAATCTTGATTTAAGATTGGTAGGTGAAATCTATCAAGAAAATTGTCCATTTCACTTAGGTTTTCAAGTATTGTGGAGGACAGGTTTTTGAAATAAGACCTAAAGATTCTTTGGATTTCCTTGATGTCTGTTGTTATTTCTCACTTTTCATTTCTAATATTGTTGATTTGGGTATTTTCTGTCTTTCTTTTAGTTAGTTTTGTTAAGGGTTTGTCTATTTTGCTGATTTTCTCAAAAAACCAGCTCTTGGTTTCATTGATTCTATGTATTTTTCTTTTTGTTTCTAAGTTGTTGCTTTCAGCCCTGAGTTTGAGGATTTCCTGAAGTCTGCTCCTTTTGGGAGTGTTTGCTTCTTCTTCTGTTTTGTTTGTTTGTTTGTTTGTTTGTTTTTGTTTTGTTTTGTTTTGTTTTGTTTTTTTCTGGAGATTCCAGTTCTGCTGTTAAATTGCTAATATAAGCTGCCACAATTTTCTTTTTGATGGAACTTATGCTATGAACTTTTCTCGTAGCACTGCTTTCATTGTAACACATAAGTTTGGTTGTTTTGTGCCTTCATTTTTATTGAATTTTAGGAAGTCTTTGATTTCCTTCTTTGTTTGTTTCCTGACCCAGTGTTTACTGAGTAGAGAGTTGCTCTGTTTCCATGAATGTGTAGGCTTTTTGTTATTACTGTTGTTGAATTCCAGCTTTCCTCCATGGTGGTCTGATAAGATAAAAAGGGTTATTTCCATTTTCTTCTATCTGTTGAGGCTTGCCTTGTGTCTATCTACATGGTCAATTTTGGAGAAAGGTTCTGTAAGGTGCTGAAAGAAGGCATATTCTTTTTGTGTTTGGGTGAAATGTTATGTAGATATCTGTTAGGTTCATTTGGTTCAATACCTCTGTTAGTCTTATTATTTCTCTGTTTAGTTTCTGTCTTGATGACCATTCCATTGATGTGAGTAGGGTGCTGAAGTCTCCCACTATTAATATGTGGACATTGATGTGTGGTTTAAACTTTAGAAGAGTTTCTTTCAGAAATGTGGGTGCCTATGTGTTTGGGGCATAGATATTCTGTATTGAGATGCCATTTTGAAGACATTTTCCTTTGACTAGTTTTCTTTCCCTATATTTTTTTATTGATTTTGGTTGAAAATCTATTTTATTTGAAATTAGGATGACTACTCCAGCATGCTTCCTGGGACCATTTGCTTGGAAAACCCTTTCCCAACTCTTACTCTGAGGTAGAATCTCTCTTTGTTAGTGAGGTATGTTTCTTGTGTGCAGCAAAATGATGTGTCTTATTTATAGATTCATTCTGTAAGCCTATGTCTTTTTATTGGAAAAGTTGAGTCCATTGAAGTTGAAAGATATTAATGGCCATAGGTTGTTATTTCCTGTTATTTTGATGTAGGTGGTAGTTGTGTGCTTGTGTGTTTCTTTTACTTTAGCTGCAGTGGAGTTTTTTGTTTCATGTATTTCCTTGGGTGTAGTTATCTTCACTGGGTTGGAATTTTCCTTCTAAGCTCTTCTGTGGAGTTGTATTTGTAGGTAGATATTCTTTAAGTTTGGTTTTGTCATGGAATATCTTGTTTTATCTGTCTATGGTGATAGAAAGTTTTGTTGGGTATACTGGTCTGGCTAACAACTATGTTCTCTTAGGGCTTGGACATCTGCCCAGGCCCTTCTCGATCTTAGAGTTTCTGAGAAGTCAGGTGTAATTCTGATGGGTCTGCCATTATATGTTACTTGACCTTTTTCTCTTACAGCTTTTAATGTTCTTTCTTTGTTCTGTGCATTTGGAGTTTCAATTATTATGTGGAGAAAGGAGTTTCTTTTCTGGTCTAATATATTTGGTGTTCTGTATGTTTCTTAGAATTTTACCAGCATCTCTTTCTTTAGGTTTGGGAAATTTTCTTCTTTGATTTTGTTGAAAATGTTTCCTGGACCTTGGAGTCAGGAGTTATCTATGCCTATAATTCTTAGGTTCTGTCTTTCATTGTGTCCTTGATTTCTTGGATGGTGTGGATGAGGAAATTTTTAGATTTCTCATTTTCTTTGGTTGTACTGATTTCTTCAATCTAGTCTTCTATCTCTTGTATCCTATTTGTGATTGTTAGAATTTTGGCCTACAGGGGGAGTGGGAAGGTACCCTGAGATTCCAGATGTCAGGAACCACACAGTCTTGAGGGGCAAGGGTATCCCCAGTAAAGTGTTACAGCTCTGAGAAAGGTATCCTGGGACTCCAGAGCCCAGGAAACACATAGATCTTTTAGCTGGGATGATGTCTCAGTGGAAGGGTATCTTAAGACCCAGAAACTCAGAAACCACATAGCTTTGAGAGGAGGCTTCCTCAACAGAGATGTTGCAGTTCACAGGAAGGAGTTGCCTCACCCCCAGCTGAGCTGAGGAGCCCTGGCTATCTTTTCTGCTTCTTGGCTTTTTAGCTTCTTCCCCAAGATGAATGATGGAATCTCAGCAAACAGCAAATCTCTTAAAGGGGTTTTATTGCAGGATGGGGAACAAACGCAGGGTGTGACTACTTTTTGTTCCTCGGAAAGGACTGCAAGGAATGGAGGAATCTCAGGCCTTACATAGGATTGGGTGGGGGAAGTGTGTCTGTCTAGGGCAGAGATTTCCAAAATGAGGGTTTGTGGGCCTTCAAGTCCTGAGCTTGGTGGAACTAAGGGATTGGTGGGGTTTTATTCATCTAAAATTAGCATAAATCTGGGAGGGGTGCCACTGAGGAGCTGGAGACTGTTAGAGGCTGAAAGTGCCATTCTGACAGGTGTGGGGAAGGGCCTATTACCTTAAACCTAGGGGATTAACACAAACTTGAACTTCAACAAAACAACTTTCCTTAACTGAACTGTGAATTAGTACTAAAGGGTCAGATTCCTAGTCCTGGTTAAAACTCCCTGCTTCTTTGGGAGTATGGTTAATTTACACAGATTGTTGCCACAGAGATGGTCACAGAGCACAGGCCTCTCTGTCAGCTGAGGCCCTAATTGAAGTCTTCTGTGTTGCTGGCTCCAGCTTCCCAGTGTTTTTCTCAGCCCCCTGGAGTCCCGAGGTGTAACTGTATTACCCAGAGAGTTGTAGGGCTGGAAGAGACACCCATGGAAAAATGTGGGGGGGGGGGGGCAGAAGCAAAACTTGTAGCAAAGGGGCCGGATTGCTGGGGCTCCTCAGTTGGAGACCTGGACACCTCCTTTAAGTGTATACAAAGTTAACAAAGTCTATGGCAAGAAAACCCCAGCACCACGAATGGCTGATGGAGACTGGAGAGGAGGTGCTGCTCTGTGGGCACCTCCCTTGAGATGACTGTAAGCTGAGGCAGGAAAGAGGTTGTCTTGGTGGACCATTTTGATGAATTGCTGCTTTAATTTCAGCTGCAGTGGTAGCAGCTGACTGGTACTACAGTGCTACTCATGTAGTACCATGAGTACTACTCCTGATCTCTTCCCTTGGTTTTCCACCTCCAGTATTGTATCTGTTTGTGTTTTCTTTATTGCTTCCATTTGCAATTTCAAGTTTTGAACACTTTTATATGTTTTATACATTTCCTGCTCCAATTTAGATGTCTTTGTCTGCTAATCTTTTAAATCTTCATAGCCTTGTCTCATTCCCATTCATATTTGGCTGAGTTGGACTTAAGTTTTGTACAAGGTGATAAGTATGGGTCTAATTTCATTCTTTTACATGTCAACATCCAGTTGCACCACCACAATTTGTTGAAGATGGAAGGAAATGCTGTCGTTTTTACATTGTACGGTTTTGGCTCCTTTGTCAAAAATTAAGAGACCAAACGAGGCCAAATGACTGAAGATCGATGCTGTAATGTATGGAGAGAAAATGGGAACTGTCCAGGCAGCAACTGGTATGTCATTTCTTAGTTTTGGAAGCTGCAGGCCCTGCACTTCCTATATAATCAGATATATTTATCCCTCTCAGGTCTCTGAGGTGGTTGAAGAACAGATAGCTAGAGCCTTATAATTAAATTTTGAGTTGTTTAGGAATCAAGAGGGTGTTCTGGATCTAAGAAGATGTTTTTAAAATTGTGATGCAATTTAGTAAGAAAGCTGTGTTAGATATAGAACTTTAAACTCATGGAGATGGTTAGATAGTAGAATGTTAAAGTCAGGTGCCAAATACATATGGACTGGACATTGGGAATGCATGCTAAGCCATATAACTCTAATAATTGTGGCCTATTTATTTCTGTTGTTTTGTACTGTATTTATTGTTATAAGAGAAAGAAGCATTTGTTGGACTGAAAGGGAGAGCTGTTGGGGGAAAAAGATCTACCTTAAACTAAAAAAATAAAGGGTAGAGGATGTGGGGTTGAGAGGGAAGAGGGTGGAAGGGTGGGACAGGAGGGGGGAGTAGGGAAGGGATTGTGATTGAGATGTAACTTGAAGAAATAAAAAATAAATTATAAAAAATACACCCCTTATCTCTCTTTAAATTCTTGGCCTCTGCTTTCATCAATTATTATTGCTTATAGATTATATTTAAGAATATATATGTACACACATACACATACATATGCATATATATTTATACACACACTAACACACACACACATATTCCTAAATAACTCTGATCTATCTGTATAATGGTACTTGTATGTATGCTTTTAGGGCTGTCCATTTGATATTGGATAACCAGTGAGTGTGCCTGGGGAAGACTGTATTTCCCACTCTCAAAATTGCTTAGTTGACTGTAGTTCTCTGTGTACAGTTGAAGGCTTATAGGATTTCCTTCTTCCACTTTGGTCTGTCTTTTAGTGGCATCTGGTTTAGCTTATGTTTGGTCAGTCATGTTGGTTATACCAAGTAGGTATAGTGTTGGGGGAAGGTCTAGAATCATTGCTTCTGATAGGCTGATTTCAATGCTGAGATCTGGTTACCACCCTTTCTGAGAAATTCTCTTGATTGGTTAATAAAAGTCACTGATAGCCAATTAGCTGGGCAGAAAGAGTGTAGGAAGGTGGACTTCCTGAGATTAGAACAGGAACCCTGTGGTTTATACAGAAAATTAGTTCTTCCCACCAGGAGACACAGAAGCAGATAGACGTCTTTGAAAATGCTGAAAGGTAATCACAGGCACATGGCGGTTTGAGATTAGGTGATCCAGGCTAATTTAGAGTAGCTAATTGAGACTCTGCCCAGCTAAGGGTTAAGCATTGAAACATTAAAAAGTCTTGGTGTATTTAATTGTTGGAGAAAGGATCAGATCATAGCAGCTTATAAGCCGCCAGTCCAAGCAATCCAGGCCCTTTGGACTCCAGGATTCCCAGACTCCCCTCGAATTCAGGTGAATTTCCCGTCAAGCTGCTGGTAATCCTACTGGCATAATAGAACAACTTATATTAGTTAACAGAGTTTAGGTTGCAGGTGGTGTAGGCCACCCTTGGTCCCGGAGCTCTTTCCCAGGACAAATCAGGTACCAGTTAAGGAGGGCCAGGCTGCCTGCTGCTCTGCCAAACCATCTTGCTCCGCCAGCTTAATCTCAGAGTTTATACTTACTAATAACTACAATTGGTAATTAAATTGCAGTTTCAGAATAGCTTCTGACATTGCTAGGAGATGCAATCTAACATGGAACTTATTTTCCCTTTGAGTCTTATAATCATTCCTCCCTCTTTTCTACAATGTTCCCTGAGCCTGAGGTGTAAGCCTGTTTTTTTAGTTATATCTTTTTGGACTTGTTTCCACAATTGTACATTTTGATTGATTGATATTTTTATGTATTAGTCTCCATCTGTTTCAGAGAGAAATTTCCTTGAGGGGGTCAAGACTACACTTATTTATGGGTATAAGTACAAATGTGTAGATTGTTGCTAGGAATTATGCTGCTTCAGTAAAGTAGTAGTTGTAGGTTCTTCTCCAATATCTATGACTTCACCAGAACTGAGTAGTTAGCTAGAATTTTAGTATTAGGTTTTGTTTCCTTCTTGTTCAACAGGTTTTAACTCTGTACCCTTAGACTTACTGTGTCTTCCTAGTCATTGATGTGGTTCATAGGTGTCAGAGAGTGGTAGAAGTATTGGTTGCTTCCCTCCTTTGCAATTTTGCATACTACCTTCTGGTACCATGAAAGTTGGTCCTCAGAAAGAAGACACCCAGATAAGTTTAATCTCAGAGATTCCTAGGCCCTCTAACTGAAGTACATGTTTTCTTCAACAATAGGGACTTATCTTTCCCCTCTGGGGGCAAACAAGGACAATAGCAATATGCTGTATGTTATAGGAGTCTCTACAAGAGTCCTGGCCAACAACTCAAAAGAGGATTTCCTATCTGTGTTTTATGTTGGAATTTTTTTTTTAAGGAAGTCTTTTAGCTTTTGGAGGGAGCATTGGTATCAATTCTTACTATATAAATTCTGCTGTTTTAGGAGCATGAGTGGTCTTTCCATTGCCTGTGTTCCTCAGATTCATTTTCCTTTTATATATTTTTTTAATGCCTTAAAGTTTTCATTGCAGAATGCTTTCATTTCCATGGTTAGGCTTATTTTTACATGTTTAATTTTTTAATGTCATTGTGAATGCAGTATTTCCTATAATGTCGTTCTCAACACATTCATTGTTTGGTAATGGAAAGGCTACAGATTTTTGGATGTGATTCTGTGTTCTAAAACTGCTGAATTTGTTTATCCCATTGAAAAGATTTTCTATTATGCTATAGCCTGAGAAATGAGACAAAACAAACAAACAAACAAAAAATGGTAATGAAGACTAAAATCTTTCATGGAAATTATCTCTGTTAATAACTGAAAATTCCATTGGCCAAGATGGCGGTGACCTACACTGACGCATTTTGAACGCGGGGAAAAAAGAGCCATAAAACACACAGAGTTATTGGGCACTCTGCAAAAACCGGAGGGGCTAGACCCCCCCCCCCAGGAACACTCACAGCTCCCAAGGGACTGTTAAAAGTCCCAGGGCAAGGCTCTCCCCATCTCTCACAGACAAGGAAGCCACTAAACCCGGGATTCGGGAACTCCCATTTGGAGAGGTGCCTGGTAAGATCGATCCAAACTTACAGCAGGCAGAATCAGGGTCCACTTGGCCATAGATCGCTGGCCTATTGGGCTCCCCACACATCAGGTTGAACTTATACCCACTTAAAAAACTTTGCGAGATAGTGGAAGGCTTAGCAAGAAACAAACAGGGGGCTCAGCGGGTGGTCCGCAGCCGCTCATGAAGCGGAGGGCGGGAGGTTCCAAGAGAGTGCGGGAAGCTGGGAACACAAAGGAGGGCGGGAGGGGCCGAATCCCGCACACTTACGGAGGCACAGCTGGGGTGGGAGCACGGCTGGCAGGGCCAAATCCCACTGCAGGTCATCTGGGGAGAGAGACAGGAGTGGGCGGGGCCAGGGATCCCTGCACCCACGGCTGAGCTGCTGGGACGAGAGGTCCACTCAGACAGCCGGAGGATCCGGGTCTTGGGGTACCCACGGGAACTGTGGCAGCGCAGAGAGGAAGGAAATCAGGCACAGAGTCCAGCCCTGTGGCGAGAAGCCAGAGAGAAAAAAGAAATCGGGACCATAGCTGTATCCTGGAAAATCCAGACATATTAGGTGTGGAGCCAGACCCTGTCAGCCTCCTTGACGACAAACAAAGCCCACAGATTCTGTGCCTGGGCAAACAGGCCCATACCATCAGAACCATTACAGGCTAATAACTCAGAGTGCAACATAGGGAAGTCTGAATTGGGAGCAGTGAAACAATCCTGGTCCATTACTCACAATCTGGGAATAGGCTGCACCAGCTCACAGTGCCTCAGGCGATTAAAACCACAGTGACCCTGAAATCCCCCTCTAAGCAATGACAGATAGCCAAGTAACTCGTCCCCTGCACCAAATCATCCACTGTGGTTCCAAGCACAGAAAACAGACAGATAAATGCATCTAATGGCGAAAGGTAAAAAAAAAATAGTAATCAAGGAATTATGACTCCAACAAAGCAGAATCATCCTAGCTCATCCAATTCGGATGACCACACACTAACAGAAACACATGAAAACATTGACAATTCTGCATTATGGAAAGTGATAGAGTCCCTGCAAGAAGAACTTAAATCTATGAAGGAATTCAAAGAAGCCACAATTCTACAAATCAAAACAAGGA
>CAJQZJ010001694.1:21360797-21378722 GCA_907164525.1 Lophiomys imhausi | reverse complement strand
GCTCTACAACAAATGTCTGTCAGAGAAACAGGACCCAAAGGCTGAAGATTGATGCTGGAATGTATGGAGAGAAAATGGGAACTGTCCAGGCAGTCATTGGTATGTTCTTTCTTAGTTTTGGAAGCTGCAGGCCCTGCACTTCCTATATAAGCAAATATATTTATCCCTCTCAGGTCTCTGAGGTGGTTGAAGAATAGACAGCTAGAGTCTCATAGTTAAATTTTGAATTGTTTAGGAATCAAGAGGGTGTTATAGATCTAAGAAGATACTCTTAAAAGTGTGTTGCAAGATAGTATGAATGTTGAGTCACATATAGACCTTTAAACTTATGGAGTTGGTTAGATAGTAGAATGTTAAAGTCAGGGGCCAAATATGTATAAACTGGACATTGGGAAATTATACTGGGCCATTTAACTCTCATAAATGTGGCATATTTATATCTATTGTTTTGTATAATACTTACTGTTATAAGAGAAGGAACCATCTGTTGGACTGAAAGGGGAAACTTCTGGGGGGAAGAGGGTGGAAGGGCGGGATAGGAAGGGGGAATAGGGAGGGGTTTGTTACTGAGATGTAACTTGAAGAAAAAAAAATAAAGTGTTTAAAATAAATAAATAAATAACTGAAAATTCCACATATGCACATATTAAAAACATCAAATTCAACAAGGTTGCGGGATGAAAGTAAAACAAAGAATATGATATATATATATATATATATGCAATTTACATTTTAAAGTAAAAGTACATTTATGTACCAGACCGAGAAAAATGCACATGGGCTCAATTATAACTGGATTTTAGTCATATAGGTCAGGATAGCTATCCTACAATCAACAGACAGAAAGGAACAGGAACATAGACTTTGTTACTTGTTAGTGGGATACTTTGCCCTAGTGGAGCTGCCATGTAGGCCCCCAGCACAAGAGGAAGCTCTTAGCCCTCATATGGCTGCTGAACTGATGGGGGATGATATATAGGGCACCCCACACTGGAGGAGTAGGATAGATGGAGAAGGGGGACAGGGTGAAGGGGAAAAGGGTAGGAGGGTGGGACCAGGAGGCGGAGAAGGGAGGGGACTGTGATTGAGATGTAACTTGAAGAAATAAATAAATGTAAAAAAAAAAGACAATCTATATCATTTGACAGAAGCTGCCATCCACCTGTTTATTAAGAAAGGATTTATTATTGACTTAGAACTCACTAAGTAGGTTAGTTTGGTATGACAGCACCACTGATTACATGTTTGCCTGTATTGACATCTTCAAGGTGTTGGAAGACATAAAGAACCCACAAATGTGGCACAAAGCTATCCAGCTAGTATGAAGTTAAAGCTAAATTTCAAATCTTGCAGACTTTTAAAAGATAATCTTTTCACTGTTACATAATGTAGGCATTTAGTTAAAAGAAAAGAAAAATAAAAAAGGAACTAGAAGACTTACTACTTACTAGTTTGAACCATTTGGCAGAATTAGTTCTAGGTTATTTATGGATTTCCATAGCTGTCAACAGCTCCTGGCAGCAGCCCCCACTTTTACTAACAGGATTCATAGTCACTTGTCAAGTCTGCAGGACATTTGATCAGGCACATCTTCAGATATTAGCCTGTATTACAAGATGTGAGTATTAGAGCAGACTTTCATTGCTTTTTAACCTCTTTCACTGAGCCATAGCAATCAACAGATAAAAATAAACTGGACCTCTCTGGAGCCTTAGAAAAGGGCATTCGTGGGAGTAATTATTTTTATACTAAAAAGTATGATCTAGAATCAGAATGGTATCTGTCTCTAAGCATGTGATCAAATATTCCTCATCTGCTTGGTCAGGTATCTTCAGAAGAGGAATTCTGGAATTTGTACTGCTTGTAGTACGTTTTTTCTATCCTGGACTTTTGTGATATAGGGACTACTAGACAGGCAGGCTTGCCCAAGAGATGCAAATCCAGCTAGTCGTCCTTGTAAATTTTAAGGCTGTGGTGGTGTAGTGGCCAGGTGTTGTACAGCAATTTCCACTACATCAAAACACTCTATCCTGGAAGAAATTTGTTCAGACTTGGGAAATAAACAACCCACAAGTTTCAGAAAGTCCCTGAAACTTCCCAGATTCACAAAATCTCTTCCTCTCCAGGGTAATATACATAGAATTGCTGAGGGAAATGAAGATTTCCAGCCTGCGTTTTGACCTGATCATGTATTGCATAGAGAGCTTCATGCTTCCAGTTCCCATGTGTCCTCACCCATGCTGGGATAGGTTGTTGTTAATATAACTACCTTTGCATCAACCATGTTCCTCTAACTAACCCCTTATCAATATTCCTCTAAGTAGCCCTAATAAACTCATTGGTTTACCAAAAAAAAAAAAAAAAAAAAGAAAAGAAAAGGGCATTCCTACTGAGGTACCCTGCTGGGGAATTCCGAGATTCAGATCTTGCAAATACGTGAGAAATTTTGGAGCAAAATATGTTCAATTTCAAAATGTTTGTTTTAACACAAATGGCGACTGCGCCTAAAACTTTGATATTCTAGAACTGTTTACCATGTTGAATTTGGGTATGAAAACTATAGTTTAATAAATGTGACATTCTACGTTAAATCAATGGGGATGGTTATATCAAGAAATCAAGTTATCAAATAGAAAAAAATGTTTGAAGCACTGTGGATAAAAATTCTTGTTCATTGTGAATGGCAATGTAAAATAGTATACTAGTTTTTGCAAAAAGAATGAATCAAAAAATAATACATGCCTGAGTAAAAACAAATGAAAAAAAAAAAGAAAAAGAAAGAAAGAAATCAGAGTTTCAAATTCCCTTGCTACTCAAAATTTCCTTCCTACTCACAAGGTAGAGGCCAAACATGAGCCCATTGACTGATCAGTTAATAAACAAAATGTGGTTTATACAAAACATAGGATAATATTGCATTGAAAAGCAACAGAGTTCAGACACATCTCTAACTTGAATGAACACTGTAAACATTATAGTAACTGCAACAAGCTAGTCACCAGAGGGCAGATGTTCAGTGAATCTACTTAAATGAGATACCTAGAGAAATGAGTCTTGGAGAGAGTAGAGGCTGAGGATTGGAGAAATTTCATTGATGAGCAGAATCTCACTAGTTTTTTGTTTTGTTTCATTTTTGTTTTTTTAAGGGGAAAATGGATTCTCAGAAAAAAAAATACACAGAAACATAAATGCTCTTGATTTTACAAAACTATATACTTGGAAATGATTAAACTGGTAAAGATTATGACATAGTTAATACAATTGGAATTACTAAAGAAAGGAAATAAAGGAATGAAGAAAAGTATCTGTCTCCTGTGTAAACTTGGCTCACCTTAATCAAATGCCCTAGATAAATAATGATAAATCTCTTCCTGGATTATCTCTACAATCTCACATGTTAGGATGACCATATATTTCTCATCAAAACTTTGGAATGTGAAGAATGCTGGTTTATGATGCTAAGACCAACAGCTTAAACCAGAAATTTTCAATTCTGAATAAGGAAGCTACAGTGATCTTTCAAAAACATCAGATCACCTTCTATTAAAAGTTCACAACGATCTCCACATGTGGCTAACAGCTTCCATTTTGTGCAGTCTGATTCCGATGATTTTAATGTAGATGCTCAAGCTGCCTGTTTTTTTTTTTCTAAAAATCGGACTTTCTAACTAATCCAAGTATAACGGATTTATATTTAAAGGTAGTATGTATCCAGAAGAGGATGATTGCTAATATTTCTCCATAATTATATTGTAACCACTTTGTCCAACATCTGAACTAAACAAATAAGAAGGATATGGGAATATTCAAGCAAGGTCTGAGTTTTATTTAGGAATAGAAAAATTCTAATAAAGTGCATAGAATTTGAGGAATTGTGTTCTGGAATACTTTTTTCTCAATTGTTCTGATGAATGGCTTTAGGTAATATGAAAATATTTGTGCTAATAAATAAATATCAAAACATTGAGATTATGCCTGTGTACTGGTGTAACATATCATAAAAGTCAGCAAAACATTTGAATATTTTTCGTTGTCTACTACTAAGTTTTCATTTTTGTTTGGCAGCATTTCATCAAGGAAACAGATATTCATTATGTTGGTTTATGCTTGAAATTGATCCAACAACTATGTCAAATTTTATATGATGTATTTGTATATCATTTTTGTATTTGTCAATGACTATTGCCTCCACTCTGGGAGGCATACCACTGTATGAGGTGGCAATAGGAAACATTTTGTTGAAGGACTCAATAGGTGCATATGTAAATTCTTGCTTCATTGTATCTTTAACTTGATTTAAGGAAAGAACAAACAGGAACTCATGTTTGTCTGCGAAAGTCCCAGCCTTAGAGAATGGGTGGACTTTGACAGGGGTCCATCATAAGTTAGTAGATTTTTTAAAAATTCCTTTGCATTATAAACAGATAATGAGTAGTGTTTTTATTTAGTTTATTTTTGTACATCACAGTGCTAAACTTTCCTTAGGATTGCAAAAATTTCCTTCTGAAAGACAGTAGAGTTTTCATTAACATTTTCCATCAACCATTGAAAACCACAGTTGTATATCAGTAGCAATAGATGGATAGTGTCCAGAGTTATAATAAAAGACTGGATAATATTATTGGTTGATTAGTACCACAACCATAAAGCTCTATTAATGACTAAATGTTTTCTATATGCTTATGAATACCTACTTGATATACCGAGTTACTATTATTAAAGTTAAACTACTCCATAACATAAAGATAATGCTACAAGGAGAGATAATTTGAAAACAGTCTTCTTAGATGGATACAAAACACACCCAAAAGGATTTGAGAAGATTTTTCTAACTATTGTCCTGCATATGGTCTCAGGCAAAGTAAGATGAAGAGAAATGTGTGAGTGTGTTTTGCAAGTGTGTGCATAGGCAATAAAGACCACTGGTGACAAGAGTTTTCTGTGTTTTTCAATTAATGGCATTGCATTTCTAATTAGT
This sequence comes from Lophiomys imhausi, assembly GCA_907164525.1. Lineage (NCBI taxonomy): Eukaryota > Metazoa > Chordata > Mammalia > Rodentia > Muridae > Lophiomys > Lophiomys imhausi. The sequence continues at coordinate 21,373,744 of CAJQZJ010001694.1, read as the reverse complement.
TCATAGATTCATAGAACTCATGCTCTTTTCCATCTGTCAATTTCTCCCTTTTTAAATTTGCTTCTCCATAAAGAAGTGGGGAACCATTTAAACTACCATGTCAAGACAACACGATTTAGAGCAGAAATCTGGTAATTAAACTACTTTCTTTGGCAAGGAACCTGTTGGAAGGTAAAGACTTTGGAGAAAAAGTTGGTAGGGTAATTAATTATTGTAGACTTTAAATCCTCGTGAGCTGCTTGAATACCAAGAGTTTGATCTGTAGGTACTAGTCTAGTTAAAATAAGAGTTCAAGAAAAACACGGATGGGCACATAAATCTGATTCATCCAAACCTTATACTTTTAACGGTAAAGATTTGGTTTAACTTACTTTAACTATAAAGATTTTTTTTTATTATAAAGGTTCAGTTTTTTCAAAGATTTTCCCTTTCTATATATGCATATATCCACACAAATATGTAATGAATGATGCTACTGGATAAAGAAATAAGACTGAATCTTTAGGCTACTTTCCTTTTAACCCCATGGAAACAAAGCCCCAGCAACTGATCCTGTGGCAGTTGGGAACCAGCTGCCATGTGAATTCTTCCCCATTGATGTCCTAGTCTATAAACGACAGGAGCTTTGACCTTTATTTAGCAGGAGAAGCCATTAATCTGTCTTCAGACTTTCCCCTACCTCCCACAGAAAAAAACAATTTGCTTTTCAAAAGTTTGTTTGGAAATGAAACCAAATTCTGTGTTTCCTCTACAGATGGTTGACCTCTTTCAGTTGGTGACTGCATTACTCATTTAAACAATTATACAGGTCAATATAGTGTAATCTAAATTATTTAGTCTCTTAGTGTTTTTCAGACACTACTGACAGTTGGAGAGATTCCAGCTGCTGCTTGTACCCGGATTTGAACTCCACACTAGGATAACAGAACTTTATCCTGAATTCCAGAATTGTCCATTGACCACTAGCCTACTTGGCAGTCCTGAACATTGTTCCTTAGGGAGTCACAACTTAAGTATGAATGTGTCCACAAAAATGATTCATTATTTTCAGATAAAAAGTTAGGAATACATGAGATTTTAAAAAGAATCAGTCGTACCTCGCTAGTCTTTCCTGTGAAGTTTAACTTTTAAATATCTTTCTTTTTTGTTTGTCCTCTGCAGGAAACAATTCAATTCTACCAAATAGACTATGAAAATATTATGATAACCTTTTCCATCCTAATTTGTACTGAGGGCTGAGTGTGTACCAGGATCAACATTAATTACTGTACAGCATTTCAGCAGCATAGTTCATGGAAATGTCAGGAAGTTAACTCAGGGGCCCTGGGGTCTTAGAAATATCAGGGGAGAGACAGCAAAGGAGCATGCACTCCATGGGACAATGAAGGTTTACAAACATAAAATTTGGAACTGAGATGGATATAAACCTTGGTGTTCACACCAAGACAATCTAATAAAAGTTGGTATCTCAAGATGGAGAAGAGATATCAACACAGCAACCTCAGATGGTATTTCCAGCACCTTTGAATTATTTTAAAATTAGGAAAATTTAAGATCCAACAGTTAACATAACAGCTGTAAAAATGATTCATTGTAATAAGGGATCTAGCTTGTTCAAGTTAATATATCAGTTTGAATTAATGAATTTTTAATTCAGATTCTCTTTTCAGCTTGAATTCAGACTAATTACAGGTTTTAAATTGTCACTAGTCGGATCTCAGCCAAGGCATATTTCCTCTCCACTTTACTTGCACCCTGAGAATTCATGAATCAATTTTTTTTTTCTGGGTCATGACTTTGCCCCACCAGGAGCAGAGAAAACTGTTCAGTGAGAAGAAAATGCAATGGCAGGGATCCCAGTCGGTCACAATGTGGACAAAAATGGGAGGAAGTAAATGATGGAAGAAATTTCCCAGCAATTATGGGGAAAAGCTGAAAGATTGCATATATAAATGAATTAGTAATCAATTTGGTAACTATTTTAAGTCCTGTAGTATCTACTGTTATGCTTGTAATTTAGGATTATTGACTGTCTTAGAGTAGGGACTGCTTGGTGCAAACCTTTTGTTCAAACAGCAGAGGTCACCTTAGCATGAGCCTTGTCTGGAGTGTGGGTGAAGGTGACTTTCTGTTCAGCAGTGATAGATTCTAACCCTCCAGCAGCCTTTCACTTGTTTGAACCGAACTAAAAATCAAGCACACATTGTCAGCTGGATAGTTAAAGAAATTAAACAAAGTTAAAATTTAAAAGTTAAATTACTTTCTAAGTTAATTTATTACCTTTACTTCTTTTGCAAATGGATAAGAATAGTATAGCATTATTTAATAAAGCACAAATTCAGTTATATTTTCAATTTACATAATGGTATTCCATTTTGTGTTTACTACTGAAAAAATAGACAGCATATTATTCTGGTTCACCTTATACAACTAAATTTAAAATTAAATGTATTCATGAAAGGATACCTGTCAATAAAATATACACAACTAATAACTCACCATGAAGAATCAACTCCAAAGTCAAGAAATAGTTAAGGTATTTAACTGAGGCTGCATTTAAGGAAGGAAACAATGACTTAGAAAAACTGATAATTCAGATTTTTGTTTGTGAGCCGTCCTTGCCCTGAATGACTTGCCCTCAGCTGCTGTGGATGTTATGCTTTCAGATTTTTAAGAGGAGGAGTTAGAACAATGGAATATTTGTTAAGTTTTTATATGAAATATTCTTTTAGTGGTTCAGTGTAATGCACTTTTAATTGACAAGCATCTTATGTTATATGACCTTTAAATGTGTAATTCATAATTTCTAATGAACCCATTCATAAATATAATTAGTTCTAAGCAATTTCCTCTATCAATCTTTTGTACAAATGTCAATATATCATTGTAAGTAACAATAACTATTTTGACAATAATGATAAGATATATCAAGACTTTCTTCTTCCTCTGTATGTTTTTCCTCCCCTGCTAGTTAACAAAGTGGTTATAACTTTCACACTAGGGCTCCTAAGACAGTTGCCATCTTTTGTAGAATGAGAGTGGGGTGGGGGTTCCAAGAAATAAAAATTCCCAGGAAATTCTTAAATGCTATTTTAGATTTTAATCACTTTATTAGATTTCTTGCTTGAGTGATTTGTGCAGAAAACATTTTATCTATTTTGTTTTCCTCTGATTACCGAACTGTGTTATACACAAAAGTCTACTTGAAGCTCGCTCACAGTTTAAAGACAGGTTTAATAACAGGTGAACACTGGAAAATATGCAAACAAAATGGCAGACATGAATGACTTCATTTAAGGCATAATTGCTTCTCATCAACCAAAGAAATCATGCAGAAACAGTCTCTGTTTTACCCAGCCAGGAAGAGACCAGAGAAATCACTTAGGCAGAGACACCAAAAGTCCATTCTTGGGTCTCAGCCAGACAACCAATCCACACACAGATCCAAGTTTAAGACAAGAGTTCTTAGAATCACAGTTCATCATAACAGATAATTATACAGCCAGTAAGACAATAAGGTTTTTTGGCCTCTGACAATATAAACTAATTGCTGGCTGTGGAGCTCTGCCTGGAAGGCGTACCGCACAGCCCCTGCAATGTCTTATTATGTGGGCACTGGTATAATTTGGGTGGACAAGAGAGTTAGCGTCTAGTGAATTCCATATGGTGTCTTTTTCTGGTCTGTAGATTATTTACTCCTGACAGACATTATCCATATTTGAAATGGCTCCTTCCTTCCACCTGAAAAGACGCTTTTAAAAGAAATTATCCTGTCTTGGTTTCTAAAGAAGCTCTCAGTTGATTAAAAAATAACAACAAAATGAAATTCAAGAAAACATAACCACTTAATTACACAGTTTGCAAATGTACACATCAAAATATAAAATTGGTCCATAGACCCATGTTTGCTTAAATGCACTCAATGTCCATATATCTGTTCAATTAGGCAGGCAAAAATAAGAATAACCAAACAACACCAGGTTCAAATATGCATCTGGATGGAATAAAATCACACCTTCATTTTGATTTTGTTTTGTCTTGTGTTTTTTCTTTTTCTCTAATGGGGTCTATCATGATTTCATTTGTTTTCTATTTATTGTAATCATGAAAAATAAAAGATGACTTCTTTGGAGATATTTACACAGACACTAAATAGCAGGGATCCTTCCCACCAGGGGAAAATTATATCTCTTCAATTTGTGTAGCTGCAAACACCAGCCAATTAACTTGCAGTTGAGTTTTGACTCAAACTCTTGACTCTTCCAGACATAGATCCTTACTCTACATCTGGTATAACTGAACCAAGTTAGGGTAAAAATAATCCCTGTTATTGTTTTTCTGTATGTGTTGTTTATTTCCCCCTCGCTTTTTAAAAACAACTAATGCTTCATGATCTCCTGAGTTCTTTGGCATTCCTGAAGTCCTCTACATGATACTTGTGTGTTTCCAGCTCTTTGGTAGGAGAAAAGCTCTGGGACACAGTGTTTGGATTGAATAAAGTTTGCAATTCATTAAAGGTTTTCTGGCTCCCTTGTGCAGATGCTGACCATGACATCATATGCCCTGAGGCCTGCTAGCAAAGAGAAAGAGGGTGAAATCAGCAAAAATAAAAAGGTCTTCCTGGCTTGAGTTGAAAAATGTGCTTGTTTTTTTTTTTGTTAAACACTACAATTTTGCAGAGAGGCTGGCAAGAATAATAGCATTCTAAGCATGTGCTACCTTGGAGGCACAAAGCCCTCCCTGATAGAAATACACTTAAAATCTGCACTTTCATCCTCAAGGTTTATTTAAATAAAACAAGTTTCTAAGCTACACTACCTATTCTGAAAACAGTTTTAAAAGTTCCTTTATTAAGAAGGACTAAATATACTACCCAAACAAGTTCTATTCTATTTACTTTTATTATGAATTAATGAAAATATAATCTATTGAAAAGAAAAGAGATGGCTCTCTTCTGAAATAAGGTGAGTCAAGGAAGGAAATTAGGTACAAAAGATCATACTGAGAATAGAGGATCTGGTCACTTTTGTTCTGAGTTGTCCTGTTTACTGAGACTTTAGCAAGGTTTGGCAACGTCTAACATGAGGATTACAAATAAAATATATAGTCAAATACAATGAGTAATATTGGGGGGGGGTAGGATCCAGTCTTGCTATGAGATGCATTGTCCAAAGGTGGTTTCACATCATGCTGCAGTGTGGGGACTAGTGAAGACCCCATTGAGCATCTATATTTGCACTGAAAGTCAAGAGAATTCATCAATTCCTTCTGCTGCTGAGGCAGAGTTTTAATGTATTCTCTCATTGTGTGAGGATTTTTTTCAAAGTACACAGATCTTAAATATCATAGCTAGAAAGTTGATATGGTTTGGATTTCAGATGATAAACAGTACCAAACGGTGTCATATTAAAATGTAAAAACTACGTATGCGTGCCACAGCCTCTGCCTGCTATGAGTGTGGTTGTATGAATGTTTTCTGACTTCTAAATCACACATTTACTAAAATGAGCTCTGCTAGATATCAGTTTGTGCACAGGCACAATGTGTCTCAGTCAGATTCATAAAACAGATAGCTGAACTATACTTTGACTTTTGACATCAACAATCTGACTTCAATATATCTCCACAAAAAGAGACTCCCGACTCTGTGCTGTTGCTCTGTGGTAGATAGCTTTGTTGCTGACAGCACTGAGCATAATGAACATATTCATCAGCTTGAGGGGCTGCACATCCACACATCTTAGGTTTTTTTTTTCATCTAGTGGCTTTGAAATGGCACCCAGAAACACCTGCACCATTGCCTCATCTCTGCAGAGCTGCAAAGCCACTGTGAAAAAATATTATTATAAAGTTGTCTGTATATCAGCCCTTCTGTGCTAAACAACCTTTGAATTGCCTATCCTCTAATTTTTCTTTGCCTGAAAACACTTGTAGACACATATTTTAATTTAAGCTGCTCTGTTTGACTCCTCTGATCATCTGGGCTTTCATTGTCACAGCTTTACAATAATTTAATGTCATATATAATGGTGTCAAATTGGGGAAATCCCTAAAAGCTGCCAATCCAAAATGATCTGAGTGTTCTCTCATATTGGTCTAGATGGGCTTGATTTGTTTGTGCCAACATTATTCATTACATTCTGTGTCTAACTAGGCCAGTGTTCCCCTTGCTCTTGCAGTTTCTATGCCTTTCAGCATGCACTGAGGTTTCTTAATCAGTTCGTCTCCTGTGCAATACAGTTCCCAGAGTTGATGCAAGTCGTGCATTTTCACCAAAAGAGTACTCTGACGGTACTTATTACACTCCATGCAAACATTTTACCACACTGTTTCTTAACTTTGTTCTTATAAAGCAAGTCTTGTTTTGTTTGCAGTTAGAAAATGAGAGTTGGACCACATGCACAATTGAACATTTGCTGTAGCTTTACATGTAATACTATTACAGAGAGCTAGCTGCTATTAATGAAAACTTACTGGGGAGGTTACTCCAAAGATGATCATATATGCCTTCCTGGGAGGAGAAGAGTTTTATTTTATAGCTAATTAAAAGTTTCTAAAGATGCTGTGGATTTTTTTTGTGCAAATTAAAATTAATTAGAGTTATTAAGGAGCCATGAAAAGAAGGATTTGAGAAATAGTGAGAAATATTATTTAAACCCTAATGGAATTCAGTGAAACCCACAGGTCTATTACGGGCCCCTGATTTGCCAGGATCACTGCAGGGAATCTAACATTAATAAGCACACTGGTAATTAAATCATTTGTTACTTTGTCTGTAATGTTGTAATGTTTCACTGATACTCTGTCAGAGCTCTTTGTGCAGATCAGAGCTAATCAAAGGTAATCAATTTTCAGCATTTGAGAAATCTGTAAATGATTATACATTCATCAGATCATTTAGTGGAGTGCAAGGAAAGTGCAATGCAATTAATCTTCCTGCATGAGGAGGAATTACCACCACAGAATTCAACAGTTATAATTAATTTCATTGTCTTGCTGTGAATTTTGATTGCTTTTCTTTGGACTGTATAGTACAAATGATGATTCACTGCAAAGTATTTGCAAAGCAAACACACCAGTGTGCAGTGCAAATTAAAGAAGCTGTATAACAGATAGGTTTCAACTTCCTATTTACTCAGGGCTGTTGAGTACTAATTTGCCAAATAATAATTGCTTGTTAACTTTATACACTCGTTCCTTGAATATCAAGATTGGTAACCAACGTAAACAAAAAGCACGTGCTATTTTGCATTTTATGGTATGTATGCAAAATAGTTGTTAGTGCTTAAACTTGTTCCTTTTACTAAATAAGCATTAAAGATGCTTATTTACCTTTGAAATTAAATGGCATTTATTTTAGTCAGACAAAATAGACACAGTATACATATCACTTGTATGTGTGCTGGTCTTTTTATTGTTGCTAATAATACCTTTAGGAGATTTTCACTTCATATATCTGATAATTTGAACTTATTTATGATCTAAAATGTCAGTATTTTTAATATCACTTTTGGCAGATAATACAGTGTTGTTAATTCTCTATCATTTAAAGATTTCCTGCACAATTCCTTCCAGTTTGTCAATGTTTTATTCACTTCAGATTATGCTTGTAGAAACAAAAACTGATCTGAGAAATGACCTATAGTCTCATATTTTGTGATTTACTCTTAAACAATATGATTTCCAAATATAAATGAAGGTCACAGTTAAATGAGAAAAATGCATAAGTTTAATGTTAATTGCTTGCCAGATGACTCTACTTTCTGCAATAAATAAAACATAGAGAAAATTTCCTCTTCTGTAAATTGCTTTGTGAAATCCAAGTCGAGACTAGGACTTCCATTAAGGGTCTTTAAGTGTTAAAATCAACTCCCATTCTATCCACACATTAGTATCCAAGAACACAAACACCTACCTCATTTTAGCATTTCTTAGTAAGTTATTTATTTTGACCGCAATTGAAGCTACATTAAATGCTATATTTGTCTCAAATATATCCTGTCAGTGGTTTGACTGAGCCCTTTGTGGCCATCACATTGACAAATAAGTGACTTCAGGATATGTCAGTGTTTTCACTCATAAACTAGTTTAAATTAGTTCAATCACGTGGTAGAACCAGGAGAGTTACTACAAGATTCAACTCAAACATCCAACAGCAACAAAACTCAAATATAGGTTAATTAGGTGAACATATTTTTGAAATATTATCAAGTTAAAGGATCTACATATAAAAAATCTATGGTAAGACAAACACTACAACATAGATTGAAATATTGCGAGATATAAAAGTGAATACGTTATACTTTTTTTGTTTTTTTTGTGTGTTTTTCTGTCTGGAAATCAAGACATATAGTGAAATAAGAAATGACGACCAAATCACTGTTCTGTTGTCAAAACCAACAGAGCAACTCCGAACTCTTTTTTTTTTTTTTTTTTTAACAAAACCAAAGTTTATTGAGACTAATATCCATGCGTATATAAATTCACTGATTTAAAGGCTGGTACAATGCTTGCTTGCAAGAACATCAGTTTCCTACACTCTTTACAGCATCAAATCTGTCAGATACTTTGAAATATATGTTTAGGATGGAGATGCAATGGGTGCCTCAGGGACAATTTGGATAAAGAAAAATATTAAGCATGACCAAAACAGTAACACATGTAAATCTCTTTTTTGGAGTTTAAATGTACATACAAATCTATTTTTATAGTTCTTTCTTTTGAATTTATTCACAATGTTTCATTTTTGTCTTTGCTAACACCTTCTTTTTAAAACAATTTTCCATTGTTGCTAAGATCATAACATTGTAGGTGGTTCAAATAGCAATATATGTTAAATGTGGTTTGATTAATTTTCAGTTATTTAGACTGCTAAGTTCAGAAAATTCACTTAAAATATAAGTGTTTCAATTAATATATTCCATTATACCTTTAAGGTTAAATCAGCATATTTTACTCTGTTTGATCATATATATTTAAGGTACTTATCTTGTCACTTATAGAAAAACAAATATGACATACCAAAGAAATACAAAAAGCATCATGTTTTCTATGCCCCAAATCCTGGGTCAACTTCCCATGAGTCAATTCCCAAGGTTCTCTCATACAATGGGTCATAATCTGTTTTTAAGGAAATATATTTTACTGGAAATGCACTACGTGCTATCACACAGTAGGAATTCTTAGAAGGGAAGCTGTCACTATAGCTCTGGATGCAAAAAAAGGACATGTGTGAGAAATCAAGGTGGAAATACTAGGAGAGGGACCCTTAATAACGAGGGGCTACACATGAACATTTTCTTTTTCCCATATGTAATGTTGGCCTCTGTTACAGAAATCAAACCATCAAAATTTTATTTCTACCTGTTAAAAAATTCAAACCCATGGTTGAGGTAATATGTTATGTATTTCTTCACTCTTTAGTTCTGCAAGTTGTTCTTTGATAACTAACTCACTTTAATTATCCCAGTCTTCTATGGCTGCTGTTCATCCATTTAAGTCTCTTGCATTACTTTATTTAAATGTCCATGGCACTCCCTTGTATTTGTATTGGAACAAAAAGGCTTAAATAGTAAAAAAAAAATTTTTTTTGCAAATTAATATAGCCTGTTTCATCATTATTTTTAATTAATAAAGTTATTTTTAAGAGTTATCATTAATATGAGTTAACAACGATTTTCTAGATATGATTGAAGTGTACAAAACATGTGAAAACTTTTATCTTACTGATAGTCAATTTGAAAAACTAATTCATAGGCTAATATCAAGCTGTTAAATCATACCTGAGTAAATATTCCTCTGGTAAGATAAGTTCCATGATAGAGTCTATCTGCAATTACCAGTTAGCTCTCTTAAATGCCTTGTAAAATTTTCTATCTGGAATTTAAATGAAAATTTCTGCAAGTGGAAAATAAAGTCAGGACTAGTTTTATGAGAGTGTAAAAAGCCCACATTTATTTGATTTTGATAATTACAAGTATAGCAAATCACAATTTGTTATATAATATAAAAGTTAATGAAACGAGGTTTACGCCAGTGCAAGATTTGGAGAAACTTTCTGAATAAATATTACTACAAAATGTGCTTTTTGAGTACTCAATTCCACTGATGATTTCCATTGTTTATTTAACAAGCAATGATTTTTTTCTATTTTTAAATTTAGAAAATATAATTTTTGTTGAACATCCAAAAGTATTTGAGGAATACTGAACTATAGCAACTAATGAAGTAGAGTTGAAGAATATATATATTGGTAGATTTTATAAATGTTGTTCAGTCCTTTAAAAGCATAAGTCTTAGAAATTTTATTTACTATGAGATAGAGAGCAGTGTAAATAATCTGTCTGCCTAAAAGTACATGTGAAAAGATGAAAAAGCTTGACAGGTTCTTGCAGGATCATAATCTATGTGAAACATGCAAAACAACATGCATTCATAACACCTTTCCTGTCTGGCTTCATCTGTATTCATTTGTTGTCAAAACAGGTTTCCATATTTAACTTCTTTTTTTGATTATGCCTTTTCCTTTATTTCCTGGAATGATACGTTATTATCTCTGCAGTGCAGATTTATGCCAAGTTCTATGCACTTCAGTGTAAAGAGTGTGGCCCACAACTCTGGGAATCTCTGTTGAAGCTATGGAAATCAAATGAATAGTCTAAAAGCTTGATGGCATCTGTGGATAGGAAACTCATTAAAGGCCCAGCCCTCTGTTTTATTTCTAACCACATTTTCCCTGTGGGATTTCAGTGTCTTGCCGGATGAAACCAGCAGGACTCATTACTTACAAAACAATGTTTAGAGTCCTTTCGTGGTATTGGAATGCTTCTGCCAGTCAGGTAAAGAACCTAGGCCTTTATCCTTTCAGGGACAATGCAGCTAGCTCACATACTGCTTGGAAAAGTCATGCCTTTGAATGTAACTGCAGGTGTTGCTTCCAAAGGCTGTTGGTTGGTGCCCTCCTATGCAATGTTCAATGGGATAATAGAAAATTCACTTTGGAATTCAAACAAAGTCTCAGAGAAATAGAAATAATAGGAACACAATTTTGAAACTTCCTTAGTTTTTCCCACGAACTATGGACCATGACTAATACCCTCAGGGCAAAAAACATCCCTTAGCCCCTAAGGGATGTATACAATTCAGTGTTTCAAATAAGCAAGTTTCATGACCTCACCAGTTTTGTGGCTTCCATTCATTTACGAGAAAATAAATTTGAGGGGGAAAAGAAAGCCATGTTGTGAGATAGAACTTTAAAACACCCACTCTAATAAAAGATCAATGCATTTGAATATAAAGTACAACAAATAGGTTTTTTTCCCCCTTCTGAAAGAAATCATTTGCTTAACTGGATTCCCTAAACCAAATTAGTATAGTTCTTACTGAATTGCTTGCCTCTCTTTGGTGATGTGGCTAGTGGCATTTTGAAAATATTCTTAGAACTTGCAAAAATTCCTGCAAGAATAATAAGGACCTTGCCATTGTGGTATCAAAGAGATTCAATCACCTAAAGTAGTACTATAGGCTTGTCAAGTGGAATTGCTTTTACAGATTTGCTGAATAACTCATCCATAATGGCTGAAAATTTCAGCCATTTTGTTAAAACATCCAAGGCAGAAGAGATTAGTGCGCACTATAGAACAGCATATGTATAATCATGCAGAAGTTTAGAACACGTCTCACAGTGAAGTACCATTTAGCCATCCCAAGCTCTAGTCATTGCAATATGGAAAACAATGTGAGCTATCTAAAAATGAAGTGTGACTTGCCATTTTCTGGCTGATGAGACTTCAATTGCATTTAAGCTTGGCAAAATGTATTTCTAAACAAAGTTGTTATATTTATTCTTATCTTTATAGATGAGGTCATGTAGAACTGACTAGGAAGAATTTAAAAACCAGTTAAATATGGCAACCGTAGGAAAAAAGTTAAACAGTGAGGAAGTGTTAACCTAGTTGTTGAGAAATTAGTATCAATTAGATTCTTATTAATAATATTATGATAAGCTGACAACAAACATCTGGGTTGCTAAAATGAGAAGCCAGAGAGATTTTCCTTTTAAAACATATTTTTGTCAATAGAGACATGTATGATCATTTTCAATGGGTCAGTTTCTACTTGTAGACTAAGGGCATGTATTTTCACAATTTTATCTTAATTCTGAAAATAAAATGAGAAAACAAATTGGAAGTTTAAAGCCTGTTCCTCGAGTCTGGTACACTTTGCAGCAGCAACCATGGAAGTAGCTTCTGGCGATGTGGTGAGGAAAGAAAAGCATAATTTCAAATGTCAAATTCACCTTTCCTTTTCTATGCAGAAAATGTCACCAACAAAATACTTGAGGTTTTATAGTCTAATACACAAATAAAGTTTGTGGAGAATAAATATTTACCTCCCACCGACACTTTTTTAGCTTGACTTTAAATTCATTTGCTTGCTGCCTTTTGAAACAATGAAACAAAAAAATATGCACTAAAAAATGCTTGAATAGCAGAATGTGAATGATGACATCATCTTTTTACTGAACGAAATGGCTAGAAAGTAGGACATGGATATCAGAATGTGTTATGAGTAGAGTGAATGCAACAATGGTAAGCAATTCAATAGAATTCCTAGACACAATGCACACAGAGCAACAGAACTGGTTATACAGAACTCATGTACCCTCTCTGTTCAAAGAACAGAGATCTTGCTCAGCAATATCTAATAGTTTTTCATTATTAATCTAGCTTTGCTAGAAGTGCTGCATACTGAAGATTAGAGGATTTGTCTTAAAAGCACACAACACTATTTGAAAAAAATCAAACAATCCATCTAATGACTCATTCACTTCTAAAAGCAGGGCTTATTTGATGTATTTCCAATGTGCTAATTGTTCCTTCTTCTTCTTCTTCTTCTTCTTCTTCTTCTTCTTCTTCTTCTTCTTCTTCTTCTTCTTCTTCTTCTTC
>CAJQZJ010001694.1:21294947-21353723 GCA_907164525.1 Lophiomys imhausi | reverse complement strand
CCCCTCCCCTCCCCTCCCCTCCCCTCCCCTCTCCTCTCCTCTCCTCTTCTTTTCCTTACCCCATTTCCTGTCTCAGCTTGTCTTCATGCCCCACTGACACAACTTGGAGTTCTTTTTCTATACCAGTTGTAGGACAAAGCTTATATAGGAAAAAAAAAATCTAGAAACTCTAAGCACTTCCATTATATAGACTTTCTTTCCTGAGAAAATAGGTATATCACTAGGTATTCTCCAGAGTTTCTCTGAAACTTGAAGAGAGCCATTAAGTTTTGAACTTGCAGCTGGTGAGACAAAGCTGACTATAGAGCAGTGCCTGGCAGTGTGAAGTGCAAGATAAGCTTCTCATCATAAATTCCTAGCGGGAAAGGAAATGGACAGATACATGAAACTTTCTTCATCATTGCCCAGTTTCAACAACTGGAGACAGTGAGAAGGTGGAGTGGAGGCAAACCAGAAACTTGAGAGATAAAGCAATAAATCATCTGGATGTCCAGCCCATTGTGACCAGAGTGAAGTAGAGATTTTAGAAAGGAAAGAATGGAAGCTTGGTGGTGATGTAAGACTTTGTGGGGAGGGATTTGACAACTAGAGTGAAAAACCGGTGATTTGAGGAAGTGAAGTCACTGTGAGACTTGAGCTCTGCCCAGTAACTGAGGCTAGTTAGAGTGAAGGATGAAGTTATGATAAACAGAAAGATGAAGTTCATGTGTCTGAACAGTTCAAAATGTATATAGAAGTTATTAGCTGTTACGTGGAATAAAGTGGAGATAGTCTGAGTGGCAGGTGCAAGAGCTCAAACATAAGGACAGAAGTCAAAGGGAGCAGATTGTTGATCTGCAGGACAAAGGTTACAAATGGCATGCAAACAAGAAATATTAATTGGAATTATCCTTTATCCCACTCTGTCAGGTCCAGGGGAGCAAAAATTTCAAGAGGAAAAGGGGAAATTTCAAGAAAGCTGGTTCTCAGTGAAGGTAGAGAAGAGAAGGCTATCTGACCCTGTAACTCCCACGGGCAAACAATGCATTGGAAAAGTCAGGAAAGGTTGGTGTGTTTCTACTGTAGACAGGCAAATTAGGCTGGTATAGGAAAGAAATTTAGTTGCCTGTTTTAAAAAGAACATTTATACCTGTTTGCTGCTGCTGGCAGATCTCTGGAGTTTCACAATCTCTTTGTTCCTTCTCTGTGACCTAGTCAGTGGGGGTAACTTGGTTTGAACTCCCAAGACAATGCTGACTAAAAAACATTTTTGAGAATTAAGCACAGAATTGTGTGTTGGCAGTGAGAATCAAAATGCTTGAAGTTTCAGATCAAAGTGATATTCACTTGTGGGATAAATTAGTTGAAATTCTAATGTAAACCTATTTCAAAGTGATCTAGTGTCATGAGTTGTGCAGCAGAATTTTCAGAAATACTTAAATGCTTTAAATATCACATTCTCCTAAGCAAATGCTAAGGGAATGAAGGAAACAATTTATACATCTAGAATCTGAGAATTGCGAGAGAGAACAAAGTAATCCGAAGCCTTGAAAAACATATCTACCCAAATCCACCTAATGTACTGACATTTGTCATGCTTAGTTCTTAGAATTTAGTAACAAAGCTCACACCCATATATTAAGTTAGTGAAGGAATTATTAAAAAAAAACAAAACAAAAAAACAAGTGGAGCAGTTAGTAGAGAGGGACAAGGCAGCAGGTCTGCTATTTCCTTGCTGTCAATCAGCGTTGCTGAGACAGCAGCATGAGGACCATGCAGGCCTGTGTGCTTTTATAAACTGAGAATCCTGTCAGTCCAGGGCAAAGGGGACTGCAGACTCCAGCTGGAGGACAACTTTGGATTTCTCCTCCGTCTTGAACCAGTCACTTCCTGTTTGATGTAAGTTAACAGTTACTTTGGAGAATTTTTTTTTTTCCCTCTGAGTCATCTCACTTGATAATGTCAGCCATGGGCTCACTGGGACATGTTGTATTGTCAATCTGTGATTCTCACTTTGGGCCATTTCTGTTGCTTGTGTGTCTTCTACTTTCAATTTCCCTTTGGTCTCCATCCCCTATTTTGGGAGAATTCAGTCCACGTGCAGAGAAATATTATAGGTTAATCTCAGCAGGATGTGTGAGAAAGAGACCTTGGAAACAGGATGAAACTTGGAGTGTCATAATTCTATTTGCAGAGACTTGATCCTTGCTTACATGGACTGATCACAGTTGCTGAAAAAAAATAACTCTGTGATATTTTCATGGATTCAGCCATATGGCACCGCCCTACCTGAACCACCATTCTGTTTTCCCTTTCAGACACTGAGGAATGCAATATGGACATCACATCTGACTACATAGTATACAAACTCTTTACCTAATGTTGCAGATGGGTTTCATACATCCAAAGGGCTGTTTATTAATGTGGATATTTTTTCTCTTGCTTATTTACATATTGCTCAGAAGTCTCCCTACAACATGCGATAAATTTGCATGCATGTCATGTCTCAGGAGTAAAGCATACTCCTACACAGTAGGGCATGTCATTTCACATAGAGGCAAGTCATTTTTGGGGTCTCTGTTTCCATGTGTTGTGGGGACAGTGCCATAAAAGCACTCTTCACAAAGCACCCTCAACAGCTGATTCAGAGTTCTGAACAAATATAAAGAGGTGTTTAAATGTTGGAGAATATATGATGTTATATTTGTAACATATGTTACATATGTAACTTCAAGTTACATCTCTATCACAGCCCCCTCCCTACACCCTTCTCCATCCCAATGACCCATCCTCCACTCCTTCTACCCCCTCTTCCACCTATCCTACTCTTCCAGTGTGGAGTGTCCCGACATATCAGTTCCCCCTCAGTTCATCAGTCATATAAGGTCTAAGAGCTTCCTCTTGCACTAGGGGCTTACATGGTAGCTTCACTAGGGCAAAGTACCCCACTAACAGGTAACAAAGTCCATATTGCTGTTCCTTTCCATTTGTTGGTTGTAGGATAGTTATCCTGTACTATATGGCTAAAATCCACTTGTAAGTGAATAGATGCCATGTGCATCTTTCTGGGTCTGAGTTAGCTCACTCAAGATGAGCTTTTCTAGTTCCGTACATTTGGCAGCAAATTGCATGATTTCCTTGTTTCTGATGGCTGAGTAGTATTCCATTGTGTAAATGTATCACAGTTTTTTTTTTTTTTTATCCATTTATTGGTTGAGGGACAACTGGGTTGCTTCCAGTTTCTAGCTATTACAAATAAAACTGCTATGAACATAGTTAAGGAGATGTCTTATTTTCTTTTTTTTTTTTAATTTATTTTTTATTTCTTCAAGTTACATCTCAATCACAATCCCCTCCCTACTCCCCCCTCCAGTCCCACCCTTCCACCCTCCTCCCCCTCAGCCCCACCATCCTCTTCCCTTCTTTTTTTTTTTAGTTTAAGGTATTTATTTTTCCCCCCAACAGCTCTCCCTTTCAGTCCAAATAATGGTTCTTTTTCTTATAACTATAAATACAATACAAAACAACAGAAATAAATAGGCCACGATTATAAGAGTTATGTGGCTTAGCATACATTCCCAATGTCCAGTCCATATGTATTTGGCACCTGACTTTAACATTCTACTATCTAACCATCTCCATGAGTTTAAAGTTCTATATCTAACTCAGCTTTCATACTAACTTGCCTCATAATTTTAAAAATATCTTCTTAGATCCAGAACACCCTCTTGATTCCTAAACAACTCAAAATTTAACTATGAGACTCCAGGTATCTATTCTTCAACCACCTCAGAGACCTGAGAGGGATAAATATATCTGATTATATAGGAAGTGCAGGGCCTGCAGCTTCCAAAACTAAGACATGACATACCAGTGGCTGCCTGGACAGTTCCCATTATCTCTCCATACATTACAGCATCAATCTTCAGCCATTTGGCCCCATTTCTCTGACAGACATTGGTTGTAGAGCAGGAATTATGAAGGACTTACCTACCCTGTCTTGGCAGAGCTAGGCTGTCGACTTACCTGCTTCCAAGTTTTGTCCTTTTTGGACAGAAGTCTGTCTACAGTTGAAGCAAGTGGTTTTTCTTGCCAAGAGAATGGCTTACCACCAATTCAATCATCTCCTACTGGAGATTCTTCGATGCTCATCTTCTACTTGGAGTAATATAGGGGGTGCTGTCAGGAGCTGACATGTCTCGATATCAAAAAATCTTAAGTTAAGAAAACATCTTTGAATGCCATATTCTGCAGATCTCTTGAGGTTTTTGAAGATGCCCTATCTATCTCTTATATTTGGATAAGCAAATATTGCTTGTCTCTTAGCAACTTGATTTCTGAGTAGCTTAGAAAATAACTGTGATAGACTGTCATAGTAACTAACAAAATGACACGTTTTCATGACTATTAGTTTCCGTTTCTTAATTATCCTAAACAGTTTATGTCGGTTGGTAACGAGAGGTCAAAACTTGACATTTCATTTTTAAGTATTACTGCAAACAATACCTTTAAGAAGCGTTACCCTTAATTTTGTATCAATATACAAAGATCAATACCAATGTGGCCGATGTCTTATTTTCTAAGACAGAGACTTTCACTGGGACCTGAAGCTTGATGATTGGCTAGATTGGGAGACTAGCAAACTTTGGGACCCTTATACCTCTACTTCCCAGTGACAAGATTTTGGATGTGTACTACAGTATTTTATTTTTTATATGAGTTCTGAGAATCTGAACTCAGGTCCTATGCTAGTTAGTTTTTTGTCAACTTAGCACAAAGTAGAGTCACCTGGAAAGAGTAGCCTTCATCAGGGTTGCCTGTGGCCATGTCTATAGGCTATTCTTGATTAATGATAGAATTGGAGAACCTGCCCCACTTTAGGCAGTACTACACCAGAGCATTTGGTCCTAGAGTATAAAAGAAAGAAGATTGAGCAAGCTAAGAGGAACAACCCTGTAAGCATTATCTATCCATATTTTTTTTTCTTGCATTTAGGCTCCTTCCATGAGTTCCTGCCCTGGCTTCCCTAGTAATGGGCTGTAACCAGAAAGTAAAAATAAACTCTTTCCTCATCAAGTTGCTTTTGGTCAGTATTCTATCACAGCAAAAGAGAAGCAAACTAGTACTGAAATTTATATTGAGTGTGGGGCATTACTGTGACATATCTGATCATGCTGTTTGGTGGAGGATTATGGAAGCATTTGGAACTTTGGGGTTGAAGTGCTCAAAATCATTATGAGATATTGTTGCTGAACTTTGAAGATAACAATTTTGAGAGAATACAACCAATGGAGAGTTGGTTTGTGAAACTTCAGAAGGAAGTCTAAGAATTCCTCAAAGATTCTATCAGGGCAGTTTTTGTGATATTTTGAATTAATAACCTGTAAGTTATGGTTAGTTAAGGCTGAATCATTTGCTGTGATTAAGAAGAGATTATCACCACTTAAATTACATTTTTTCTTTATACATATGATATGACAAACATCATTGAGGACATATCACCCCAGAAGTATTTCTACAAGGTCAGCACACAGAAGTTGTGGTCCAGAAGAACCAAGGCTGCCTCAAGCTTGTACCTGAACTTGGTAATGTGTGAACGTCTTCTACATGCTAGTGGTTTTGAAGAATTGAGGGGGTCAAGGAAAGAAACTGAGGCTGAGTACCATGTGGAAGAAATTGAGACCTATAGAGAGTCCAGGAGGCTTTTGGTGAAGGTCCAGCCATAGTTTCTATGAAGACCCAAACATACTATAGATGCCCGGTCCATGGAACGACCTGAAAGGACAGCAGTGGTCTTAAGTGGAACTAACCCGAGCTTATCAAACAAACTATGTGTATTGTTCTCTCTAGAGACAGACATTTTGGTCCACCCAAGCCTTTTGAGCTCAGACTATATCAAGTGAGTCCCACATGTCAATTTCAGTTTTCCTTAAATATGGTTTTAGTTTTGTTTAAGTGAGATTGTTCTTACGATTTTGCTCTTCCCTTTTGAATAAAAATCATTTAAGTCACGTTTTGGTTTTGTAGAGGCCTATGGTTAAGAGAACTTGGTATTTTAAAAAGCCTTTGAACTTTTAAAGTGTTGGACATTTAAAAAGACTATGGGATATTAAGATTATACTCTGTTTATATTGTGTTGTAAATATGACATCTTGGAGAAAAAAGAAAAGAAACATGGTTTAATAGTGATGTGTTTGCATATTAAGTAGATAAGGGGTCATTTGTACTGGTTATTTTTTTGTTAACTTGTCACAAACTGAGCCACCTTGGAAAAGGGACATGAACTAAAGGGTTTCCTCCATCAGGTTGTCTGGTGAGCATGTCACTGGGAGCACCTTTAAAAAATTAATGGTTGGAGTGGAAGTGCCTAGAATACTGTGAGCAGTGCCACCACTAAGAAGGTAGTCTGGGTTATAAAGAAAGCAACCTGAGCAAGCCCTGGGGAGCAAACCAGTAATTCACGTTCTTCTACAGTCTTTGCTTCAGTTCCTGCTTGACATTCCAGTACTGAGAACCTGCACTGGCTTCCCTGGATGATGGAAAATACCATGTAAGATGAAATAAACCCTTTCCTCCTCAAGTTGCTTTTGTTCAGTTTCTTATCATAGCACAAGAAAAACAAATTAGGACAGTGTGTGCAAAGTCCTTTACTCACTTAGCCATCTTCCACAGCTAAGACTTAAAATGATTTTACTTACTAAGGGTTCTTTACGTGTATATCCCTAGTACTTTTGGAAATGCCTGACAAGTAATAGATCAGTCCATTTTTTGTTTCTTCAACTATAAAATGCATTAACTTGTATAAAAACACGTGCACCTTAATAGCTATTCATATTTATGGAGATAGAATTAGAATTCTGTGGATAATTGCTGGATAATTTTCTGGCAGGGGAAGAAGCTAAATATGAAAGGGATTTGGATTTTTTTCCATTCTCGGTTTGCTTCTGAATCTCTTGGTTTAGAAGGGAAAAAGTAACATGTGGGGAAGGACCACGAGAATGAGAGAACAGAGACATTGCTCAAGTGTTTTCTTCATTTGCATATGGAATGCCATCCTGCCTAAAAACAGATATGGCACCTGTTTTATTATCTGCAGAAAAACTGTCCCCTGCCTAGGTCAGTGTCTTGGCTCTAGCAATTATTCAGGCTTTATTAAACAGATTTCCATTTCTTTTCTTTAAAAACTAGAGAATTTATAAAAATGCTTATTTCATCCTTTTCACTCCTGGAATTAGGAAACCCACATCTTGTATTATCCTTGTATTCAGAGGCTTTTATTTCTGTGTTTATTTTAAATTTTAGCTTTTTTTTTCTTTTTCTATACTTTCTACTTTTACTTTTTTGGTTAAATGGTTATAAGGAAATTTACATTAGTTGCAAGGAAAATTACTCTAAATATGTTTCAATCAAACTTTTTAGTTTGGGGTGTCCATTTACATTGAAGCTGATGTTGTGGTGAAGCTTTCTTCCTGTAAGTCCATTGTGCCTGTGAGGTGTGCCTACAGGAAAGACATACCAGCATGCTTTGTGGGAAGGATGCATATTATCCTCTCAGAAGGTATTTCTTTTACTTTTATCAGACAAAACTTCCAGATGCATGGCTTATCACAGGGGTACACTTTCTTGCTATCTGATGGCACCCAGAAATCTACTCTACAACGTGGAGCAGCACGACATGCTCATGTTGCTGCAAACCTGTTATGCACCTTGTGTCAGGCCCCAATTTTTACACTGATGCTGATGCCTTTAGGAAGCTGGTGCTCTAAATCTGTTATCCGGGCTCATTTAGAAGTTAGTGAAGTTTTCAACTTTGCTGACTCTAGTGTGAACATGATGAGAGCCAATAAACTAAATCACCAATGACTTGTGAAGCCAGTTTATAACTTAAACTGGAGGTAGCTAGAGTAAGGGTCAGGAGAAGTGGGATTTCTTACTTTCCCTCAGCTGCAGTGACAACAACATTTCTAGTAATTCCAGTCAGCTATGAAATGGACAGCCAAAAACATAAAGGGATTTAATGATGGTGCAGAATTTCGGGTTCTTGGCCCCTTCCTGTCTTGAGGTTTTGAGACACTGGGGGCACTGCTTAACCTTTATGTCTTTGTAAGGAGAATAGAAGAGGGAGAGCTTCAATGAAATAATTGTTACTTTCTTTATATCTCCAATATTTTGTAATCTATAAACTTGATAGGCTAATCTACAGTATGGAGATACTAAAGCACATTTACGTGAAACAAAGCATTTCTATTGCAATAACCGATTTACATAGTAGCAACATCTCAATAGTTTTATTTACATTTATGTGGCAGATTATATCAGTGAAAGCCCTTGCCATACATCTTCCCATTTACTATCTAAATACTTCAACACATTTGAAAGGTTCACAGATCACTCAAAATTGCCTCTGAATTTTAGGGAAAACAAAAATACAAAGCTTCTACAAAAAATAGGGTTTAGGACAATTGATACTGTGGATTAAATAATACTAAATATCAGAAAAATACCAGCAGTAATGTAACCTTAATTCATGACTCCTGATAGAGTCCTGGCATGTATGTGGCTTGTCTTTCTATAGTAACATGTTGACAACAGAGCAATAATGATGTTTAATTCAAACAATCTTTTTATGGCAGGCAGGATGTGAAAAATATTTTTGAGGTATTCATCATGTTTTAATGTTCCAGGATCATCTTGCAAAAGTAGACTAAAATCTTCCCGCAATGTGTGGTCCTTCGATTTGAGCTGCTAGAATATTATGACTCCCTTTGTCTTCTATTTTGTGATTTTGCCAGTATTTGAAACATGGAGAACAATAGAGTGTACATGAATAGAATTGAGCAGCAGTGAAGGTGTAAAGACACTGAAAGCTGACAAAAGAGAAGCACTAATGAGCAAAAACAATCGCTTTAAATTCTTGAGTTGGATATTTGTATACCTATATCTCCGTGTCACTGAAGGTTTTAGAAAGAACAAACATTTTATTCAAATGAAACTAATTTCTTCACTAATGCCTAAGTGCAAGTTATTTTAAATAACATGGAGTTTATTTAGTAGATATCTGAAAGAAATGCTGATGTTTCCAATTTTTATGGAGCCCAGTCTTATATTAAGACATAATAGGATCTCAATTACGTCTTTTATAATTACTTATTGATTTGTTGTGCAATTATCCATATTATTATGCCTCTTGATTTAAAACCTATCATTAACAACCTCCATCGAAAAGCTGTATCAAAATGACTCATCACTACATATAAGAAAATTGCTTTGCAAACCCAAGTGCAGTTGTGTATGAGAACATTCAAGTTGTCTTAGAAAACCTATCCTATTTCTTCATCTTTCTTATTGCATGGGGCTGCCTCCTGGTCTTTGTCAAGTACTTTCTCTTCTGTTTACTTGATCTCTTGATGCTGTCAGCATCAATGAAGTACAGTTAGCCTTTCTATGTGTGTGTTCATCATACCAACCATGATAAAAGGAATTGAAAAAAAAATTGTGTCTATACCAAATAGGCACAGAAGTTTTCCATGTTATCTTCCCCCGAACAGTTCAGATTAACAATGATTTACATTTCATTTATATTATATTTGGCAATGTAAGTGATTAAAAGATTAAGTATGTGGGAGGACATGTATAGGTTATAGGCAAATACTACATCAGTTATGACTTTTGAGGCTTATGGGCAAACAGGACTGAAGCAAGTTCACAAAGTGATTTTGTTACATGCTCAAAATTAGCAATCCGATTTCCCCTTCTTGTCAGTCTACCAGCTGGGATATTTTAACTTATACTTAAATGTGAACAGGTTTTGTGCTGGTGTCATTTGCATTTTAATATAGCTTTCAAAGTAAAGGACTTTTAACTGTTGGACTTACTGAAATCCCATCCTTTGCACCTTGTTATCCTCTGCCTTAAGCTGTCACTTCTGGAACAGGTTATTACATTGGGTTGGGTAAAATAATTTATCTTTGGGAAGACATAAATTATTTAAACCAACCCAATGTAATACTTAATAAAATACTAGCAAACTGAATCCAAGAACACATCAAAAGTATCATACACCATGATCAAGTAGGCTTCATCCCAGGAATTCAGGGATGGTTCAATATACGAAAATTGTAATTCACCACATAAACAAGGTGAAAGAAAAAAACCACATGATAATCTTGCTAGATGCAGAAAAAGCATTTGACAAAATCCAACACCCCTTCATATTAAAAGTTCTGGAGAGAACGGGCATACAAGGACCATACCTAGAAATAATAAAGGCAATATACAGCAAGCCAGTAGCCAACATCAAATTAAATGGAGAGAAGCTTGAAGCATTTCCTCTAAACTCAGGGACAAGACAAGGATACCCACTTTCGCCATATCTCTTCAATAAAGTACTTGAAGTTCTTGCTAGAGCAATGAGACAACTAAAGGAGATCAAGGGGATACAAATCAGAAATGAAGAAGTCAAATTATCCCTATTTGCAGGCAATATGATGGTATACATAATCGACCCCAAAAATTCCACCAGAGAACTCTTACAGCTGAATAACACCTTCAGCAAGGTGGATGGATACAAAATTAATTCAAAAAAAATCAGAAGCCCTTTGTTGGGGTAATGTTAAGCATTCTAAATGTTAATTAGTTGGTCCTGCTTGCTGTCTGTTACTTACATTGACTCTGATTGGTTAAATAAAGTGCCAAGGCCTGAGACTGGGCAAAGACAGAGAAAAGTGGGACTTTCTGGGAGGAGAACAGGAAGCCTGCACTTAGACAGAAGAAGAATTCCAGCCACGAGCAGCAGGAGGAAGAAGAAGACACATGCCATGGGTTAGAAAAAAGAACCTCACTCCACATGGCCTGGAACATCGGTTAGTGTGGAGAATGGCAGTTGAAGGGGACGTATGTATATATGGGGTCATATTTGGGTAATAGAAGAAAAACAATTTTTTATTTTTCAGCCGTTCTTTATACAACAAATAAATGGGCTGAGAAAGAAATTAGGGAAACAACGCCCTTCACAATAGCCACAAACAACATAAAATACCTGGGGGTTACTCCAACCAAGCAAGTGAAAGACCTGTATGACAAGAACTTCAAGTCCCCAGAGAAAGAAATTGAAGAGGACATCAGAAGATGGAAAGATCTCTCATGCTCATGGATAGGTAGGATCAACATAATAAAAATGGCCATCCTACCAAAAACAATATACAGATTCAATGCAATTCCTATCAACATACCAACACAATTCTTTATAGACCTGGAAAAAGCTATTCTTAATTTCATATGGACCAACAAAAAACCTAGAATAGCTAAATCAATCCTGTACAATAAAAAAATATCTGGAGATTTCACCATCCCAGATTTCAAGCTGTACTGCAGAGCAATAGTAATAAAAAACAGCATGGTACTGGTTTAGAAACAGACCAGTGGATCAAAAGGAATCGAATTGAAGACCCAGAAATGAACCAAGACACCAATGGTCACCTAATCTTTGACAAAGAAGCCAAAACTGCACAATGGAAGAAGGACAGCATCTTCAACAAATGGTGCTGGTCCAACTGGATGTCCACTTGTAAAAGAATGAAATTAGACCCATACTTATCACCTTGTACAAAACTTAAGTCCAAATAGATCAGACCTTATCACAAGGCCAGTCACACTAAATCTATAAGAAGAGAAAGTGGGAAAAACCTTCAAACTCATTGGCACAGGTGACAACTTCCTGAACAGAACACCAACAGCTCAGGCCCTAAGACCAACAATCAATAAAGGGGACCTCATGAAACTGAAAAGCTTCTGTAAGGTAAAAGACCCTGCATTCGAACAGAACAGCAGCCTACAGATTGGGAAAAATACTTCACCAACCCCACATCTGACAAAGGGCAATATCTTAGAAAACTTGGAATAGCTCTGCCTTGGGACCCAGCCATACCATTTCTGGGTATACATCCAAATGACTCCTCACCAAATCACAAGGAAGTTGCCTCATCTATGTTCATAGCAGCCTTATTTGTAATAGCTAGAAACTGGAAACAACCCAGATGTCCCTCAACTGAAGAATGGATTAAAAAACTATGGTATTTCTACACAATGGAGTACTACTCAGCTATCAGAAACAAGGAAATTATGCAATTTGCAGCAAAATGGATGGAACTAGAAAAGCTCATTCTGAGTGAGCTAACCCAGAGTCAGAAGGATGCACATGGCATCTATTCACTTATAGTATGATTTTAGCTATATAATACAGGATATCTATACTACAACCAATGCACCAAAGGGAACAGGAACATAGACTTTTTCTTCCTGTCAATGTGACACTTCGCCCTAGTGGTGCTGCCTCGTAGGCCCCAATGTATGAGGAGGCTCTTGGTCCTCATATGACTGCTGAACTGGGGTGTGGGACTGTTATGTAAGGGCATCCACTCCAGAGGAGTGGGATGGAAGAGTTGGGTAGAGGGTGGGAGGGTGGGACTGGGAAGGGTCGAGAGAGGACACTATGATGGAGATGTATCCTGAAGCAATAAATAAATAAATTAAAAAAATAAAATAATTTATCTTTATTGAAAAAATGGTTTCTTTACAAAAACATACTTTTTTTGGGGGGGGGGAATGACTTACATATTTCCTCTTGTCTATGTGGTCCTATAGATAAACATAATTTGCTACATAAAACTTTATTTTTTACTTAGATATGAATATCTCAGACTTCAATAGATTCCACAACTAACTGATCTAAGGTGGAAGCATTTTATTGGTTCCTTGGCATAGTATATTGGTAGACTCTCTCCTAAAAAGAGCAACTATAGTTCTCTATTCTTCATGCAATATATTCTGTCACTCTCATAGGTGAGGGACACCTGGCTGCATTCCCAATTTCCACCTTTGTTGTTCTATGCTCCAGCTGCAGCTTGTCTCTATGTTTCTCTTTCTTCTACATGGCGATGATCAGCATATCCTGATCTATGGTGTTCCACATATCAGTGATACCACTGAGGCAGTTTATAGTTTCCTTCATTGATTGGTTACTGGTGGTAGTCACAGTCTACCAGTGGAGTACTCTTTCTTTTACCATGCATACTTTTGCTTGGGTAGACCCATGATAATTGAATCATTTTCCATATACCACAGAGCCTGAAGCCCTCCCTTACACTTGCCCTGTATATGAGCTCTGTCCTTTGAGGAGGTGCTGAAGTTGCCAGCCAATGCTGTTTTGAACTGCAAAGAGAACACTTCTGCTTTTTTTTGGGGGGTGGGGGCCTCAGTTAATATCTGTAGTCTAGCTTCCAGTTTACATCTTTTTATTCAATAAGACATATTAGTATTTGTTTGAAATCCTATAGAAGACCGGCTTCAAGTTCTCCCCACACAGTACTCTTCTGTGGCATGCTGGTCAGGGGATGTGGTTGTTGACCTCTGCTAAAGTTGTGTAAGCACATAAGGAGGCTCTGTCCTATGTGGCAGCTCTGGCTCAAATAAATCATGTGACACCACATCTCTTCTTTTTTTTCGAGTAATTTATTTATTCAGAGAACAGGGCAGAGATCTTTCCCTTCACAAGTAGTCTAAATATTATATGAGCAAAGATACCTCCTTTATTACTAGCTTGCAAAGAGTGAATGGTAGGGTATTCCTGACTGTATTTTCATTGTACATTCAAGATAAGTAGACAGATGAGAAAAGAAAAGAAGGTGGACAGACATGATAGATGCTAAGTTAAAAATAGTAATAAAATGATAGAATTCTGCATCATTGGAAGTGCTAAATTGCTCTTCAAAATTAACATATGTTCTTTGAGCTTGAATTTATCAATACAGACAGAAACCAGGTAATTCCACACTGAGATCTTTATCATTATCACAATGAATGAAGATAATGGGGGTCCACATGTACCAGGACTAAATAAAGTCTAAATTAATAACCTATTGGAAATCACAGAAAAAAATTAAAAAATAATAGTTCATTAACATTTTAAAGGACTTTTTCAAAATTAGCACCTTACATTCCTCTAATTTTCTCTGTACTTGTAGAGAAACTGCAGGGTATCCTGTTTCAATGTTTGGCCTCTGTGCTATTGTAGAAGCCCCAAGAGAAAGAAAACATAGGATATAGAACTTTTTTGTGTTAAAATCTAGTTTCAATTTCAAATGCTGAAGACGGAACTTAGATGTCTGAGTAAAATTAAAGGTTCCAAGGCAGAAGACATATGTGTAGTCTCCCATGTCCATCAAAAATTTTTCTTGTCAGTATTCTACAAAGTATCTGAGAATTAACAATTTGTTTTAATGTAATTTTATGACACAAACTGATAATTCTAAGTAGTAGTTGAAGAGTTTAGATATGTTCATGTGTTATAATAAAATGTTGATAAATGTGGTTAAAAATCATGATAACTTTTTTTTGGGGGGGGGATAGGTAGTACTTCTCCTGAAGCAAATTTGGCCTTCCGACAACATACAAAACATTATCTTTCAATCCGAGTTAAAGAAGAAATCATTCTGTCACCTTGGAGCTAAACCAGCTCCAGTGTATATATTTTGAGATCCCAAAGGACAATCTGCCTGCATCGAGAAGGCCTTTTGTAAGTAGCCTCCAAACCTAGGTCCCTCCAAATCCCATGTGTGTGTCTCTGAACTCTAATTATTGGGATCAGAGACCTGTGTTTCCCATCTGAAGGGATCAAAGATGTGTTCCACCACTCCTGGATCGAAGTCTTTCTCTATTTAGAGTTTGCCCTGCATCAGGCTGACCCTGAGCTCCGGGATCTGCCCGTTTCTGTCTCCAGTGTGCTGGGAGCTGGGACCAAGGGTGTACTCTTCTTGAATGGTGGGACCAAGAGTATGCACCCTCACCACCCCGCTTCGTATGAGGTGGTTGAAGAATAGACAGCTAGAGTCGCATAGTTAAATTTTGAGTTGTTTAGGAATCAAGAGGGTGTTATAGATCTAAGAAGATACTCTTAAAAGTGTGTTGCAAGTTAATATGAATGTTGAGTCAGATATAGACCTTTAAACTCATGGAGATGGTTAGATAGTAGAAAGTTAAAGTCAGGGGCCAAATATGTATGAACTGGACATTGGGAAGGTATACTGGGCCATTTAACTCTCATAAATGTGGCATATTTATATCTGTTGTTTTGTATAATACTTACTGTTATAAGAGAAGGAACCATCTGTTGGACTGAAAGGGGAAACTTCTGGGGGGAAGAGGGGGGAAGGGCGGGATAGGAAGGGGGAATAGGGAGGGGTTTGTGAATGAGATGTACCTTGAAGAAAAAAAATAAAGTATTTATAAAAAAAATCATGATAACTGCTCTCAACATAGGTTTGGAAATTTCAAAATTATAATTTACTTGATCAGAAGTTATCAAGTCACTGACTGTTTCTTCAAAAGTATCTTTTTCTATCTTGGCTAAAAATCTAGTGAGAATGTTGTATATAATGCCATGTAAGTACATATTCATGATGTAGAACAATTTCACTAAAAGTTAGAAACTCTTAAGTCAAAATCAATAGTATTTCAACAAATCCTCTTGTTTTATGAAAGTCTGTATTCATTGTGATATTTTAGTGCAAGCTTTTCTAGAGTCTTAGAAGACAGTGTTGAGTATCAATGGAAAAGTGTCTTCTGTTGCATATGCATAATGCAATTGGTACTTCAAGTTGAGAAAGCAGTGGTGGGAGAGTGGACAATATTGTGTCATAAAATTGGTGGCAATTGCTGCATTTGCTTGGAAGGCTATGTGTTGCTGTGTCTATAACTATGATACTTGATAGTATAGTGATGTGAAAAACAGACTAATGTCCCTGTCACCTTGCCCTTCTGAATAGATACACAATATTTCTGCCCCCCCCCATGCTAGTCTTTGCATTGTAAGTTGTTTCCATCAGGACTCCTCCCCATTTTCTAATTCTGTGATCCTTCACTTGAACTCCTGTACAAACTTTATCATAGATGTTTAATAGTTAATTTTCTATGTTAACTTGATTGAGGTAAGAGAAACACAAATATCAAACAAAGGATTGATTCTGGTGTTTGTGAGGATGTTTCTAGTAGTGATAAAAATTTGTGATTGAAGATCTGAGTTAGAAATACCCCCACTTATGATAGAGTAATAGCAGCTTAATTTAATCATGTAGGGGCCTGGATAATGAAGAAAGACAGAAGGAAGGAAAGCTTTGTTTCTCTTTCTTCTTTTTCTACATTTGGAAGTCAGATACCTGGTCCTTTAGATTTGGCCCTTAGGACTTGCATCATGGGACTCCATGTTCTTTGACCTTTGACTTGCAAGTTTTACCTTCAGTTCTATGGCTCTCAATTCTTCCAGAATGGACTGAGAAATTCCCCTAAATATTTTTTTGGTTATTTGATTGCATATAGCATATCATGGGACTGTTGAGTCTTTGTCAAAATGTGAGTACAAATTGTAATATGTGCCATATGTATGCTTCTTTATAAATTCTATTACCTTAAAAAGAGCTCTCTAAAAAAGTTGCACTAAGGTCTCTTTACATTTTGTTGAAACATGCAAAGCTTTATTCCTGTAAATATGTGGATGACCAATAGAAGATCTTGTTCTTATTCATCATTTGCTTTGAACATGTGTCTAGATTTGAGGAAATTATGCATTCAAGCCTGGGAGGTTTTTCATTTCTTTTGGCCTTTTATCCACTTACATAGTAGGTCTAGGCCCAATTCTCTTTTATCTTTGCAACCTCTATAGTGTCATACTTTTATTTTAAATCTACTATGTGAATGCAGTAATCTGTAGCAACAGATTACATTCTAGACAGATCTAAATGAATCTGAATTATTCTAAAGGTTCAAAACAAATTCATGCAAACAAATGCACACTTACCATCTACCAACCACTGATACTGGTATTTTGATATACTGGCTTTGATATAAGTAATACATTCATAAAATAATAAAACAAACAATACATGTAATTATTTCAAGCCCACATGTATAGTAACAAACAGAAGTAACTAAAGTGATAATATTAGGACTTGGATTAAAACATTTTTTTCCAGCAGAGAGTATATTTTATCATTGATGTTATTTAAGAAATTCTCATCCACAGTGATAATACATGGGTGCTTAGTGTCAGTCGACTTTGCTGCGGTTTTGAAGTTTTCTGTAGAGAGTATATATTTTTGCATATTTGAAGTGCACTGCTCCCATAATATTGTACTTGGTGTCAGCTCTTCTACCAACTTTCCAATTCATATATTTTGCTTATTTTTCTAAACTTCACAAAATTATACTAAGGTTCTTGATCAGTTTTTGAATGAAATTGTCTCTAAAATGGATATGGAAATGTGTACATTTTCCATACCTATTTCTTTTTTTTTTTTTTTTTGGTTTTTCGAGACAGGGTTTCTCTGTATAACAGCTCTGGCTGTCCTAGACTCACTTTGTAGACCAGGCTGGCCTCAAACTCACAGAGATCCGCCTACCTCTGCCTCCCAAGTGCTGGGATTAAAGGCGTGCGCCACCAACGCCCGGCTCATACCTATTTCTTAAATAGCTTATAGTCAAAGATAATATTCCCATTACTTCTGATATGCTGATGTTGAGAGTTAAACTTCACACAATAACTTTCTGTATTCACTGTGAAACATTTTCTTTTCCTTCAACCTATAAAAAAAACCCACATTATTAGTTTTCCTAAGAATGAGACCTTCTTGAACTGTTGGGAGAAAGTTCACTTTTCATGATGTATATTATTCCTTTATACATATTTTTATGAATTTGAGAATATTTGCTTGTAAATACTTATGATGAAACTTGCCTCTGTGATCCTCTCTTATTTAATTTTAGTATCATGGTCACGGGATTGTACAAAAGGATTTTGAAAAGTTCCCTCTATGTTGGTGTCCTTTTGAATTTATAAAGATATATTAATAGCCTATTCCTTCAATACTTAATATTTTTTCTTTTCTTCTTTTTTATTTTTTATTTCTTCAAGTCACATCTCAATCACAATCCCCTCCCTACTCCCTCCTCTGGTCCCACCCTCTCATCATCTTCCCGCTCACCACCCCCATCCATTTCCTTTTTCTTTTTTTTAAGTTTAAGGTATATCTTTCCCCTCAACAGCTCCCCCTTTCAGTCCAACAAATGGCTCTTTCTCTTATAATAACAAATACAGTACAAAACAACAGAAATAATTAGGCCACAATTATGAGAATTATAAGGCTTAGCATACATTCCCAATGTCCAGTCCACATGTATTTGGCAACTGATTTTAACATTCTACTGTCCAACCATCTCCATGAGTTTAAAGTTCTATATTCCACTCACATCACAATTTTGAAAACATCTTCTTAGATCCAGAACACCCTCTTAAATCCTAAACAACACAAAATTTAACTATGAGACTCTAGCTACCTAGTCTTCAGCCACATCAGAGACCTGAGAGGGATAAATATATCTGATTATACAGGAAATGCAGGGCCAGCAGCTTCCAAAACTAAGAAATGACATACCAGTGGCTGCCTGGACAGTTCCCAATTTGTCTCCATACATTACAGCATCAGTCTTCAGCCATTTGGCCCCATTTCTCTGACAGACATTGATTGTAAAGCAGGAATTGTGAAGGTCTTGCCTACCTTGTCTTGGCAGAGGTAGAGTGTTGACTTACCTGCTTCCAAGTTTTGTCCTTTTTGGACAGTATTCTGTCTACAGTTGAAGCAAGAGATTTTTCTTGCCAAGTGACAGGATTGCCACTAATTCAAACCATCTACAATTGTAGATTCTTCGATGGTCATGATCTACTTGGAGTAGAAGAGGGGGTGCTGTCAGGAGCTGACATGTCTCAATATCAAAAAAATCTTAAGTTAAGAAAACATCTTTGCGTGCCATATTCTGCAGATCTCTTGAAGTTTTTGAAGACCACCTATCTAGCTCCTTATATTTGGAAAAGCAAATATTTCTGTCTCTTAGCAACTTGATTTCTGATTAACTTAGAAAATAACTGTGATAGACTGCCCTAGTACCTAGCAAAATGATATTCTTGAATGACTATTACTTTGCATTTCTTAATTATCTTAAACAGTTGCTAACAAAGGGCCAAAACTGCACATTACATTTTTAATCATTACCTAGGTACAATACCTTAAAAAGTGGTAACCTATGAGACTCTAGCTATCTATTCTTCAACCACCTCAGAGACCTGAGAGGGATAAATATATCTGATTATATAGGAAGTGCAGGGCCTGCAGCTTCCAAAACTAAAAAATGACATACCAGTGGCTGCCTGGACAGTTCCCATTTTCTCTCCATACATTACAGCATCAATCTTCAGCCATTTGGCCCCATTTCTCTGACAGACATTGGTTGTAGAGCAGGAATTATGAAGGACTTACCTACCCTGTCTTGGCAGAGCTAGGCTGTCGACTTATCTGCTTCCAAGTTTTGTCCTTTTTGGACAGAAGTCTGTCTACAGTTGAAGCAAGGGGTTTTTCTTGCCAAGAGAATGGCTTACCACCAATTCAATCATCTCCCACTGGAGATTCTTCGATGCTCATCTTCTACTTGGAGTAGAATAGGGGGTGCTGTCAGGAGCTGACATGTCTCGATATCAAAAAATCTTAAGTTAAGAAAACATCTTTGAATGCCATATTCTGCAGATCTCTTGAGGTTTTTGAAGATGCCCTATCTATCTCTTATATTTAGATAAGCAAATATTGCTTGTCTCTTAACAACTTGATTTCTGAGTAGCTTAGAAAATAACTGTGATAGACTGTCATAGTAACTAACAAAATGACATGTTTTCATGACTATTTGTTTCCGTTTCTTAATTATCCTAAACAGTTTATGTCGGTGGTTGTTTAGGAATCAAGAGGGTGTTCTGGATCTAAGAAGATATTTTTAAAATTATGAGGCAAGTTAGTATGAAAGCTGAGTTAGATATAGAACTTTAAACTCATGGAGATGGTTAGATAGTAGAATGTTAAAGTTAGGTGCCAAATACATATGGACTGGACATTGGGAATGTATGCTAAGCCATATAACTCTTATAATTGTGGCCTATTTATTTCTGTTGTTTTTTATTGTATTTATAGTTATAAGAAAAAGAACCATTTTTTGAACTGAAAGGGAGAGCTGTTGGGGGGAAAAAAGAAATACCTTAAACTAAAAAAAAAAAAAGAAGGGAAGAGGATGGGGGGGTTGAGGGGGAGGAGGGTGGAAGGGTGGGACTGGAGGGGGGAGTAGGGAGGGGATTGTGATTGAGATGTAACTTGAAGAAATAAAAAATAAATTATTAAAAAAAGTGGTAACCTTAATTTTGTATCAATATACAAAGATTAATACCAATGTGGCCAAATATAATCTTAATGAGCGCTTTTAAGTTTTGTTAGTTCTCTATTATTTTGTTATTATCTATTGTTTCCATAATCATACTCATGTGATAATGAACCTATCTTTATATTAAACATAGACATAATATTTTTTATCTGTTTCTTAGAATTTTTTTGAAGAGTTGTCATTGTTCCCTGTAGAACATTGTGTGTGGAGAGAAGTGAGATTTACATTTATTTTTGTGGCCACTTTAGTTTCAATATTCCTGGTGGTTTTCTTCAAGTGTCTGCCAGTTCTTGGTTATCTTTTCATGTGAAATGAGGTTCTAGGCTGAACACTTCTGGTATCTGAAACAGAGTTTCAAGATATCTGAGGACAGCAGAGGAGTGGCTAATGGAATTTGAAAGCCTTTCTTGTCATTTCACACTTCAGACTCTTCAGTTATGAGAA
The DNA here is from genome assembly GCA_907164525.1 of Lophiomys imhausi. NCBI lineage: Eukaryota > Metazoa > Chordata > Mammalia > Rodentia > Muridae > Lophiomys > Lophiomys imhausi. The sequence goes on along the minus strand of CAJQZJ010001694.1, from coordinate 21,332,996 downwards.
TGAACAGGCCCAGGAAAGTTTGAGTGAAATGAGAGTGGATACAAATGATCACTCAGTTCATCCCACTACAAAAATATTTTGTTCTTAAGACTGACTGAAAGTTATGGTGAGCTATCTCCCTTATCTTTGTTTGAGTTTGAAAATATATACACTTTCAATAATCTAAATTAAAATTTCCTTGCTTTTCCCTCAAAGATTCCAAGATAAGAACAGTTCTAACATACATACACATGAGTCCCCATTTAAGTTTCACATACAAGCCTGAACATTTGTTTATCAAGAGGAAGTTAATCAGTGTTCACGTTCTTGTTTCTTTTGAAATAGATTCACTAACTAATCTACTTTTCTAAATTTCTTGGTGTAAAGTCTGGGCCAAGGGGATATATATTAAATGAAGAACAATTTTATATACAATGTAATTGAAACAATGGTTCTACTTGAAATCCTAGGCCGGTTTGAACAGAGACAGATTGGAACTGACAACAGTGAGGACGGTTCATCACGCACAACATTCTTGTCAGAGAGGTCAGTAGCACATATGTCCTGTGGAATCCACCCACTTTTCTTTTGTCTCTTCATGGTCAACATAAGAAGAGAATTCTGAGGAGGCTGTGGAATTCATCTGAAGTCACTGGATCTCAAATTCAGATGACTATGACTGTGGCTCTAGAGAACAACTGTAAGATTTTTTCCTGAATTCTCTTTCTTGCCAGTTCTTAAATCTGTTCATCCAACACTGTGTTTCTGGTGCTTCATAACTGCAATAGTCAAGTTGTTAGATTTCCCCTTGAGTACCAGGGACTTATGAGCCACCTGATATGCAAATCTCAAATAGTTAGACTATTGGATGACTCTTTGGCTTCTCACCAGTCTGTTCTTTTAGGGTGAGTTCTTTTTTAGTAACCTCACAAGTCTTCAAGTAAGCAAGTAGGCTTACTTGAATAAGGCAGCTAGATCATGATTATTACCAGTCATAATATTTCCTTTGTCTCCTTTGTGTGTTTCTTTCTCTTATCTTGCCATGACAAAATGTACAACAGCAGCAACCTCACAGAAGAAGGATTGGTCTTGGCTCAGTCTATTAGAACAGGAAAGTACAGTGGTGAGACTATGACATGGGAGGTCACATGTAACTGAAAATTGTAAACTATATTTACTAATTCGCAAACACGTACAACCTATAAATACCTAATTCCTAACAACACTTAAACAACCCTACCCTAACCCTTTTGAAAGGATAGTAAGGACGTGTGTCCTTGAGGACAAACTTGTCATCCTTTTATCTGTAGGCACACCTTAAGCAACAATCAGCAGTCTAGCTATCATTATTATGCCAGTCTCCACCTCAATTCTGCGTAGATTTGAAGCTTTCTCTTCAGGCTCAGGGCCGAGCATAGCCACCTGCTTATGGGGCCAGCCTACTTTCCAGTCAGCTGAGACTGTCCACAAACACCTCAGGCCACCTTTTGAATTAAGTGAATCCCTCAGGGCAATTGCTGTGCCACATAGCTTAGTCCTTGGTCTCTCAGCCTAGCCTTGGCTTTGCCAAGGCTAATTCACTTGTCTGGGCCTGTGTCACGCCCTTATATGACACGGGTTACCATCCTGCCTGATTCTGTCTTCTTCATCGTGGCCTCAGGGTGCTGCTTGTCTCCTTGAGACTTGTTCATTCACTCTTCAGCTCTTGGCCTATGGATGAATGTCTTTTTTCTGCCAGCCTTCTTGGGCTGGCTCACGGCAAGAGTTTCTCTCTCGGACTCTGCCTCCTGCTTCCACAGCAGTTCTCAGTTTATATGCTGGGGCTTCTGACCACCGAGTCTTACCACCTCAGGGCTGGTGCAGTATAAGGGCTGGTTAACACATCTCTTCTTTAAGTCCTGCCTTTTCTGTCAGCTGCCTTGCACTTCCTTGTGTCTCACAAGTGTGTCTCTCTCTCAAGGGTGCCTCTCAGTCTTAACCCCATCCCCATCGCCCCTTAAATAGAGTGTGGTGCCTTGCCTTTTCTCCATGCTCCTGTAGCCATGCTGCTCAACAAAGCTCTACAGCATGTCTATCATAGCCAAGGCCTCAACTGGGCTCCACCCATTTTGGTTAGGCTCAACTTCTGAAGAGAGGCATCAATCAAAAGCCCTTTTCCTCAGTTTCCTGAGCTTAACTAATTAGATCTGTTGCCCAGGACCATACACTGCCATGTGCCCAGGCCGATCTGCATTCCAAAAGCCCTTACTAATTCACTACAGTCACATTTTGTTCCCTGACCAGAGAGAGAATACTGCCATTCATCAGATATTTCCATCCTTTTATTTTTTATTTCACTCTGGGTACACAGATCCTGTTTAGAGCAGAACTTTCTTCAGTTAAACTTCAGCTACCCAATAATGTGTCTCCTAGGAAATTCTAAAATCCAATAAAATTGACAATGAAGATTAACTACCACAGTGTGCAATCAGTTTGGTTTATTGAACTTAAAAGAGAAGAAATAATAAATTATAATAAATAAACAAATTTCTGCCTTTAAAAACCTGGGAAGACAGACACAAATACTTGTTTTCTATTATATTATATTTATAACTTGTGTAAAACATCATATGTACACATATATTACATATGAAATATCTCAAAGAGAAAAGTAGCTAAGTAGACAAAATATTTCATTCTAGGACCTCTTTATTAAAATTAAGTTGATTTTAAAAATCACATGAGTAGACCAATAGTCAATGAATACATTTATGTAAGTGATGGTTTATTTCCATGTTTTATGTTGAGAATTCTGTAACTTTCATTTCATTTTCGAACACCATACTAAACCATGAATTATTCTATTTTAAACTCACTTCTGACATAAGCATTAGTTATTTTGAAAGAAAAATAAGTGAAGTTCTTCAGCTAAACTAGCATGTTAATATATATTAAAGTGACCATGAATTATAAAAAAAAAAAGCATGGATAGGCATATGGGTCAATGGAACACATCTGGTAGAACCAGAAACATAGAAAAATGAATGTCATTGCTAACTCAAGTTTTCCAAGTTTCTTCTTTTTTATTCAGTCTAATACTGAAGCCCATGAAGAATGCTGCCATGTTCATGGTAGATCTTGCACCATCAGTGAATCATCTCTGGAAACATTACCACAAACTTACCAAAAACCTACATAATTCATGTCCAATATGTTTCTTAATCTTATCAAGCTGACAATTAAAATTAAGGAGGACATATCACTGCTTCTGATATATCCTCAAACCAAAATGTCCACTTGATTTCTATCCATCTTCCACAATATCTTTCTAAAACACAAATTCAATAACTTGATTTACTTCATAAAATTTTCAGTGTCCCGCCACACATAGATTCTTTGACGTGTACTTGATACCTCTGAACAGGTGTTAGTAACATACAGCAAACTGACCATGAGTTGTAACTCTGAAATTGTCAGTCAACTTAAATCTTTCCTCCCTTCTGAGATTTTTCTCAGCTATTTAATCAAAGCAGTGGAGAAATAAGCAACTTCTTGAGTAAAAGGAATACATAGTTCACAAATGTTAGCAATTATCAGTATCAAATTGTTATATCTATTCTTACCATTTCTGAACCAAAAAAATTGCCTTTAAAAGTATAACTCTGTTATCTAGTCAGCATTTACTTTTTCTTGATGAATTACATATTTTCTCTGTTTTAATCCCTGTTGTTCTAACCATAGTGAATTTTTATTATTATTGAAGCTGAGTCTCAACAACAGAAACAGGAGAGTGAACAATGAACAAAGATGTCAATAAACACAAAGGAGACAAATTTTATAGAGGCCTCCATTGTTGCCAGTGCATTTACCCATATTGCATGATCTTAATTATAAAGTGAACTCCCTCCCAGGATTCATTTGTGATCAAATTCAACATTAAAAATAGCACCAACAACTTTTTGCTGATTCTCTTTTGCCCAGATACTTTAAAGAATGTTAAATCTGATGGTATAATTATAGTTCCGGCTAAGTAACTCAATTGATAACATAACGCACTAAATGAAGACAGGAAGGGGAAAGGGGACATTTTAAATACATTTTTGGTGTTTCTAATAACGCTCTATTTTTTCATCTTCGGAGACACCTAGTCCTCCCTAGAAACTTTACTGTCGTTGTAGTACCTGCAGAGTGATACCACTAACAGACCTGGCTGCATGTTTCCGAGTAAGAACATCTGTGCAACAGACTGTCTGCACAGCCTCCGTTTCAGGATGCAGCTCAGATCCCTGACACCGAGGCAGCACCACACCAGCTGGCTCTGCTCAGTGCGCTGCTATTCCTGGATGATTTACCTGTTCTCGGTCCTGTCACCTTACTGTTGCTGCCATCTAATTAAATCCTTGTTCCTGGATTCACTCTGCTACAAATTTGCAATGCTCTGTGTGTTCTTCCTGAGCCTAAACTGGCCATTTTTACTTTTATGATACATGATTTATTTTTAAATTCATACAAGATGCTTGATTATTTATTTGTGGTATATTTTAGCTCTCTTGTAGAGTCTCGATCAGAGTAATCCTCTTCTAATGTATTCATATAGCGTAAGGATCTAAATTTCCTAATCAAAATCATGTCAGCAAAAGTAGAGTTGCTCTTGGGATAACATTTTAGTCTAGAAAATGATTTTCCTTTAAAAAGGATTCAATGGACATGATGACATAAAAAGAAGTGGCAAAATTACACACAATCAGTTCACATAATCAAAACAGCAATGTTTTGTATTCAGCAAGGATTTCTTTTCTACTGTAATAAATGGAACAAAATAGTCTTTTTGGAAATCTGCAACTGTGTTACAGCTACAAATGGAGTATGCCTAGCTTTCTATAGAATTAAGGATTTTCAAAACTTCAGAACAAAGTCTCCCTTTGAGATATGATCCCAAAATATATAGTTAGATAATATCTTATCATTGACACTTGACTTAAAATGTATTAGTGGTTCTATTACACTAGCACATATTTATTTTAAAAATAACATAGTTCATGCAAGTAAATGAAAGAGTTGCATTTTAATCACAACTCCATCAAAATGAAATAATATATGACCTTATGAAGTGTTTCTGGGTTACCAAGGAAAGCTGTTCCTGTCTTGTAAGTTGAACTGATATCTTTTGTGCATACAAATGTCAGCATGATATTCTTCATCTGTTTTATGAATTGAGCTGAGTTTCTCATAAATATTCTACTTCTATGATAACAAGGATCATATGTACCATGTTTTATAATCCCATAACCTCTTTATGTTATAAAAATGACTATTAAATGACTTCATGGAAGTTGAATGAACAACAGTGATTGTTGTGTGGACTAAGAGATTAAGGAACCTGCCTCTTTATGGTGTAAAATATTAATCATTTCTATATCTTAGAGGCAATAACTAAGTCAATTATATCTATGCAAACAATGAGTTAGTGTGCACAAATGTAGTGAATATCATACTTTTTAAAATTAAAATATCTTTTCATTTATAGTCATAAATTTACATCTGAAATTATCCTGGTTATGCAACCACTCCTTAATCAAATGAGTCTTTGGTCTTTTCTACAATTTTGTTGGAAATAGTTTGATTTATGCTGTACTCTTCATGGTGAACTACAGCCTACTCTGTGAACTTTGTAACAGCTATTTTAAGTACTGCAATAGCTAAACTACATTAGGAGAATAGAAGAACCATAGCACAGGCAGGGTTGACAAAGCATTGAGGACGTCTCTCGGTTGTTAGGCTGCCTCCATCATGTAAGTTGTCATATCCTCAACCCAGAGATAGGCATGCTACAGCTACTTGCAGAAGTTTTTTTCCATGAACCTCAGCACCAACATTATACTTTAAAATCCACTGAGAAGTAAGATCTTTCCTAGGGAGCATTTGCTGAGCTTCCTATTTCCCAGAAGCCCCTTCTGATTTCAACCCATAAATGTGTGAAGACATTAAGACTGCCCTATTAGTTTAAACAAGCTTCAAAGATTCATAGCAACTTGTAGATGAGGGACTGAGTAGATGACTCAGAGGTTAAGAGCACCTTCTGCTTATGTAGCAGACCTCAGGGCAGTTCCCAGCACCCACATGAAAGCTCACAGCCTTCCCTTATATTTTTGGTTGTGAACCTAGCGTTTAACCGCTGATCCATCTCTCCAATCCAGCTCACAGCCTTCTCTAGCTGCAGTTTCAGGGGATCTGATGCTCCACCAGCACCAGACTGGCACAAGCTGTGCTACATACAGGCAGGCAAAACACTCATCCATATATTATATGCACATCTGGTGCCTGTGGAGATGAATGAAGCCACTGGATCCCCTGAACCAGAGTTATAAATAGGTTGAGCAACATGATAGTGCTCGACTCAAAAATAGGGACTCTGCAAGAGCAATGAGTGCTCTTCTCACTGACCTACATTTCCAGTCCTCTAAATACCTTAAAAGAACAAGTATATTTAATAAACTTTTATGATTGATTATAAAAATGTCTGAATTAACAATTGAGTAAATATATGGACCAGATTATTGTAAGCAACTATAGAGCTAATTATAAACATGCATAAATTGTATTATATAATTGATTACTTTGTGTTTAAGGTAATTGTTTATGTATATAATTATTTTTATATGAATTTATTTTTATTTTCAGATTATCCACCTTAATTTACAAGTAATTGAGGATATTTAAGCAAATAGATACATAATATGATTAAAGGTATTTTTAAATGAAGATTGCAAAAGTCTAAATGAGAAACATTTTCAAGATCAAAAAATTTAAGACATGTGCAAGCATACACACACACACACACACACACACACACACATGCACACACACTAATGCATGCACGCACCAGTCCCCCATACAAAATATGACACATTCTTGTAAAAAAAATATATATGTAGAGACAGAGGAAAAGGTTCCATAGTAAAGCTGAATGGCAATGAATAGGCACAGGGTACTGGGTCTGAAGCAAGGTCATTCTGTTTGTAGTGCATGATTACATACTTGTAAGAGACTGATGTTGTAGGGCCCTGACTCCATGGAACAAAAAGATTGCACTTGCCATGCTTGGTTAATGGGAGATGACAGAACTAAACCTCCAGGAAGACCTGTCTTGAGAATATTGTGACCATTTCAGATGGTTGCTACAGTACTTTCAATGTTATTCTGATACAAAGACACTAAAAATAAATTTGAACATTACATTAATGATGAAATTGCATTTTTAAGTAAATGAAATTATGTCAGTAATTATTTTCATCATACTAATAACAAAAGACTAAATGACATTATTTCAGACCTAGTATATCCCTAGTACAGGCTGTTTTCTCTCTTGAATATTTTCCTCTTCCTCTTTCCTTCTCTGATTTTTACAGTGTACGCCATATTCTGTTGTATAACAGGAGAGATATATTCCTGTTTAAGGTACAAAGCACATTTATATTTTTATAAAATATACTACTATGGTCTTGTGATGATAGTTCTGGCTTTTGATTTAACAAATTATGTGAAAATCATAATGAATTCCAGTTTCGAATGAACAACTTAAAAATTGATATAAATCTATTTAAAGGTGGCCTCCAAATATATCAGGCACACATCAGTGAGTGTGGTGTTAGAAACCTGCAGGCATGCAAACAAAATGCTTAAAATGAATAAATAAAGATTTTCTGGGGCTGAGAATAATTTTAATCAAACTGCAAATATTAATGCCTGACTCTTGGTCCATTTTCTGTTTTTTATTATTAAGGTACCTGAAGATAAAAATCACACCATCTGATACCCAGAGTTACCACAGAGTAAACTTTTGTACTACTGAAAATGTGCATCAGGTGCTTGGGTAGAACTGCAGGGGAACAAGTGCCCTTGTCATCTGGTAGGTTTTGAAAGTGTGCATGCTGCATAGTTAAGATGCCTTTTCTTCCAGAAAGAGAACAACTTTAGTGCAGTGAGAAACTGCATTAATTTGTTTCTCCCTCAATTTTATAAATTCAATCCAATGGATTTTGTATGTGTGCTTGTGGATGTTGTATATATGTGTAGAGGTGTGTTTCCCACGGGAGGGCACATATGAAGAAGAGAGGTCTATGTCAGGTGTCTTTCTCTATTATACATCTTATTTTTAGGACAGAGCCTCTCATTCAATATAGAGCTCACTGTTTTGGTTAGACTGGCTGAACAGTACTTTTCCAGGATCTGCCTATCTCCTCTCCCCAGGGCTAAGGGGACAGGTGTATACCACCCTAATTGGCTTTCACATGGATTCTGGGTATCTACACTCAGTTTCTCATGCTTGGACAGCTAGTATGTTAGCCATTCAGTCAATTTCAGCCTAATACAATGATTAACATAATTTGAACTATCATTAATATTTAGAATCTACTTTGTTTACTACAATTAGAACACTACAGAAAACTACAATAAATGAGCAAAGTACTCAATGGTGTTCTTTAATGACACATTGGAAATATAACCCCTTCATATTATATTTTGTATACAGTTTCAGTTCTTATATCTTTTGTTTTGTTCTTGTTGTTGTACAAGCTTACAAGGTTAAGAATGGACATTGAAAAATAGCTAGTTCAAGTCCTTATTTTCAAATGAGAAAACTGGTGAGAGAAGGTGGGGCTGGGATGAATATATATACATGTTTCTTGACACTTGTGACTCATTTTATTATGCAAGAATATAACAGTTTGTATACAGTAGTGGGAACCACCTTGAAATCAATTAGTTAACTATTAGATGGATTTTACTTTCACCTACCACACATAAAACAATAAATAACCCATGTACAGAGGCATATAATAGTTACTACTTAAGGTTGATACAAAGACTGACTGGTTTATGGGGAAATATTTTACCCATGAAGCAAAATTTGCCTATTATGTTAAGAGCAGCGATGAAATTGGTGGAAAACTAAAGCATAAGTCAGGCATTTAATTCAGAGAATAAGGATTTTAGAACAATGAACATAGAGGAGATGATTATTTTTTGTGGAATGTGGATGTCCTCCAATAGAAGTGGCTTGATAAAAATGACCAAGGGTTTTTTCCCAACTTGTGCTATCTCCACAGCTCTGGCTCTATGGCTTTAACGGACAGACATGCTGCCTCCTCCTACTTTTATCTCTTTTGCTGCATCACCTTCAGTTCATCTTTGTACACTTGCTTTTGTCCAGGTGTCAGATTCTTTCCAAATGATAGATTGTAATCTTGCTTGAGAAAAGGACGAATCTCACAAAATGGTGGTTTTGATTTTCAGAGATGTTATTCAGGTGGCAGCTACTTGGAAATGAGCTACAGAGAGATTTAGAATTATGTGCCCTTTATATTAACCCCTGACTCATAAATACAAAACCCTTTTAAAAAATATTGTTTAAGAAGTGCTTATCCTTCAGGTATCTGCGAATAATGTTAAATCTCAAACTTTTAATATCAGAATAAGAATTATATCTTCAAATTCAATCCATCTTTTTAAGTATATTCAAATTAGCTATGTGTTTGGTTATTTTAGTGCAGTGAGAATATATGTATGCTACCTACTTGAAATGTTTAGGAGTATAAACGAGAATTGAATGAAGCTCATGTGAAATTTACCCTAATGAAGGAAGCAAGCACATAAAGACATACTGAAACAGTGCCTCTTCTTTTGGGATTGTAGAAGCTTTTTTATGCCAAGGATCATGCCCCAAATGGGTTTGATTTTATTTGAGAAAGCATATCTGTTTCATAGAGCTGAAGTTCTGTGCATGACTGGTTAAGTTTCCTAAGAATTTGAAAAGAAAAATGATGGAGGAAGAAGACAAGTTGGGGAAAATGTCAAATTCTGCTGAGCCAGATTTCACAAATTTCAGCTTTGTACAGTTTAATGCAGAAATATATTTACTGATGAAACAGGACATAAATGGTCAGTGATATATCATCTCTACATTTCAGTGGAGAGCTGAGAGGTTGTGCATTGGGAATGTTCTGTGAGTACAGTAGAACCAATTATTGAGATCTGTGGGAGGCACTGTTTTAAGGGTTTCCTACATACTAACTCAATTAACCTGGCATACCAAGAAAATATCAACAGACATCATCTCTGTTTCAAAAATAAGAAAAGTGAGGCCAGAAAAGGTAAACATTTTTAATATATGTGAAAGCCAATATGTAGTAAAAAGTGGACATTTCTTTAAGAAGTTGATTGTTGGTCCCAAATCCAACATTTTAACATTTGTATTCAGGCACTCTCATATGTAATTTGAACAACAGTCTTACATATTCAGAGATTTTTAAAAAATACTATTTAACTAAGCTCCATTATATTAGAAAAACCTGGAACTAATTTTCTAAAATTGCTGAATCCTATTTTAAAATTTGTTTTTGTTTAGACATCAGCAATAGTAAACAGATTACAGAAAGACATTGTAGAAGGTAGAAAGACATAGAAATATAATAACTTTCTTTTTAATAGTGCCGGTTTTAGGGGATTGCAAGATGCCTCAGTAGGTAAAAGGACTTGTCACTAAGTCTGATAACCTGAGTGCGATCCCTGAAACTCATAGGGTATATGGAGAGAAGGGACACTTACAAATTGTCCTCTGACCTGTACTGGATGGCCATGCACATGCATACACACATACACATAAGAAGACACACAAATAAAATTTAAAATGTATTGATTTTATTCATGTATTATAGTCAGTGAAGTTCATGTATTTATCAGTGACAATATTATTTGATTTCCTATTAAAATATTTCATTTTGTTCAAAACTATATATATTTCCTTTTAAATTTTTTAGTATGTTAGATTGAGATATATTCTTCACTTTTGATATCTGCCATGGCTGTGGGTGATAGTTCTGTCTCTGAGTCTGAGAAAGATGTTCTTATAGACAAGCAGAATGTCATTCTTGTTGAAGAATCAAACTGTCCTGATTGCTTAAGCAGGCTTCTCTTCCTGTGTTCTGTATGCTGTGTTTCAGGCCACTAGGAAATCACATAGGGATATGTGATCCAACTCATCTAAAACACATCTAAACAAGCTACTTATATCGTTCCCACTTTTTTGTCTTTTTGATATATCTCTTGTCTAAAACGTAACAAGTATTGGTTTCACATGAAGAAGCTACCTGAAGGAGGATTCAACCTGAGCAGAGGTTGCTCATGGTAGGCTACTTCACACTTACTCACTCTCTTTCCAATTCGGAGTGTTTTCACAACCATCCTATAGGCCATAGGTTAATAATTACTTCCTGTTCTAATCAACATCTATATGCTTTGGATTACAAGTTAGTTCCATTAATCCTGTCTCTATCTTTGTAATATATTTCAATTACATTCTCAAAATTCCATCTGTATTTTCCATCCCTTCCTGCTCGACCATCCACTGATGTAAAATATAAATTTTAATCAAATATTTCAATTGAATATTGTGGAGCCTTGGTGGGAACGTGATCTGAGCCGCTAGGTAGAGATAGGAATTATCTGAAGCAAAAGTTGTCCTAGTGTAGTTCCACAGTGACCAACCTCACATGCTATTTGGAGACATTTCTATATTCTATATTTTAGTATTTATTCTTTATAACATGAATCCTAGGTCTAGAGTCTGTATCAAGTATGACTTTGTATTTGCAAGTGGCTGATAACATTTACTTATAAAAATTTTAAAGGATATCCTGGTTGTTTCTGGTTTTGTCTTGCTAATTTGATACAAGCTAGAGTGATCTGGGAAGAGAGGACTCTGAACTGATCAAGTGCCTCCAAAAGACAAATTTATTGAATATTTTCTGGATTAAAGAAGGAATTCGGAGGGACCCTGTCCTCTGTGGGTAGTGTTACCGTGGGTAGGGTTACCTTGAGTTGTATAAAAAAGCCATGAGGAGTGTCTTAGTTACTTTTCTATTGCTGTGACAAAACACCATGACTTAAAGCCACTTATCAAATAAAGCGTTTAATTTTTGGCTCATGGCTCCAGAGGATTAGAGTCCAAGAACATCATGAATATTATGAAGGGGATCATAGGAACAGGTAGGCTGGTACTTTACACCTTATCCACATATAAGAGGTTCTCTCTCTATTTCTCTCTCTCTCTCTCTCTCTCTCTCTCTCACACACACACACACACACACACACACACACACACAAACACACCAAGTGCATGTCATCTAGGAACAGTATGGAGTTTTGAAAACTCAAAACTCAACCCCCAAAGACATACCTTCTTCAACAAGGCCATTGCATCCTAACCATGTCCAAAGAGTTACATCAACAGGGACCAATCATTTAAATATATGAGTGTATGGGAGTCATTCTCATTCAACCCACAAGAGGTAAGCCAGTAAATAGCATTCCTCTATGCATTCTGCTTCAGTTCTTAATTCCCCGTTCCTGCCTTGACTTCATTTGGTGATAGACTATGATGTGGGAGTATAAGCCAAATGAAACTTTTCTCTCTAAATTGCTTTTGACCATTGTGTTTTAGCATAGAAGTAGAAATATTCATTGAGGCAGAAATTGATAGCAGGGGTAGGATACTGCAATCAGACACTTACTGTGTTTTGATGGCATTTGAATATAGTCTGGAAACTCTATTGAGTGGTGAGAACTGAGTGAGCAGGCTTCTGGAAGCTAGGAGGTAAGAATGTTCAGATCAGTGTAGAGGATTGAGCCCTAGCTTGTGAAATGTCAGAGATAAATAACTGAGTTCTTTATTTTATCAGAGCCAATTGATATTTTCAGTTACATTCTGTGGTTTTGGTCAGCTGTGACCTCATTGATGGCTACAATTAATAAGAGACTAGATACACTAAAATGAAACTTTTGCTTTTCTGGAGCAATTAATATTTGTCAACTGGGACTGAAGAATTGTCTGTGATTACTAAGGGTAAGCATTACTGAGGTGAAATCTTCTGGAAACTGTTTCTTCAAGATCAGCAAACAAAAAGCTCTGGTCCATATAGTGCCAAGGCTATAAGTTGTGCTGACACTCAAACATTATAATGTGTAAGAGTCTCCTGTGTGTTACTGGTTTTGCAGGTATGATGTGAGAATAGCTGAGGCTTGGTATTATGATGAACCCAGAAAGGTCATTGTTGAATAGCAGAAGCACCAGAATTAAAGAGGTCATAGAAAAAATGAGGTTTGGTGCCATGTGACAGCATCAGAGTCTTTGAGGAGAAGAGGTATTGGGAAAGATATAGCCCAAATGCAGCAGAGATATCAGAATTTTGGAGATGGCAGTAACAAGGCACAGCCCTCAAGGATAACAGAAGTTGTTGAATAAAGCTGGCCTGAGTCTATGAAACAAGCTGCTGTAGATGGCAGGACTGGAAAAGAGGAGGTGACTCAGCCCACTGGAGTTCACTAGATTGTGAGTCCCTGCATTCTAGCACTGAGATTTATACTTTTGAACTTTGGTTTAACTTTGACTTAATTATAGTTGTATACCATAAAATAAGAAGCATTTATTTTTTATTTGACAGAGGCCCAGAGGTAAGATACTTTGAAATCTTGTGGAAGTATGGGTGTTTTTTGTTTTTGTTTTTTTTTGGTTTTTGTTTAATATTTATTTATTACTTCAAGTTACATCTCCATTACGCCCCCTCAATCCAACCCTTTCCTGTCCCACCCTCCCATTGTCTACCCTCTCCCACCCATCCCATCCCTCCAGTGTGAGGTGCCTCTGTGTATCAGCCCCCCTCAGTTCCTTAGCCACATGAGGTCTAAGAGCTTCGTCTAGCACAGGAGGCATACATGGCAGTTCCACTAGGGTGAAGTGTCCCACTAACAGGTAACCAAGTCCATTGTCCTGTTCTTTTGAGTCCATAGACTGTAGGATGGTTATCCTGTACTATATGGCTAAAATCCAGTTATAAAGTTATAAGTGAATAGATGCCATGTGTATCTTTCTGAGTCTGAGTTAGCTCATTCATGGTGAGCTTTTCTAATTCCATCCATTTGGTTGCAAATTGCATGATTTTCTTGTCTGTGATAGATGAGTAGTATTTCAGTATGTAAATGTATCACAGTTTTTTTTTAATCCATTCTTTGGTTGAAGGACATCTGGGTTTTTTTCCAGTATTTAGCTATTACAAATAAAGCTGCTATGAACATAGTTGAGGAGATGTCCTTACGAATTGGTGAGGAATCTTTTGGATATATGCCCAGGAGTGGTATGGCTGGGTCTTGAAGGTAGAACTATTTCAAGTTTTCTAAGATATTGCCAGACTGATTTCCATAGTGGTTGTACAAGTTTGCACTCCTACCAGCAATGGAGAAATATTCCCCTTTCTCTGCAACCTCGCCAGCATGTGCTGTCTTTTGAGTTTTTGACCTTAGTCATTCTGACAGGAGTGAAATGGAATCTCAGAGTCATCTTAGTTGCATTTCTCTGATGATTGAATGTTGAACATTAAGTGACTCTCAGCCATTCTAGATTTCTTTTTTGTGAATTCTCGGTTTAGCTCTGTGCCCCATTTTTGGATTAGAGTTACTTGGTTTGTTGGTTTTTTAATTTCTTGAGTTCTTTATAAATTTTGGATATTAGTCATCTGTCAGATGTGGGGTTGGTAAAGATTTTTCTCAATCTGTAGACTGCCATTTTGTTCTAATGACAGTGTCCTTTGCCTTACAGAAGCTTTCAGTTTCACGAGGTCCAATTTATTGTTGATCATAGGGTGTGAGCTATTGATATTCTGTTCAGGAAGTTGTCATCTGTGCCAATGAGCTCAAGACTTTTCCCCACTTTCTCTTCTATTAGATTTAGTGTGACCAGGTTTATGTTAAGGTCTTTGATCCACTTGGACTTAATTTTTGTACAAGGTAATAAATATGGGTCTATTGGCATTCTTTTACATGTAGACATCTAGTTAGACAAGTACCAAGTGTTGAAGATGCTGTGCTTTTTCCATTGTATGGTTTTGGCTTCTTTGTCACAAGTTAAATGACCATAGGTGTGTAGGTTTATTTATGGGCCTTCAGTTAGATTTCATTGATAAAGTTATCTACTTCTATACCACTACTAATACTCTGTAGTATAGCTTGAAATCACGGATGGTGATACCTTTAGATGTTTTTTTTTTTATTGTGCAGGATTGATTTAGTTATTCTAGGTGTTTTTGTTTTTCCATATGAAACTGAGAGTTATTCTTTCAAGGTCTGTAAAAAATTGTGTTGGTATTTTGATGGGAATTGCATTGAATCTATATATTGCTTTTGGTAGGATGGCCATTTTTATTATGTTGATCCTACCTATTCACGAACATGGGAGATCGATCTTTCCATCTTCTGATATCCTCTTCAATTTCTTTCGTGAAGGACTTGAAATTCTTGTTTTATAGGTCTTTCACTTGCTTGGTTAGAGTTATGCTATGGGACACAATGAAAGCATTGCTGTGTGGAAAGTTCATATCACTAAGTGCCTTCAAAAAGAAAATTGTGACAGTTCATATTATCAACTTAACAGATGAACTAGAAGAACAATAAAAAAAGATGCAAACACTAGCAAGAGGAGCAGAAGGCAGGAAATAATCAAACTCGGGGCTGAAATCAACAACTTAGAAACAAAAAGAACAATACAAAGAATTGATAAAACCAAGAGTTGGTTCTTTGAGAAAATCAACAAAATAGACAAACCCTTAGCCAAACTAAAAGGCAGAGGGAAAATACCAAAATCAGCAAAATCAGAAATGAAAAGGGAGAAATAACAACAGACATCGAGGAAATCCAAAAAATCTTTAGTTCTTACTTCAAAAGAATGTATTCCACAAAATTTACAAACCTAAGTGAAATGGGCAACTTTCTTGATAGATTCCACCTACCAAAGTTAAATCAAGGTCAGATTAGCAAATTAAACAGTCCTATAACACCTGAGGAAATAGAAGCAGCTATTATAAATCTCCCAACCCAAAAATGCCCAGGGCCGGATGGTTTCAGCACAGAACTCTACCAGACCTTCAAAGAAGAGCTAATATCAATACTTTTCAAACTCTTTCACAAAATAGAAGCAGAAGGAACACTGCCAAACTCATTCTATGAGGCCACAGTCACACTGATACCTAAACCACACAAAGACTCAACCAAAAAAAAGGGAGCTTCAGATCAATTTCCCTCATGAACACAGATGCTAAAATACTCAATAAAATACTTGCAAACTGAATCCAAGAACACCTTAAAAGTTTCTTACACCATGATCAAGTAGGCTTCATCCCAGGAATGCAAGGGTTGTTCAACATATGAAAATCCATTAACGTAACCCACTATATAAACAAGCTGAAAGAAAAAAACCACATGACCGTCTCATTAGATGGTGAAAAAGCATTTGACAAAATCTAACACCGCTTCATGTTAAAAGTCTTGGAGAGAATGGGCATACAAGTCCATACCTAAAAATAACAAAGGCAATAAGTGGAGAGAAACTTAAAGCATTTCCCCTAAAATCAGGGTGAAGGCAAGGATGCCCACTCTCTCCATACCTCTTTAACATAGTACTTGAAATTCTAGCCAGAGCAATAAGACAACTAAAGGAGATAAAGGGTATACAAATCAGAAAAGAAGTCAAATTATCCCTATTTGCAGATGATATGATAGTATACATAAGTGACCCAAAAAATTCTACCAGAGAGCTCCTACAGTTGATAGACTTTCAGTAAGGTGGCTGGATTAAAAATTAACTCAAAAAAATTGGTAGCCCTTCTTTACACAAAAGAAAAATGGGCCAAGAAAAAAATTTAGGGAAACAACATGCTTCACAATAGCCACAAATAATATACAATACCTGGGGGTGTTTTTAAGATGCCTTTGGATATTTGAGAGGCTTCAGATTTTCAAAAGAATTTTGGATATTTTAAGGAGACTGAACTATCTTAAAGTGTTAGAATTTTAAAGACAGTGAAACGTTTAAAGTTAGATGGAGTTGGGATGTTTAATGTTGCTATATTATTAACATGGCATCATGTGAATATCAGGAAAATAAAAGTAAAAGTTTTGGTTTAATAGTAGCATGATTGTGTGCCAAATTAATAAAGGGTAAATTTTCCTGTTTTTTGTTGTTGTTGTTGTTGTTGTTATTTTTTTGTTTGTTTTTGTTTCTTGGGTTTGTTTTATTTTTTGTTTTGTTTTGTTGGTTTTGGTCAACTTGACACATGCATGAGATATCTTGAAGGAGCAACCTCAAGTATTTATAGGTAAGATGTAAAATTATTGGACATTTTATTGATGTCCATGGGCCTGGTTGGCCTGGCCCTCAGACAGTGGTGTTAATACTTTGTAGGTGGTTAAGAGTTGTATAAAACTCTTAGTTTTGTTGATAAGTTCTTGATTTCAGCTCTAAGTTTGATGATTTTCTGCCTTCTGCTCCTCTTGGGAGTGTTTGCTTCTTCTTCTTCTTCTTTTTCTTCTTCTTCTTCTTCTTCTTCTTCTTCTTCTTCTTCTTCTTTTTCCTAGCTTTTCCATTTCTGCCAGTTCTGCTGTTAAGTTGTTAATATGAGCTGTCACAATTTTCTTTTTGAAGGCACTTAGTGCTATGAACTTTCCTCGTAGCACTGCTTTCATTGTGTCCCATAGGTTTGGGTATGTTGTTACTTAGATGTGTTGGATTTTAGGAAGTCTTTGATTTCCTTCTCTTTTTGTTCTCTGACCCAGTGGTCACTGAGTAGAGAGTTATTTGGTTTCCATGAATGTGTAGGCTTTTTGAAAGCTTCTGTAAGGCAAAGCAAACTGTCATTCAAACAAAACAGAAACCTACAGACTGGGAAAAGATTTTTTTTTTAACCAATCCCACATCTGACAGAGGGCTAATATCCACAATTCACAAAGAACTCAAGAAATTAAATGTCAAGAAACCAAATAATCCAACCAAGAAAAAAAAAAAAAAAGGAAACAGAGCTAATCCAAGAATTCATAAAGGAGAATCTCCAATGGCTGAAAGGCATTTGAAGAAATGTTCAACATCCTTAATCATCAGAGAAATGCAACTCAAGACAACCCTGAGATTCCATCTCACACCTGTCAGAATAGCTAAGATCAAAAACTCAAAAGACCACACATACTAGCGAGGCTATGGAGAATGGGGAACACTCCTCTATTGCTGGAGGGAGTGCTAACTTCTACAACCACTATGAAAATCACTCTGGCAATAGCTTAGAAAACTTGGACTACTTACAAAAGGCATGCTGAAATTCAAACAAATTGTCCTTTGAGATCTCAAAATATATACACTTAAAGGTTTGTTTAGCTCCAAAATATCAAAATAACTTCTTCTTTAATCCCAATTGAAAGATAATACTTTTTATATTGTCAAAAAACCAAATTTGCTATTTCCTCTGTTTTCTTGGGTATAGTAGTCTGGCTGAGCACCTATATTCTCTCAGGACATTGTCATTCAAACAAAACGGCAGCCTACAGACTGGAAAAAAAAATCTTCACCAATCCCACATCTGAGAGAGGGCTAATATACAAAATCTTCAAAGAACTCAAAAAATTAAATGCCAAGAAACCAAATAATTCAATCAAAAAATGAGGAACAGAGCTAAATAGAGAATTCACAAAGGAGGAATTCCTAAAGGCTGACGGACACTTGAAGAAATGCTCAGCATACTTATTCATTAGAGAAATGTAACTCAAGAGGACTCTGAGATTCCATCTCACACCTGTCAGAATGGCTAAGATCAAAAGCTCAAATGACAACACATGCTGGCGAGGGTGTGGAGAAAGGGGACCCTCCTCCATTGCTGGTGGGAGTGCAGGCTTGTGCAATCACTGTGGAGGTCAGTCTGGCGATGTCTTAGAAAACTTGGAATAGCTTTGCCTCAGGACCCAGCCATACCACTTCTGGGTATACACCCAAATGACTCCTCACCGAATCATAAGGAAGTTTCCTCATCTATGTTCATAGCAGCCTTATTTATAGTAGCTAAAAACTGGAAACAACTCAGATGTCCCTCAATGAAAGAATGGATTTAAAAAACTGTGGTACATGTACACAATGGAATATTACTCAGCTATCAGAAACAATGAAATTATGCAATTTGCAGCCAAATGGATGGAACTAGAGGAGTTCATCCTGAGTGAGAAGGATGCAAATGGCATCTATTTACTTATAGTTGGATTTTAGCTATATAGTACAGGATATCTATACTACAACCAATGCACCAAAGGGAACATGGATCTAGACTTTTTGTTTGTTTGTTTGTTTTTTAGTTTTCTCTCCCTGGCAATGAGACACTTTTCAATGGTTGTATTGCCTTGTAGGCCCCCAGTGTATGAGGAGGCTCTTGGCCCACATATACTTCTGAACTGGGCGAGGGAATGTTATGTAGGGACACTCCACTCCAGAGATGTGGGATGGAAGGGTTAGGGGGTAGAGGGTGGGAGGGCAGGGCTGGGAAGGGGGGAAAGAGGACAATATGATTAAGATGTAACCTGAAGCGACAAATAAATAAATTTATTAAAAAAAAACAAATTTGCTCTAGAAAAAATATTACCTGACCTCCCCCCGCAAAAAAAAAAAAAAAAGTAGTGTCCCAGAGTTAGGATTAGGGCAGGGCTCTGTTCTTATCTTTACGGGAGATTTAAAGCATCCATCCAAGGAATCCAGGGACCACTGTACAATGGAAACCTCAGAAGAAAACAGATCAGACACCAAAGAAGACAAGTAGCCCAGACGATCCAGCCTTGCAGACTTCCTCAATAGCTGTTTCCTCAAAAGTCTACAACCACAACAACTCAAAATCGCTAAGATTGTTCAGCTCCACAGACTGCTCCAGCCTGAACTCCAGTAAAGCCATGAAGTTCAGCTTCTGTCTATGAGCTTCTTAGGACATTTAAATAGCTGAGCACAAAAGGACTGAACATCAAATGGTTCTATTAACATTTTTAACCATTTTTCCATTCTTATTTGTGCCTCAAACAGGTTTACTAAGTCCCAAATCAGCAGGAAGTCATTTTAAGAGAGCAACGGCCCATTCCCAGATGGTGGGGGGGGGACACCCTTTGGTCATTTGATGGATAATAGAAAATCTTGTTATTTAGGGGAAGAGATTACAAGGTGTTAAATGGTCTTGTTAAATAGGTTTTGGAGGTTAGACCTAGGGACTTCTCTCTTTTCCTTTTCTGTACCCTTCTTTCTCTCCTATGTAAGCGTGAACAGACTTGAGAAAAAATGGGACATAGACATAACATAGGAAAGACCAAGAAAAAGGACAGTTATTGAATATGCCCTTATACCTTTGTATATTGATACAAAGTTAATAATATATTTGGATAAATTGGTATTGATCTTTGTATATTAATGCAAACTTAAGATTGTATTGGGCTACATCAGTATTGATCTTTGTATATTGATACAAAATTAAGATTATATTTGGCCACAATGGTATTGACCCTTGTATATTGATGCAAAATTAAGATTGTATTGGGCTACATAGGTATTGTGTAACCCACGTGGGTGGGACTGGTGGGGGGAGTAGGGAGGGAATTGTGATTGAGATGTAACTTGAAGAAACAAAAAATAAATTTTAAAAATGTTAGTCATAAAAAAAGAGTTATATAAAAAAGTGGGCTGAGCAAGCCATGGGAAGCAAACCATTAATCAACACTTCTCCATGGCTTCTGCTTTAGTTCTTCCCTTCATTGAGTTCCTATCCTGATTTCCCTTGATAATGGAATGTGATGTGGAAGTCATAATTCTAATAAAGCCTTTTGCCTTAAACTTGCTTTTGGTAATTGTGTTTATTGCTGTAATATACCCTAAGACAGATATGTTACCTCATATCACACAAAAAGTACAAAATGCTTGTCAAGGTTTTTTTGGAGAATATAGTCTGTCTATTCTTCATTTCTTATATCTGAGTTCATTCATATGGTGACTTTATGGTCTTAGGATGGTTCTTAAAGCAAGTAGGTGTACATCTTTTCATTTACCCTGATCAAATGTCCTTTGGCTCATTTCACCTCTCATATTTGTATTCTGTAAACAATATAATATAGACTAACAACTGCATAAGTCACAATAATAACTTAAAACTCAGACAGAATTATCATGTGACTAGGAAGATACATTTCTGAATTATAAATTGTGGAATATAAGGCAGTTAAAACAGACAGTCTGAGACTTAATGACAATTTATTTTGACAAAAATCACTATTTTAACTTGTGCCAGGATGTTTTAATATTATTTGAAGTTAGTCCTCCCATCAAAAGTTTTTTCTCATGGATCATTATTGAACACTTATTATGTGTTTTCATGAGAATACCTGGCCACCAAATGTTTACTTTTTTGAAAAGTAGTTATAAAATCTACATTTTAGATCAAATATTGCTAGAGCACACACAAAAAGTCAAGAAGCTAATGATACTGTTTTGTGAAAAAACATATTCATCTTAAGGTGGGCAGCATCATGGTCCAGTTCTCCACATCTGTTAATATAAGTGGGCTTTGTGCTGTTGTGAAAATAAGCTAAATTTGTTTTTAAGGTACGGTTTACTGATTACAGATTTAAATGATGGTAATAAACTTATATGGCCAAATAGATTTGAAAAAATGATGAACTGAATGCTGTGTGAAAACTTCCAACTTGGAGTTTTCAGGACTTTTAATGTGAGAAAATACATTGCAGTTAGGCCAAGGGTGGTACGTGAAGCCTCATTTCTCAGATATAGTTACCCAGCAGAATTGCACTTGAGATGACTAGTTAAAGCAAATTGTTTACATAAAGGGTAGGCTACCTTATTGACATCTGAGCCTGGTTATCTTGTATGTACACTTAGAAGTTATAAATATCTACATGACTGAAAATTATTTACCCACTCTGCAGAAATGCATTACTGACTTTTTTCTTTTGCTTGAAGCAGTGAGAAGGTTCAAGCAGCTACTCCATAAACTTTGAGATGTAAACATCTTTATTCAAATCATATGCATCTATTCATTTACTGCCTTATGCCCAGTACATTCAGGACTATCCCAGTTCCCTGACTTCAAGGCTTTCATGTTATGGTTAGATAAAAGAAGCCAACACAAGAAATAATTAAATTGTCCATGTACCACACGCCAGGTGACAAATATCTTATAGCAGGTGTTCAAGTTATGGAGTTATCAACAAGAACTAAAAAGGTAAGAACAGGCTTTTTGAAGAGAATAGTAATTAAAATTAAACTGAAGAAGTGCAGGGGATGTAAGAGGTCTGTATGAGAAGTCAGTCTGTGTTCCTATGAAAACAGTTTCATAAACAGGATGAGTATTTTTTATTACAGATTTGAATTATAGAACTCTCATGACTAGACTAATAATCACCTTTGTTCTTTATTGATGTAGCTCAGGGTCTGCCTGAATGTTCATAAATGTCACCTCCCAGAAAGATTTCATTGTATCAGTTTTGGTTGAAGATATCTGTATGCCTTTGGAAATAAGACAAGTTTTGAGACATCTTTGGACAATGCCAAATCTCAATGACATCGAAAATCTAAAACAAAACAAAACGACAAACAAACAAAAACAAACAACACCTTCCCCCCCCCAAAAAAAAAAGAAAACCACTGAAGCACTTGCCACAGATGTCACCTATTGTCATCTAATCTCAGGGCTATTAGTTTGGGATACTGGAAAATTATGAACATCAAAAAAAATTTGTAAATTCTGTAATTTCTGTGCCTTTTGCAAATTTTCCTGGTTTTTGTCCACATCTAAGATTTTATTTTAAAGAAATAAGTTTTCTTCCTTTTGAGTAATAAAGATACAAATCTTTAAATTTGAGAAGCTATTTCATAGCTCTGCTAGTTTCAACTAAGTCAGAGAGAAAAAAAAAGTAAGCTATAGTTATTTCTTTTCCACTGTAAGAAGTTTCAGAGGATGTGAAGTTCTTTAAAACCTACATGTTGCTTTCCAGATTCTTGCCATTTTATAAGCATTCAACTCAAGTTTTATTCTGAAAATTGTCAAATCATTTTTCATCTCATTCATTTTAATTGGAATTTTGATTATTCATTAATAAAAGCTGTTGACCTAATCATTGAAGTCATGTTCCAGTGGTCCATTGATTTTATTTTGGTTAATGACAAGTCTGACAATGTATGATTGTGAAAACAGATCTATCCCCCCAAGTCTGTCATTAACTAGACACCAGTACCATGAACATTCACTAGAAGTCTTAAAGAAATCATTATTATTTACAGAGTCTGAGGTATTATCACACTTATAGCAAGATGCCTGAAGATTACAACCAAAGTCATAAATTGATTATAGTTTCTATTTTTTCTTCACTTCAAAGATTTGTAATGATATGGGGAACACAGGACTAAATGAATAAGCCATAACGAATCAGTGGAAACCTGCTATAGAACATTAAGGAAAAACTGTTAGAAATCAAAGTAGTGAGGATGACTACAGCTACTGTTGAAGGACTAATTCATTAGGCAAAAATTAATCCCATTGTTGTCATTAAATAATGCTAATATGTCTGAACACACAGAATACCAAATAGACAAAACTAGAAAAGAAAATCTCCATGCCATACCATAGCTAAAACATTAACTTCATGGGAGGACCTGGAAGGAAGAAATGGAAGGGAAAAACACTGTAATTTTGAGATTATGATATTATAATCTCAAAAAGAAAACTATGAAAAGGAAATAGTATGGAAAGCAATTCAGGAAAATACTTAATTTCAACTGTTGTCCTGACTTGCATATGTGCTTAGATTTACACATGCATTCACACACTTGAAGATGTACACAGACATAGCACTTGTATACATATGAAAGTGAGACAGAGACATGGAGACAGAAAGATGGCAGAGAAAGAGAAAGAGAGAGAGAGAGAAAGAGAGAGAGAGCACTGACAAGTGAATAGAAAAGGCATGTAGATGGAGAACTCTTTTGCTCAAGTGAAATTCTGTTTTCTTTTTGCTTCAAGATTTAGTGAGTTGCAGCTGCCATGGAAATGCCCTCGGTGTGTGGGTGGATAGATACGGGGTTCCAAAGTCATCTCCCCTCCCAGGGAAAGGACAAGTTGGTAAGACAGGAACATGCAGATATTAAAAGCATTATTTTAGTCAAAATTATCAGGAAAACTGATGGTATAAACTCACTCATATTAACAAAGGCTGAGCAGATACCTAGACTTTTAGGTTTTGTTGTTTGTTTTGTTTTGTTTTGTTTGTTTGCTTGTTTTGGTTGTAATGAGCTTCTCATACCAACCATTTATACTAGTAGAATCAGAGAAGGCTCCATAGGAGGCAGATATTGTCAACTCCCTCTTCTCTGAGATCAACCCTATCATATCTTTTTGTGATGCCCTTAACAGATTTACAGCTTTGTTGTCCACCTTGAAATGATATGACAGCAGACCAGTCTCCAATCAGCCACAATTTTAGATCAGTCATTCTAATCTATCATATTATTGAAAGCTAAGGAAAATAAATGATAGGATTATATCAGTTGGAGCTTGATTAGAATTATGAAATTCATGGGAAAAAGCTAGTGAAAACTTGGAACTAGATGGGAACTTACAAGAATTCTTACATGGCATCTATAAATTTTTTGCTATTAATCTGATACTCAGTGGTCAATGACTGAGTATTTTCTGTCAAAGTCTGAGAGAAATCTCTCTGCCCTAACTGCTGACATGAGCTAGAAGTTCTAAGATTGCAACAAGTTAGCAAATGAAATAAAAGGTATAATGACAAGAAAAGAATAAACAGGAATAAATAAGATTGCCCATGTTTGTATATAATACAGTTGTCTACAGGGATGCCAAGGGTACAACTACAAATATGAAATACCTCTTGAATCTGATAATTGAATTACAATATATGGATAAAATTTCAAATATAATGCAATTTATAATCATTCAGGAAAGTGAATTAACAACAAATCTGACAAAATATCTGTAAGACTTCTAAGCTGAAAACTATAAAACTTGTGGGAGAAATCAATGAGATTTATAAATAGAGAAACATCATGTTTGTGTCTTGCAAAGTTCAAAATAGCAAATACGTCCATTCTTTTCAAAACTGATATACAGTTTTATTCAGATAATGATGAAATACATCAAGAGTTTCTTTGATATAGATAAAACTACTTTGCTTTGAAAAGAAAAAAAAAAGAGTTAGAAACCATTGCTGTATCTCCAGATTCACCATGGGCCACAAGAACTAAGATGATAGGAGTGGTAGACATACAGACTGCCAGAGCAAAACACAAAGCACAGAGATACATGCATGGGAATATGCCCAGCCCAGGTGATTTTGAGAAAAATGCAAATGAAATTCAATGGAGAAAAGAAATGTTTTCAGCGACTGATGCTAAAGAAAAAGGTCAGCTGCCTTCAAAACTCAATTTTGATCTAGTTCTGAAAATGGACCATGGACTTAGTATAAACTATAAAGCTATAACTTCTTAAAAATAAAATGTGAAAGTCTTCAGGACATAGAGTTCTGTAATGTGTTATCAGGCTTGACTTTTAAAGAGAGTGGTATAATGCTAAGAATTGACAAATTGCAATTCATCAGAATTGAAAAGAAACTGTTAAGGTCTCACAAAAGGCCTTGTTTTGAGAAGAAAATAAGGATCTAGGTTTTTACTACTGGAGAACATGTGCAAATATTTAACACACATGGGAGACTGTGTTCAATATCAAGGCATATGTACATTCACAAACAATAGAGATTGTAAATTGTAGGAATTATTTTCAAGCCATATTTTCTTAAATCTCTAGAATATATAAAGAACTGCTAAAATTCAACAACAAACAGAAAATAAAACAAAAGACATGAACGTTTTTAGTAGAAAACATAAACAAAGCATACAAAATATTACTGGAGGAAGACACACACACAGGAAATGTAGGCATGAATAGGAGTTCAAACAATGGACCAGTAGAAAGTTAAATAAAATCACAGCCAAGGAGCGAGAACATAGACTGCAAAAAGGATCTGCAAATTATATATCTGATAAAGAATTGCTATTCAACATATACAAAGAACTGATAAAACTGAAAAAGAATATCAATAATTTAAAATATGAATAGTTTAAAAACACCCTGAGCAATTTATCACCAAAGAAGGAATACAAATGGCAAGAAAAGTATAAAATGGTTCATCATATGTCATTGCTGTATGTTAAAGCAACAGAGACTTATTAGAATAATATAAATCCTAAACATCAATAAGACCAGATAGTGGTAAGGATGTGAGATAGAGAAACTTGGATTAATTATTTAAGAAAATGTAAAATACTATAGCCACGATGAAATACTATCACTTTCTTATAAAAGAAAACATATCTTTAGATCCAAGAACTGTATTTCTTGACATTGGCACAAATGAATGAAAACATATCCCTATTCAAAGGCTGGAAACAAATGCTTATAACAGCTTTAATAATAATTACCCAAATTTGGCATCTAACAGTTGTTCTTCAATAGACAAATAGGTAAATTCTAGTACATCCAAAGAATAGAATATTAGCAAACACTAAAATCAGATGAGTAACTGAATCATGAGGGAAATTTAAATCCATATTACTAAATGAAAGGTTCAGCCTGGAGGGCTTACACATTGTCTGATTGTAACTATAAGATAGTATGGAAAAGTCAAAACTATGGAGACAGTAAAAAAAAAAAAAATCAGAAGTGGTCAGGTACTGGAGGAGAAGCAAATAAATAAATTGGATCACAGAGAGATTTATTTTGGGGCAGTAAACTAGTCCATATGGTACAATGGTGGAAACATGTCATCATTCATTAATCAGAGCCCACAGACTAAATTCTCACAGTGAACCTGAATGTAAACTATGGATTATGAGCAACTGTGATGTGTTGATATAACATTGACCACCACCAATACCCAACTATGGTGAGAGAGATATATGACAAAGGAGTAATATCCTTTGTCAGCAGATGTAAAATTAGATTTACTACTTAATAATGTGAGCTATGAATCTACGCTTTTCCTAAGAATTATTTTAGTGATTAAAAAAATCACAAATTATTATTTCTTGCTTGCCTGAATGACTAAATCATGAAAGAATGAGATGACCAATGTTAACAAGAAAGCTGGGTTATGCAGTGTATGGCTGCATATGTATTTGTGTACTATATTTATGCAGGTGCCTGCAGAGAACAGAGCACGTTGGATCTCCTGAAACTGGAGTTACAAATGGTTGGAAGACACCTGCTATGGGTGCTGGACCTGAACTTGGGTCCTCTGTAAGGACAGTAGGCATTCATAACACCTGAATCATCTCTCTAAGCCCAGCAGCTAAAATTTTAGTCTTTCTAAGTTGGAAAGATTTCAGACATCTCTCAATGACTTTGGTGGCAAAAAAAAAAAAAAGAATTTCAATATCATTTGTTGCAACTAAATAATAAAACAAAAGGCAGTAATAAGAGGCCACATGTTGTTATTATGTGGGATTTTAAAAAATCCAAAAGTTACACACTTCATGATATTGCTTTAACTGAAATGAAATAATTGTAGCAATAGAGGAAACATTAGCAGTTGCCAAGTGTGAAGTGATTGCAGAAATGGGAGAAAGCAGATGTAGTTGGCAGCGAGATGGAACCTCAGGATGATGAAGGTGGTCTAGGATTCGCTGGTATTGATGTCAGTATTGTGTTGCCCTAGTGAACTGCAGTTCACCATCTTTATTTGGGGAATTGGACTGAGATCTTGGTAAGTGGTCCTTAGTCTCTATGGCCCTATCAGAATAAAAGTATCTCCAAGTGAACAATTTTCTTTACATATAGTGAAGACTCTGAAACTGCATGAGATGAAAGATTTTCACAACCCAAAATATTAATAGTAAACAAACCAGAGCACATAAAACAGCAAACTTATAGGAGACACACTGCAGAAAGAGCTGACACCACATTCTATTTCAGACATTTCTTTCCCCAACTTGGATACTTGTAATTTAACACCAAAGATATTCACATTAAAGACATCATATCTCCAGCTTTGTAGCTCCTATGCTCAGCTGGATTGATTTTGAGGCTGAACTCCCTGCATTTAATTAAAACTATTTTTGGTGGATTTCCATTAGCTTTCATTTGGGGGGAAATGAGTTTAGTGGGTATTGACTATGTGCAGTACAATCTTTATTTTTTAAATTATGTTTTTATTTTGCATTCCAGTCTCAAAACCCCTTCCTCCCTCCTCCCAATCCCACACTACCACCCCCACCAGTACCAACCCACTCTGGCACATCAAAGTACATCAAGACTAATTGCCTTCTCTTCCACTGAGGCAAGACAATGTAACTCTACTATGAAAATGGGGTCCAGAGGGAGGCAACAGAGACCAATGCTGAGATAGTCCCTGCTCCAATTGTTAGGGGATTCACTTGAGGACCAAGCACCTCAGCTTCATATGTGTCATGAGCGTAGGACCAGTCCATGCAAGTTCTTTGGTTGATGGTTCAGTCTCTGATTAGTTCAATGAATACACTTGCCTTCCACAAAATCATGTAGGTATATTTGTTGAAAATAATCCTATTTTCTTTTCTTGAATGTTTACAACTCAATTACAGAAACTGACACCAGTTCCTTTTTCGGAAGCAGCTAAATTCAGATTTACTATAAGTTGTTCATAAAAAAGAACTATGAAATCTTGAAAAATCTAGGAAGCATTGATGCTATTTACTGACTCATTAATGCTCATCAAAAGCCAGTGATTTTTTTTTTTAAGTAGAAATAAGTTAAGGGTGTAGTTAACCATTTGGGAACTAATTAATCTTTCTGGCAGTCACTCTTATTTTTCCTCCTAAACTGTGCCAGTTTCATGCTTAACAACATTCTTATGGTTTACTGAGGAGTCACTGTCATGACTCACCTGAAAGATTATTTGTTGTATTCTCATTTCTATAGTTTTGTTTAAATATAGGCAAAAGCATCAACAGAACTCAAATAAAAATAGAAGTCTAGTACCACAATAAACTACTTTATTCTGATTAGAATCAGAGATTACTTTCTGCAATGTTACCAAAATAACCAAAGTTGGAGTTAAACTTTGTGTACTTGAGACTAACAATTATAGGCTTTTAAAGACTAAGTAAATATCAATAATTCTATTGGAAACCTAAACTGTTGTAAGCAAAATTTCCTCTCCAAACATAATTTCAGTTTTCAAAACCAAATGTTTTTCTCTGTGTTTTTATTTGTTTTTACATCAAGGCTCTTTGTCAGCATCTTAGATGTATCATTATATAGACTGTTTGAACAAATCAGGAAATTACTTCAAACATATGCCATTAAAGTCATGGATTATGAACTTGAATTCAAGAAAGGCTTTGAGAAAACCATTTTTCACTGGCATCATAGCTGGAGATGTTTATACCTCATAATTCCACACAGAATCAGAAAGAAGCACATCAACTTTTGAACCATGTGCTGCCTATTTTAAAACTATTTATTATCATCAAAATAAAGGACATCCCATCTTCAACATCTCAAATATGTTCTGATTACAAAATCAGTCTTTCTCAAGACTATCAAAACATGATGTTAATTTTTACTTGCTGCTGCTACATCATTAATTTTATGAACAAACCGAACGAACCTGTAATAATAAAGTTCATGCATAAACATAAAAAATATAAGAGAAGCTGGACAGTGGTGGCACATGCCTTTAATGCCAATGCTCAGCAGGCAGAGTCAAGCAGATCTCTCTGAATTTCAGGCCAGCCTGGTCTATTAATTGAGTTCCAACACCGTCAGGGTTGTTACACAGAGAAATCCTGTCTGAAAAAAAACCAATATATATATGGATATATATAGTTGATTACCTACAAGATCTAATACAATGTAAGACATTCAGGTGCGATTCAATAAAGCTCGGGTCATAGACTTATATAGAGCTGGAGAGCTGTCTTTGAACCTGCTGATTGATATTGAATGACAGTAAATATAGAAGCCCAAATCTATGTTTCAGTTGTTTCTAAGGCTAATCACTAAACTTTAAAGTAGAAGATAAAGAAGGCTAAGATCATTGGAGTCATTTTGTAAAGGAAAGATGAGTCTGGGTAGCATGAATTGATCTCAACTAAGTTACAATACAAGTGGTTCAACTTCCATAGAGAAACAATGAGTATCAGAATTTGTCATCCAAACTGGTATACTTTTGAAAGTGAATGCATCCTATTAATAATTAAAGATAGAAAAGGGATGGATTGAGATGCATTGTTGTGCTAGCAACCTTTCCTTCATTCATTAGTTCAGCAGGAACTTTAAAACAAATTGTGAAGTAAAAAAAATAATGAAGACATTGCACTTGTCTTCAAAAATACAAGGGTGTGTGCATGGGTATACGCATGTTTGGTTAGAAATTGATTTAAAACTCTTCTAGGAGCACAAAAGAGCATTTATCATCTCAGGGTATGGAACAATCCATACTCTACAAATGGATGGAATTGGGAGTTCAGAGTACTGAGTTCAGTCCATTTGGTAGATGGAGAAACTGAGACTAAGAAACTGAGGCTAATAACAGAATTGAGATTAAAGCTTGTTGGATCCTGTGCACCATTCCACAGTTTTTCACTCCACTATGCTTTTAATAAAAGTTTCCAGAAAAGGGTGTCTGGAAATTTCTAAGATTTATTTTACAATTGTCAAGAGAAAAGGGGCAGTTTGAAAATTCCTTGTGATTTAGTAACTTTTGATTTGTTATTTCAAAGCACTGAGTTCATTTGCTTGTTGTTTTTGTATCTCAGGAAGATACTTTGAGACAAGAATTTCTTGGTAAATTGAAGCACCTGACAAGGGGCATTGTGATTTGCATAGTGCCTGGTTGGATTAACAGAACCTTTCTCAGCATCATCTTCTAAACTGGTTTTCATCTAATTCAGCGCAGCAGAAGCAGACCGAGCTGTGTTTATGTAACTCAGTGGACGTCCATAAAAAAAAATGCCACAAAATGCTTTAATTCTGTCCTAAAAATGCACTTATTAGCATTATGTTGTGCTGGTCTGTGATATGTGGGATGAGTTTGCTTCCACATTCACTCGAAATAAATCAAAGTTGTAAAGTTGTGGCTTTACAATTTCCCCATTGTTATTTATTAATTATTCATCAAATCAAAAACTAATACCTGAAAAGTATTTTTAGTATCACTTTGTTCTATTTTCATGTAAAAATATTAGCTCTTTAAGATGGTCATTAGGTTGATGTATTTATTTTAGAAATAAAATTTAGAGACAGAAAATAGTTATAAGAAATGTAACAAACTGTGTTCTTTGAGGAAGAAGGCACACACATAGAATGAGACAATGGCTGACACTTTGTGATTGACAGGTGGATATCACATTAGATGAAAATGATAAGAAATTTAGTGAACTGGAGAATAACTTCCTTCTGACAGTGCCCTGACCCTTGACCTGTGGCCTGACTCTTGTTAGCTTCACTAACACAGGGTAATTGTCGCAGGTGTGGGATGAAAGGCAGCTTTACAGAAACTACCAACAGTCAGAGATTTATTTCTTTTGATGACTGCTAATTTGCTGTTGAGATAAACCAAAAGTTTGGAACCTCTCTGACCTAGAAGAACTTCAAAATTCATCCATTATATAGGAAGGCTCCAAATGCAGAAAACTTTCTTCAGCATTTGGCTTAAAACATTTGTATTGTAACAGGGAAGACCCATGAGACAGCCCAAAAGAAATATGTGATGCTACTACCCTGAAAGAATACATGATCATGGCTTAGGTATTGTAAGGACTAGGCTCTTCATACTAGGCTTTCTGGATTTTTAATAGTCTTTTGTGTATTCTTACTATTTAAACTCTGAAAGTGTGTCCTATTCTGTAATGACACTTATATTTATATGGTAATCATCATGCTCAGAAAAAAACAGCCCTTTGAGTTTTATTTGAAGGCTCTAAAGGTAATGGCTTTGTGAATATTCACAGATGAAATGATAATAGTTATGATTGATCATGAAAACAAGTGTCTCATCCTGTTTTAAATATATATATATATATACATATAAATGTATATATATATATATCCTTTTTCAGGAAAAAACTCAGCAAATATAGTGGAACAAAGAAAGCTATACAAACCCATGATACAGTAGAAGAATATTATTAGGAAAATAAAATGTCTGCAATGTCCCTCCAAATGAAATCAGTGCAGTCCCACTGCGATGATGCTAAATAAAACTTCAGAGAAATGGAATAAAAATGACTTCCCAGTTCATCAATATATCAATATGAAGCCACAGTTGTCACTTTGCAGTGTTTACAAAATGCTTCACTGTAAAGTGGATGGATTTAAGTTTTCAAATGTGGGCCAGTTCACTATTTTAGAAGGTTTAACACTAGAATCACCAGCATGTTTCTCACACAAGAGGAAGAAATAGTAAGAATCACTTAGCCCCCCAAATTTCTGTTGAAAATATTTGTAAGATAAAGCTTACTTTTAAAGTCATTGAGAGTTGTTATTCAGGTCATAGGTCTTGCCTTTTGTAATTTTTTTTCACATCCAACTCACATATGGATGATGCAAAATTGGTACATATTAGTTTAACATAATGAACTAAGAAAAATATAAGGATTATGTTTATCTTAAAGTGATACTAGAGGTAAAGCATTTCAGTTGGTTTAGTAACCGTGTAGCCAAACCCATCTGTTTCCAAAATATCACACTTTCTTTTATTAAATCATGAAAATAAAGGATTATGCTCATGTAATGCTTTGTTATGCATAGTTGCTGTGATAATGCCTTCTTCCCAGACTGCCAGCTTTTCAACTGTGATGAGATCATCAGGTAACAGGGAGGATATAAGGCTCTGTGTGCTTTGTTGTTAGCACATTAAAAAAAGAAATAGCCAGGATAATTAACAACTACCTATTTGTCCATGGGATACATTCACTACAAATTGGGGTTCTCCAAAATCTATGCAATAAAATTTACTCTTTGTTCAGGAAGTTCCCCTTGGATTTGGGGAAAATTCTGGTTTGCTATGTCTATTGTAAATGTGACAGGCAGTTGACATGTCTCATAGTCTAAATGTAGTGGCAATAGGGGGTTGGGGAAGGTGGTACAATGACGAAAAAACTGCCATTCATGCGTGTGGAAAGGAAAGGTGTTTCTTAGCATATTCCAAAGTGTGTTCAGACTAGAGTTGGGTCTTGGGGGTTGAAGGTCAGATCTGTGAGGTCAAAGCTATTTCTTGTCAATCTTCGTTCACTAATGACACATGAATTGGAAATTAGAACAAAGTAAGTAAAACGCATAGCCAGAAGGTGAGTGTCTGTTTTATTACCCAGAAGAGCTGGGAAATCTGGCCAATTGTTGCCCTATGTGGCTTGAATGACAGTTGTTAAGTTGAAAAAGGGACAGTGTGATGGGAATGCCACTTTAAATCTCAATTACCTCCTCCACTCCAATCAGCTTGGTGGAGCTTTAATGAAGTGCAATTCTCTGTCCTTTTCCTCGTACTTCTATCTCTAGAATGAGCCTCACATTCAAGTTTGACAGCAGTACAATCAGTTTTCCATTCATCACTGGCCCTGTTTTAACCCTGCTGAAAAAGGGCCTAATGTACGTGGCAGTGATGGCAATTAGGCAGAAAAGTAATATTAGAAACAGACAAAAGCCTGAGTCTTTTAGCATTACAGGTGTTTTTCCCCCCATTCTAGACATAAAGGAATAGGCAGCGTTGTTAAGTTCCCTTCTTCAGTCTTCTCTTAAGCTGAAAGTCCAACGATTTCAAGATTCAATTAATTAGAGATGTGGAGAGCCAAAGAACAAGGTAAAAGCTAAGTTCTTTCTAACTGAAGACACACTTAGTAATTGGCCCCTTATTAAAATGGATATCTTCTGGGTGTATGTTTAATAAGGTTGATAAAAACTCGTCATTTCCTCATTAAGTTAGCACATGAATACACTCTGTATGTAGAAAAGGAATCTTATAGAGAAGAAACAGGAAAATATCAATCTGTTAAATACAGGAACGTAAACCATAAAAATTGAAAAGCTCAAGAACTAAAACTTTTCAGAATGGGGGCATGTTAAGTGATGTGTATGCATATATGCATGCATGTGTGTGTGTGTGCTTGTGTTCACCTGTGCATATTAATGTAGGTGTGTGTGCATGTGCATGCGAATGAGAGTGTAAGCTGAGAATGTTTTTTAGAAGACAAGTGTTGGCTCTCCATTCACATAATTTGAGATGCAAATATTGAAGCCTTAGAGTTTTATAACCCAGATCAACAATGTTTACTATGATTAACAAAAATTAACCTATAAAAATGGATGACATATTTAATGACTTTTCCATATGAAAACAAATACAAGATTTCCAAACCTATACATTTATATCTGCATTTACAAGTTTCCATGTAATAATCATACTGTTCATTATATTAAAAAGCTTACTCACATATGTGTATTGTTTATAAACATATTTGCACATATGTCTATACAGCATATGAACGTTTAGAAAAGATAAAAGTTCATAGATTTTGTGCATGCATTTAATTGTTATATGTGCTTTCTTAATGGTTCCTCTTATGCCAATTTTTTGAAATGTCAGCAAGGTTGGAGTGAATTTTTTTTCTTTCTTGTTTTGTTTTGTTTTGTTTGAGATTCCACAGGAACATGTGGCAATGGTGTAAGGATCTTGTTTAAGAGTAAGGGAGGGTTGGAGGGGAGGGGGAAAAACAGATGCAGCAATTAGGCGGCTCTTGCTGCTCATTGGGGAGGTGGCACAAGTGGGTGATAGTGGCTTTCACCTCTCACACTCCCTTCTCTCCTGCCTGATTCCTAGAACAATTCCTGTCAGAAACACTCTTTGAAAAAGACTGCGTTAGACAATGGCTCTTCACCCTTCTTTTACGCTTTAAGTAGTGGAGCAGAATGCTGTAAGGGGCTGAAAACAAGGCGTAATCTGAGAAAGACGCGCGGGCATTGTTATAGCTGTGAAAACCAGAAGAGCCCTTTCAGAGCCATGACTGAAAGTGCTCGGAAGACCTTTAGTCCTTTGCACTCTCCCGATCACCAATTAGACAAACATTAACATCAATTAAGCTGTTATACGGCACAGGTTCCATATAATTACCTTAATGGGTTGACGCTTTCTTTAGCAGCAATTTCTTAAACAAACTTCATCTTTTGTGCAACAGGCTAAGAAAATTCTCAGCAGGGAGCATTTCCTTTTGTCAAGTTTTCTAAAGAGACAGCTGAATTGTTCTATTTAACAACAAACACCTTCAGTAAGGACCCTCGTCTTGTCCCCGTTCCCACCACATTTGACTACTAGGCTCAAAGCTTATTAACCATCACAGACAAAAAAAAACCGGACTGGCCAGGGGAGCCCAGACACATGCAGGGCGGGCAGTACACAAAGGACCAGTGGGTCTGGCACCGGTTTGCAAGCAGACCGTCGGAGAAAGCACCAATTGAATTAGTGCCTAGTTAGTATCCAGAGCGCCAGATCCGTCCTCACCAAAAGCACAAAGAAAATGAAATAGAAAAACAGGATCTTGCTCATAAAACAAGACAAATCTGTCTAATTTATTTTGTACCAGTAAGTGCTAATTAAATGCAAGCTACTCGGATTCTTCCTGTCCCTGCCTCACCTAATTCGCTTAGAATCCCGACAATGCCAGTCTGATTTTTCCCCCTGTTTAACAAACATTCATTTGAAATGTACTCAAATACAGCTATAAAAATACAACCCTTATATCACTTCTATTTTTGCTTCATATAAAGTCCATGTGTTTTTACTCTGTTGTGAAATTATTTGGTGGTGGTGGGGGGAATCTCTTGGCAGAAACAAGTCCTTAAACATCCTTGTGCATCATAAGGAATAAACAACTTGAGATGCATATAATGAACTATAATTGTCCCCAGCCTAGGGTTGAAGTAACGTATGTAATCAAAATTCACAGTGATTCATTAAAAGTCAGAAGCCCAACTCTTTTAACTGTGGGTTTAAGAGCAGGATATGGATGAAATATATATATATATATTCAATATGAACTAAATTTGCTAAACTTGTATTTCAAATCTCTGTTTCTGTTTCTGTCTCTATCTCTGTCTCTCTGTCTCTCATTCTCTCTCATTTGAACATATCTGACTATAGCAATATTTTTTAGAAACATTTGATTCATTTTACATCTCTACGGTCCATACCCAGACTCCAAAGATAGTGTTTGTTTAATTTGGCCCTGGACTTATGAACTCTTATCATCTCTTTGAGTCAAAAGCTCAAGGCCATAAAATTAAATGATGACAGCAAATTTATGTGTAGGTGTCAACCTCAGGTCCCTGTTCTTCATGATCATAGTCCTTGGAAAATAATTCTACATACAAAGAATCAGTTCTCAACTATATTATTAAATATCCACATCTGCAAAAAATATATGCCAGAGATTGATTTACTTAACATATCTAATTGATAATATATTTACTACAGACTTCATGATTAAAAAATAAAATTAAAGTAATTTTCTTAAATTTTTTCCTAGTAGTTTTTATATATAGAATGATGGCTTTTAAGTATATTCTTTAGAATTTTTTTTACTTTGTTTTTGCAATGATGTGGTTTAAAAACATAGTTTGAGTTTTTCCCTTATGACACCACTTTAAAAATACGACTACAGTGCTCATATTCTTTATTGCTTATTTCAATCTGTCTTTTCAAGCACAAATAAGGTCACAAATTTGGAATGCCACAACTAAACTGTGGCAGTGTAAAGTTACTTCAGAAGATTTTCAAAATAGGTTAGAAATTGCAGTTGCAAAATGTTTCTTTACAAAGCATTATTCAAGAAATATACATATTTGCATTTTTCTTAGAACCTTCACATATGACATGTGGAACTAGATATAATAAAGAAGGACAAGATGTCAGGTAGCAAAGTCACCTTTGTAACCACAAAGAAAACGTATGGGAATCAAAATACTTTTGTCTAATGTTCACATTAGGAATAAATCTATAATGTATGAATGGATTTTTTCCATTCAGCACACCAGGCAAAGATCTGAATAATGTTCACATTTTGACACCCATATCAAACTGAAAACACCTCAATCAACTGTTGGATGGATTTGGCATAATTATTGATACACTTTGCAGGATTCAAAGAGTGAGGATTCAGTGCTCACATACCACATTTGAAATGAACACAACTTATCAAGTGCAGTTCTGACATGTGTGACTCTTAGTATCATTTTGGAAGTGAAATAACCTGTCAGAATTTAAAATGTGTTAACAACTGGATGGGTAAATGGCAGGGACATGAAGAGAGGACATGGGATTGCTTTGAGATCTTGCTCTGGAGTAGAGGCACTGCCAGCCTAGGAGAAATCACAACAAGAGTGCTCCCCTAGGGGGTTCTGAACAAAAATTCTACAGTAAAATAAACTACTACACAGTAGATTCTCCCAACTAGTATCTTCAATCTCTCTTACAATAGCCATTTGCTGATACTTTCCAAATATCTTCAGATGACAACTGATTTATTCTGTCTTTGAAGAGTAGTTATAACCAGTCATTCTTTTTAACAAATGTTTAAGATTCTACTGTATGCCTGGCATTCTTTTCTGACTACATTATCAAATTTTAATAGTATAAAATGCCTAAGAGCCTCTTTCTAGAGATGTCTTCACTTTAAATGGATCAGGGCAGTTTATATAGAAAACACAGACAAAAAATAAATCAGAAATACATTCTAAGATTTTGTATAATTCTTCATCCTAATTAATTTCTGTTTGGTGACTGGTATGTAGTAGGAGCTTTGAATTTTATGAGGTTGTTACTTTTCTCATAGTCCCTTCACAGTTGAGTTTCTATGCTGAGAATGTTTCAAGAAAGGAGACCCTCTGATTCCTGCATTTCAGTTGCTTCAGTGTCATTGATATTTATGTCATTAGTTTTAAGGGCGTATAGCAACTATTTTTGTTGTGTTCCAAAATATGATTTGAGTCCTTCTTACAAACTGAGAGTAGAGGGCAGAGTGAAGGAAAGGGTACATTGAATACTTGGGATTGGGAGAGAGCTCCATATTTAATTTCAAAAGTATAGTTTGGAGAGAGAGAGAGAGAGAGAGAGAGAGAGAGAGAGAGAGAGAGAGAG
>CAJQZJ010001694.1:21228353-21286266 GCA_907164525.1 Lophiomys imhausi | reverse complement strand
GAGAGAAACAGACAGAGAGAGAGAGAGAGAGAGAGAGAGAGAGAGAGAGAGAGAGAGAGAGAACCCTGTATTCATGAATGTCTACTTTTGGAGATTAGAGTATTTATGTCACCAAACCTACTGTTGATTTTTATATAAACAACTCAATAATGTGAAAAACTAAAACCTTCCCTGGAGGCACACAGCTATTTCAGGGTAGAAATAATGCATGATGGCAAATATGGTGACATGAGGACATTTAGAGAAAGATTGACTCCTAGAATTAGGATATCTTTCTAGACAATTCTTGACTATAAATTTTATTTTTTTTGAGCATTTCTAGTGAGTGAGAACCCCTGCAATCTGATGTTCCTTGAGGACAGGATTGGAAATTGATAAAATAACGCAAATGTGCTGTTATAGAGATATAGCACAAAATTAAAGAGATAAACTTAAAACATTAAAATTCAGAAAGTTTCAGTTCAAGAACTCTTTCATATACACCATTGCATTCATTGTTTGTGACTAGGTTACAGATTCTTGGAAAAATATACATTGAAAGATGTCACAAATTAAACATGATTTAAATTTAAATGCACAAAGCCCTTTAGTTAGCTGTTTTTTTTCCTTACAACTAAACCTGGGTATAAATAACAATAGTTTTTATAGCAATAAAATAAGTTAGTAACAACATTCATAGCAAAAAGAATAGAAGATGAGAGAGGAACAAGGGAACACCTGTCAAATATTGCACTGGCTGCTATTTGTTATTTCACAGAAATGTGATTCCCTCCTACATTTTAGGACCATTACTTCATTCTGAATAAGACCCTTAACCTCATTCACACATTTCATGCAGTCAAAGTACACTATAAGATACTATGGATCTTTTATTTTATATTTTTCATGAAAACAGTATTTTTAACTAATTGAATTCTAAAGTTAAATTTCTTAATTTTAGATATTTTGAAAGAAATTTCCTATAAAGCGATGTTTTCCAGGACTGAAGTTTGAGGAATATTTCAATATTTATTCATTTTTTCCAAAAACTCCTTCTACATGATTGAGAACGTAATACCTGGACATGACACCTATGCAGTTGTTTGGGAGTACATGTACTTGGGGAGAACACATGCAACAATAATATGTAGAGGCTTTCTCTTTTTAAAAATCACACAGTTTCAGGATAAGAGCTTTTATATACACACTCACACAGACAAACATGCACACCTACATGTGCACACACACACACACTCATACACACACACAGTGAGAGAGAGAGAAAGAGAGAGAGAGACAGTGACAAACAAAGAGAGAATTATATCATAGCTCAGTGAAAACATTTTGATATATATTTACTCTGAAATGCTTTATTGACATTGGGGATATTATCCTTGAATTGATTAGTACAGATATTCTTATTAAGAAGATCTGAAATGAAAGAGTATACAGCTAGCGAATAATTATATTCATGGCTGAGTCTGAGATAATGGGTGTGTGAGTGTGTGTGTGTGTGTGTGTGTGTGTGTGTGTGTGTATCCCCTTCTATCCATATTTCTCTAAATTTCTACAATCATGACACTTGACTAGATTTCTAAAACTCAGATTTGTTTGGGCAACTAAATTATTGAAGAGGATAAGTTTTGAGTTGGGGAATGGTATTATGAATATGACTAATTCTCTGGATCCAAAACGTTTGATATAGAAAACAGATTCTCCACCTCAAAGACTGAAGCCTGAACTGTATCCCTCTGCATCCAGTGAGAAACTACTGCACAATAGTAGAGTAGTCTGGAGAAAAGTCACTCAATGTCCTACACACTTGCTTAGGAGCACATCCTGGATGGCAACCCCTCTCATGAATCTCTATGGCCGGTCCTTGTCAGCTATCAGGAGACTAAGCATGGCCAATGAAAAAGAAAGGGGCTTTATCAGAAAGAATTTGGTCTAGAAAAATTTAAAATATACCCATACAAGAAAACAAAACAAAAAAGGGTAAATGTAGGACACTACATATGAGCACTAGAGAGGCAGATGCATGTGGATCTCTGTGATTTCCAGGGCAACCTGGTCTACATGGTGAATTCTAGTACAGCCTGAAGAATATAGAAAAACCATGTCCCAAAAACAACACCAATCAAGCAACCACCCAACCAACCATCCAAACAAACAAAAAAGAAAGAAAGAAAAGAAACATCTATTTAAAAATAGAATGATGAAGCTTAAAAGTTATGCAACAGGCTGAAAATTAAGTTTTAAGAATTGAAAATGTACAAAATAAGATGAAATAGAGCATTATCTTCTTCATTATTGAAGTGTATGATGTAACTAATTGATAGGATTTTTCATGATCTTTCATTAGGCAGTGCTGGGAAAGGTTCACCGGTTTTCCAATAACAGAAATTTGCGTATGTCATTTTCTTTCTTTTTTTTTTTTTTTAGGAATTTGTAGGAATTTTAGGTCCTTTGATTTTGTTCATGGCCCTTTGGGACGTAAATATTGCATGATTCTGTGTTGTAGCTTTAGTTGTCAAAAGTGCCCATTTGAGTAAAAATCATTGGTAAATGATTCTAACACTATTAACATAAGTAGGAAGGAAAATTATTAGGATTATTTTTTGTTTTCTGAGACAGGGTTTCTCTGTGTATTCTTGGCTGTCCTGAAATCACTTTGTAGACCAGGCTGGCCTTGAACTCACAGAGATCCGCCTGTCTCTGCCTCCTGCGTGCTGGGATTAAAGGCGTGCGCCACCATCCCCAGGGCAAAATTATTTTTGACACCTGCTGTTTCCATTGTTGTTGGAGCTCTTATTCTCCAAAACAGAGGGTTGCTTTTTACAATGATCATTTCACTCGTTTATTCTATTGTTCAATTAAAAATACTCACCGGATATTGACCAAAGGTCAAAGGTCATGCTTATGCTTGTCACAAATCAATAACTGAGAAAACACTGACATAAAGCTGTCGACCTTTAACATATGGATCATTCATGTGGTAAATGGTGCAATAAGCCCATTTTAACAGCACAGTAGAACTGTGGCGCTGGCAACTGTATGCCAACTGTTTTAGAGGAAACTGAGGACTTTACAATAAAGAGACTAGAAGACTGTTAGGAAACCAATGTTTGACCTAGATTAACAGTAAGGACAGGAACAATTTAAATTCCTGCCTCAGACTATAAGGGGTCTCAGGATTAATTTGTAGTTTTGAGGAAGTTCTTTTAAGACAATTTTGTTTGAATATAATGATATTTATTGTAGTGAGCTTTCACTACTATAAATTTGTTTTTACAATGGGCTATCTTTTTCTTTTTATATTGCATAATGAGGAAAGGAGATATTATGAAAT
This sequence comes from Lophiomys imhausi, assembly GCA_907164525.1. Taxonomy (NCBI): domain Eukaryota; kingdom Metazoa; phylum Chordata; class Mammalia; order Rodentia; family Muridae; genus Lophiomys; species Lophiomys imhausi. The sequence continues at coordinate 21,282,938 of CAJQZJ010001694.1, read as the reverse complement.
AGTAAATACAAATACACAATGTAGTTAATGCTAGTTTCTACCAGCTTGGTAGGTAAGGTTAACAAAATGTTAAATGTGTTTATGAAAGAGTAAAGTTACATTCATGTAATTATGGTACAAGTTTGACAAACTAACAGCAGAGTTACTAACATAATAATATTCCCAAGTAGAAAACTATACTTAAATTATTTTAAAATTCTAAAAGATTTCTAGAACTTTCAAAAACAGGTAAGTACATGAACATTTGCCTCATGTTTCATTGTCTTAGAAGTGTTATCTCTAATATGTATGAAAAAAGAAGAAGGTAACATGAGGGACTGCTACATTGAAAATATTTGAATCACACTATAGGTAATTTAGATCAACATTTCTCAAAATATATTGCACAAAAAAATATTGAAGAGAGATAATGTTAAAGTGCAGTATGCTTAGGCAGAAGGACTGAATTTTCACTTCTTATGAATTTGGAGGTGATGTTGATGTAACTGAGAATCACACTTTGAGACTTGCTGTTGATATAACCGTCCCTCTAAATTTTATATGTATATGAGCTGCCTGGATCTTGTTAAATTGAAGGTCACAGTACAGTGGGCTTTGGGTAGATGAGGGTATTTGAATTTTTAAAACACTCAAAAGTGAAACTGATATGGCTCTTCTACAGATGACACAATGGTACAAGGATTCATAGGATTTTCCTATAGTATAAGTTTAAGTCATGTGACAAGAGTTGATAGTTCAGAAAGAAAAGAGTGTGATAATTCCTGATTATAGACTACTGTATCCTTATCAACAAGAGCTAATAAATAATCAGCACTTTGCTTGTATATAGTATGAATAAACATTACTACTCAATAGGCAGAAACATTTTCTGAGTACCTACTCTACATAAAATAACTGTCTTAGATACTGTAAGAGAACTAGGTAAACAGCAGGTTTCTTTTGTTTAACTCCCAAGATTTCTGAAATGAAATACTAGCCATATTGACAAACTTCTAACCACATTGCATTTCTCTAGTTCTGATAATTGTGTATAAATAAATATGAAAGGAAAAAAAAGGAGGGGAAGGGGGATTGTTTAATATCTCAGCTGAAAAAAATAAAAAGAATTAATCAAGAAGTGTTACAGACCCTCCTTTTTCATGGTGTTTACTTAGGTAGACAAGTTATATTTCTATAGAGCAAAAGGTTATACTAAATTCAGTGAAATGAGCTAGACAATATCCTTAATTTTATCAAAGAATAGTCCTGGTGGATTTTGTGTGTGAAATTGTACAAACCTTCTTCTGTGTATTGGTGTTCCTCAATCCACATGTCTATAGTGGTTGATAATTCTGCATTTCTTTCCTATTGTATACTTCCTTTTAAAAGCATAGAAGTGATATTATGGTTATCTTAATACATTAATGGACTATATAAGGTAGAAGTATATAAAAGAATATTGAAATAAAAATAAGAAGAGGGATATGTCTTATATATTTTGGAAAACTCTGAATGGTTTTAAGCACCTGAGGATGCACATATTTTTGTTCTGTGCCTCCTGTTAAACACATTTTCAAGTGATATGATACTGTTAAATTCTTTAAGTCAGTAACTTAAAGTGATTTTCATAGTTCACAGTAAGTTTAAACTTTGAGTTAAGTCAGGAACTGAAACAGAGTAGGAACCTGGAGAGAGAAACTGAAGTAGAAGCTATGAAGGAGTGATGCTGACTGGTCTGCTTTAAAGGATTGTTTAGGATGCTTGCTTATAGCACACAAGATCACCACCTCAGGGAAGGCACAACTTACAATTGGTTATCTTCTCTTATCAGTCACTGATTTTAAAAATGAACTACAGACTTGCATAGAAGTAAATCTTCTGGAGACATTTTCTCACTAGAGTTTTCCCCTTCTCAAATGACTCTCTCTTGAATAAAGTTGACAAGATACTGGCCAGCACAATTGACTCCCTTGTCAAATTGACACACTAATATAACAATAGTAAACATTAACCTTTCTTTTTTCATACCAATTTCTCATGTTAATATCAAAATAGAAAGATAGTATGATTTTAAAATTCATGGTTTTTAAATTTTTCAATACTTTTCAAATTTAAGTCTTTAAAATTTCCATCTCTCTAAAAATTCGAAAACTTCTAGTTTGTCATAGTTTCTTTAAAATATCCAAAATTTCTCTACATTCTAAGTTTCTATAAAATTCCAAACTATCTTAACTGTGGGCTCCTGTTCTATTAAAAGAAGTCAAATAATTCATTATTACTACTGGGAAGAACCTGGGCATGACCAGTATCAAATCAAAGCAAAACCAAAGACCAACCATATAAAGATTAGTGTTAGACCTCTGGCTTTCACTCACAATCTTCTGTGTTCCTTCATCCTGCTTGGGAAGTAAGCTACAGGACATCCAGCTTATTTGTTGCATTCAAGAGAGCTCCACTCCATGTCTGATGCTGTCCTTGATGGTTTTCCTATGGTATTGTTATCTCCAAAATTGTCAAGTCTCCACTGCAAGCAGGCTATACATAGCCACCAAGAGCCTCCATTGTGCTCTCTTTGGGAACCTTAATCATACCATATGGTGTCAAACAGCCTTTCTCTATAACTACTTCAGTCATGGGCTTAGCTGCTACTGAGGTTGCCCATTCACCAATGAACTGGTCTTGTCTCTTACAGTGAAGAACCTTAGCTGCTCTCCATGACCTCTTCATACCTTCAAAATCAGTACCACCTAGAGGATTCTTACACTGCAAAGCTTAACTGTCAGCATGGGATGCAACCGCTGTTGCCTATGGATTGCAGCTTGGGATGCAAAACATGAGGAAGTCCTTTTCTGAAAATTTGTCCTCAGTGATGCTGGTCATTTCTTTCTTGTTTTTTTTTTCTTTTTCTTTTTAAAAAATTAATCTATTTTTTAAAGTCACATGGTCATCAAAGTCCAAACCTTCTCTCCTCCTGCTCCCTCCCTCCCTCCTCTTTGTCTCTGTTCTCCTCTTTTCCTCTGCCCCAGATGACCATTCTCTATTTTCCCAGAAAAGAAAATTTAAAAATTAATTTGCTTTTAATTTAAAATACTCTCCATAGAGTCTTTGAAGAGCTCTCAAAATTTTCCTCTGAAGCATCACAAATGAGACTTCCATCAACTAGACATTTTTCAACATTACCCACAATAGCTCAATAGCCTCTGAACACACAATATTTTTTTAAATAAAAAAATTATTTATTTGTTGCTTCAGGTTACATTACCATCATATTGTCCTCTTTTCCCCCATCCCAGCCCTGCCCTCCCACCCTCTACTCACTAACCCTTCCATCCCACTCCTCTGGAGTGGAGTGTCCCTACATAACAGTCCCTCGCCCCAGTTCAGAAGTCATATGAGGGCCAAGAGCCTCCTCATACACTGGGGGCCTACAAGGCAGTACCAACAGTGATAAGTGTCTCATTTCCAGGGAGAGAAAACTAAAAAACAAACAAACAAACAAATAAAAAAGTCTAAGTACATGTTCCCTTTGGTGCGTTGGTTGTAGTATAGATATCCTGTACTATATAGCTAAAATCCTACCATAAGTGAATAGATGCCATGTACATACTTCTGAGTCTGGGTTAGCTCGCTCAGAATGAGCTTCTCTAGTTCCATCCATTTGGCTGAAAATTGTATAATTTCATTGTTTCTGATAGCTGAGTAATATTCCATTGTGTACATGTACCACAGTTTTTTAATCCATGTTTCGGTTGAGGGACATCTGAGTTGTTTCCAGTTTCTAGCTATTACAAATAAGGCTGCTATGAACATAGATGAGGAAACTTCCTTATGATTCAGTGAGGAGTCATTTGGGTGTATACCCAGAAGTGGTATGGCTGGGTCCTTAGGCAAAGCTATTCCAAGTTTTCTAAGATACTGCCAGACTGAACTCCATAGTGGTTGTACAAGCCTGCACTCCCACCAGCAATGGAGGAGGGCTCCTCTTTGTCCACACCCTCACCAGCATGTGCTGTCATTTGAGTTTTTGATCCTAGCCATTCTGACAGGTGTGAGATGGAATCTCAGAGTCGTCTTGAGTTGCATTTCTCTGATGATTAATGATATTGAGCATTTCTTCAAGTGTCTCTCAGCCATTAGGGATTCCCCCTTTGTGAATTCTCTATTTAGCTCCTTCCCCCATTTTTTGATTGGATTATTTTGTTTCTTGGCATTGAATTTCTTGAGTTCTTTGTAGATTTTGGATATTAGCCCTCTGTCAGATGTGGGGTTGGTGAAGATTTTCTCCCAGTCTGTAGGCTGCCGTTTTTTTCAAATGACAGTGTCCTTTGCCTTACAGAAGCTTTTCAGTTTCATGAGGTCCCATTTATTGATTGTTGGTCTCAGGTCCTGAGCTGTTGGTGTTCTGTTCAGGAAGTTGTCACCTGTGCCAATGACTTCAAGAGTTTTTCCCACCTTTTCTTCTAGTAGATTTAGTGTGACTGGCCTTATATTAAGGTCTTTGATCCACTTGGACTTAAGTTTTGAACAAAGTGATAAGTATGGGTCTAATTTCATTCTTTTACAAGTGGACATCCAGTTGGACCAGCACAATTTGTTGAAGATGCTGTCCTTTTTCCATTGTGTGGTTTTGGTTTCTTTGTCAAAAATTAGGTGGCCATAGGTGTGTGGGTCCATTTCTGGATCTTCAATTCGATTCCATTGATATACTGGTCTGTTTCTATACCAATACCATGCTGTTTTTACTACTATTGCTCTGTAGTTCAGCTTGAAATCTGGGATGGTGATACCTCCATATGTTTTTTTTTAATTGCACACTCTTGATTTAGCTATTCTAGGTTTTTGTTGTTCCATATGAAATTGAGAATAGCTTTTTCCAGGTGTATAAAGAATTGTGTTGGTATTTTGATAGGAATTGCATTGAATCTATATATTGCTTTTCATAGGATGGCCATTTTTATTATATTTATCCTACCTATCCGTGACCATGGGAGATCTTTCTATCTTCTAAAGGCCTCTTCAATTTCTTTCTTCAAAGGTTTAAAGTTCTTCTTGTACAGGTCCTTTACTTGCTTGTCAGAGTTACCCCCAGGGATTTTATAGTTTGTGGCTATTGTGAAGGGGGTTGTTTCCCTTATTTCTTTCTCAGCCCATTTGTTTGTTGCATAAAGAAGGGCTTCTGATTTTTTTGAATTAATTTTGTATCCAGCCACCTTGCTGAAGGTGTTTACCAGCTGTAAGAGTTCTCTGGTAGAATTTTTGGGGTCGCTTATGTATACTATCATATCGTCTGCAAATAGGGGTAATTTGACTTCTTCGTTTCCTATTTGTATCCCTTGATCTCTTTAGTTGTCTTATTGCTCTAGCAAGAACTTCAAGTACTATATTGAAGAAGTTGGTGAAAGTGGACCTCCTTGTTTGTCCCTGAGTTTAGAGGAAATGCTTCAATTTTCTCTCCATTTTTTGATGTTGGCCACTGGCTTGCTGTATATTGCCTTTATTATTTCTAAGTACAGTCCTTGTATGCCCGTTCTCTCCAGAACTTTAAGCATGAATGGGTGTTCAATTTTGTCAAATGCTTTTTCTGCATCTAGTAAGATTATCGAGTGGTTTTTTTTCTTTCATCTTGTTTATATGGTGAATTATGTTGATAGACTTTTGTATGTTGAACCAACCCTGCATTCCTAGGATGAAGCCTACTTGATCATGGTGTATGATACTTTTGATGTGTTCTTGAATTCGGTTTGCTAGTATTTTATGAAGTATTTTTTCATCTATGTTAATGAGGGAGATTGGTCTGCAGTCATCATTCTTGGTTGGATCTTTGTGTTGTTTAGGAATCAGGGTGACTGTGGCCTCATAGAATGAGTTTGCAGTGTTCTTTCTGATTCTATTTGTTGAAAGAGTTTGAAAAGTATTGGTGTTAGCTCCTCTTTGAAGGTCTGGTAGAATTCTGTGCTAAGACCATCTGGCCCTAGGCTTTTATTGGTTGGGAGATTTTTAGTGAATGTTTCTATTTTATAAGGGGTTATAGGGCTGTTTAATCTTTAAACTTGATCTTGATTTAGCTTCGGTAGGAGGAATCTATCAAGAAAATTGTCCATTTCACTTAAGTTTTCAAATTTGGTGGAGTATATTTTTAATGTAGGACCCAAATATTCTCTGGATTTCCTCAATGTCTGTTGTTATTTCTCCCTTTCATTTCTGATTTTGTTGATTTGCGTTTTTTCCCTCTGCCTGTTAATTAATTTGGCTAAGGGTCTGTCTATTTTGTTGAATTTCTCAAAGAACCAACTCTTAGTTTCATTGATTCTTTGTATAGTTCTTTTTGTTTCTAGTTGTTGATTTCAGCCCTAAGTTTGATGATTTCCTGCCTTCTGCTCCTCTTGGGAGTGTTTGCTTCTTTCTTTTCCCATTCACCCAGTTTAGCTGTTAATTTGCTAATATGAGCTGTCACAATTTTCATTTTGAAGGCACTTAGTGCTATGAACTTTCCTTATAGCACAGCTTTCATTGTGTCCCATAGATTTGGGTACGTTGTGCCTTCATTGTGGATGGATTTTAAGAAGTCTTTGATTTCCTTCTTTATTTCCTCCCTGACCCAGTAGTCATCCAGTAAAGAGTTGTTCAATTTCCATGTGTGTGTGTGTAGGCTTTCTGTTGATTCTTTTGCTGTTGAAGTCCAGCTTTATTCCATGGTGGTCTGATAAGATACAAGGGGTTATTTCAATTTTCTTGTATCTGTTGAGGCTATCTTTGTGTCCACCTATATGGTCGATTTTGGAGAAGGTTCCGTGCAGTTCTGAGAAGAAGGTGTATTCTTTTGTGTTTGGATGAAATGTTCTGTAGATATCTGTTAGGTCCATTTGGTTCATTAGCTCTGTTAGACTCACTATTTCTCCTTTTGGTTTCTGTCTTGATGATCTGTCCATTGTTGTGAGTGGGGTGTTGAAGTCTCCCACTTCTAATGTGTGGGGATTGATGTGAGATTTAAGTTTTAGAAGAGTTTCTTTTACAAATGTAGGTGCCTTTGTATTTGGGCATAGATGTTCAATATTGAGATGTCCTCTTGATGAGTATTTCCTTAACAAGTATGTAATACCCTTCTCTGTCTTTTTTTATTAACTTCAGTTGGAAGTCTATTTTGTTTGATATTAGGATGGCTACTCCAGCTTGCTTCCTGGGTCCATAGCTTGTAAAAACTTTCCCCAGCCCTTTACTCTGAGATAGTGTCTATCTTTGATAGTGAGATGTGTTTCTTGTATGCAGCAAAATGATGGGTCTTGTTTATGGATCCAATCTGTAAGTCTGTGTCTTTTTATTGGTGAGTTGAGTCCCTTGATGTTGATGGATATTAGTGACCAGGGCTTGTTATTTCCCATTATTTTCATATATGTGGTCATCCTGTGCTTCTTTTGGTTTAGTTGCTGTGGAGTTTTCTATTTCCTCTGTTTTCTTGGGTGTAGTTATCTTCTCTGGATTGGAATTTTCCTTCTAGGATCTTCTGTAGGGCTGGGTTTGTGGGGAGATATTGTTTAAATTTGATTTTGTCATGGAATATCTTGTTTTCTCCATCTATGTTGATAGAGACTTTTGTTGGGTATGGTACTCTGGCTGGGTGCCTATGTTCTCTCAGGGCTTGTAGGACATCTGTCCAGGCCTTTCTAGCTTTTAAAATTTCTGAGAAAAAGTCAGGTGTAATTCTGATGGGTCTGCCATTATATGTGACTTGACCTTTTTCTCTTACAGGTTTTAATATTTTTTGTTTGTTCTGTACATGTGGAGTTTCAATTATTATGTGGCGAGAGGAGTTTCTTTTCTGATCTAATCTGTTTGGTGTTCTGTAAGCCTCTTGGATTTTTATTGGCATCTCTTTCTTTAGGTTTGGAAAGTTTTCTTTGATTTTGTTGAAGATATTTCCTGGACCTTGGAGTCAGGAGTCTTCTCTTTCTTCTATGACTATAATTCTTAGGTTCTGTCTTTTCATTGAGTCCTTGATTTCTTGGATGTTATGGGTGAGAGATTTTTAAGCTTTCTCATTTTCTTTGTATGGTGTACTGATTTCTTCCATCAAATCTTCCATGCCTGAGATCCTGTCTTCCATCTTTTGTGTCCTGTTTTTGATACTCTAGTCTGTAGTTCCTGTTCCCTCCTTTGATTCTCCATTTCCACTCTTAACTCTGACTGTGTTTTCTTTATTGTTTCCCTTTCCATTTTCACGTCCTGAATGATTTTATTCATTTTGGACATTTTCTGCTCCAATTTGCTTGTCTTTGCCTGGAAATCTTTCATTGCCCTGTCTTTTTCCCGTTCAAGTTGAGCCACTTTGGCTTGGAGCTCTCTAATGGTGCTATCCATTGCTTTTGCTTGTGAAATTGTGGATTCTTTGAATTCCCTCATAGATTTAAATTCTTCTTGAAAGGACTCTATCACTTTCCATAATGTAGAATTGTCATCGTTTTCATGTGTTTCAGCTGTGGTGAGGTGTTCAGGACTTGATGTACTAGCATGGTTGTGTTTTGTTGGAGTCATGTCTCCCTGACTTCTGTTGTTTCTGTTTTTTCTCTGACCTTTGGCCATTTGGATGTTCTTAGCTGTGTGCTCCTGTTGTATTCTGGGCTTGGATCCAAAGGGGGAGCTTTGGTGTAGCAGTCAAATTGCTTGGTGATCTGTCGCTTTCCACTGGCTGTATGGGGCCTTTTGTGGAGGTTCTCAGTGTGTCTCCGAGAGCTCAACCCTTCCTGTTTCATCCCAATTGGGGATTCAGGTGAGAGGTTATGATGGTGATGTGTTCCTTTAGGTTCCTGGGATCCAAATGGTCTTCTCTAGAGGACAGTGCAGGTTGGCAGGCCTCAGGCTGTTGGGTGGGTTTGTAGCTCCCCTGCAGCTTATGTGTTGGATTGTGTTTGTGGTCCTCACTGGCTGATCACAGGGGGTTCTCAGGGTCAATCTGCATCTAATAGCCAGACACACCCAACTGGTGCAGCCTATTCCCAGGTAATGAGGAATTGTTTCACTGCTCCCAAGTCAGAGGTCTCTATGTTGCAAATTGAGTTTTCAGCCTGCAGTGGCTCTGGTGGTATGGTCCTGTGTCTAATGTGTATGTGAAGGAAGTTGCACACAATAAGATTTCATTGTATGTAAATATTTGAATATTAGACTGTTTTTGAAAGTCTTTACAAATTGAATATATGAAGTAGACACAAAGACACTGTGTAAATGTCTTCTATTTTGCTCACTTTTTACCTGAAGGAAAATTAAGCAACTCTAATATAGACCACTAAGATGGAGCTAACTGAAGTGCTTTCTCCCCACTCTGCACTTTTTATATAGACATGAGAACCAGATGGATCAATAGACTGTTTTTCTAAATACATCATTTTGTTTTTATTGTGTAATCCTTCCCTTATAAATAAGCTTTTTCTGCTGGTTTGTAACACTGAAGCCAATGGGCATCTGGTTTCTGTGAAAAATATGATTAACTTATTTGCATTGTTAAATTCTATTCATTCTTTTTTTTTTTAAATTGTTCATTTGTCCTTTTGCTCTTTCTAAAAGCAACACTTCTCAGCTTGCCTTTTCTTATACTCACAGTGTTTATGGTTCTTGTATCCTGAAACACTATTCCTTAAAAACTTTGTAAAGACAATCACTTTTCAAGGTCCACAGCATGACAGAAACTATACTGTCTAGGTGAATAGGAAGTTAAAGCCAACAAAAATTTGAGTAACAAAAGTCCATTTTCCCCTACTATCTTATTCACTTTGGGTGACTCTGAAGTACCACTTGGAGACCTTTGAATGTGTATGTTATTTCAAGAGAAAAATTCTGATGAATAGTTCATTTCTGTTTCAGGCTGATAATGGCAATTTTTGGCCAAAAGTATTTTGGTTACTCATGAGCATGTCTCCCAATGTTGAAATACCTTAACCCAATTTTGGGATTAAAGTTTATAACACTATTGATTACCATTGTACATTATTTTAGCAACAAGTTTTGTGAGTAAAAATAGGATCAAGAACTAAAGATCTGAAAGTCATAGTCATCCATTTTCAGACATCATCGTTCTTTGCTTTATTCACAACAAAATTATATTAAATTTTGATAATTTCAAGAACAATGGAATCTTATAATGAACAAGAAAAGAATACCTCCGACGTTCTATTAAAATTTTATTTACATAAAGCATATGATTTTTACCTTAAAGCAATGGATCTATGTGCAATTTTTACATATTCAACAGCAAATAGTGAAATTTAATCTGTTTGAATATTTCTCTATATTCTATTAATTATATCTTTAAAAATTGTGTGTGTGTGCACATGTGTTTGCATGTGTATAAATAAAAACTTTCCTCCAAATGATAGATAAAACTACTGAATGCAAATATGAACAACCATTCTTTCATAAAGGAAAGATGATAAGTAAAATTCGTTTACCATGGTCTTGATATGGGAAGTTTATGTGCAATTTTGAAAGTACCTTAAAGTATATCACAGGAAAATGCTTTTCCAAGAACACTATGGCATGAGTCAGAGTTACAGGTAATGTTTACAATAGGCAAATGTAAATATAAAGCTTGTACCCAGAATAGGTGGTCAAGGTGTTGAACTCTGTGTTCTAATGAATTTATAATTCTTTGTCACAATCTATGTAGTTTGCTAATAGTGTACAATTAAGAAAATGCTTAGAAGATAATTTTAGATTTGAAATTAGAAATGAATTAGAATACATTTCCAGTTTGTATTTCATGAAAGATATCACATTCAACTAAATCAAATTTCCATTCATGCTTCCATTCATGCTAAATTTGGGGATATAAATGATTGTTAGTTTCATGACGCATAGAATTATGAGAAAATGAGAGTTCCCCTCTTCCTGAGGTCAAGGAATTCTAAAACCTCTGGAAGAAAGTTGGAGCATTTCATAAAATTGTAGATATATTCCATTGCTGGAAATAGCTACATATGAGCAATCTGATTTTTAGAGTCATGGGTAGTATGATAAGATGGATGATCATGGTTCTCTTGTAAGAAAAGCAGGTTCCACTCATCATTGATAGTCATTGATAGAAATACCTCGACTCTTCTGTTTTGAAGAGGATGTGATTTGTTTGACAATGTCCACTAGACTCTAGGCTATTTTCTGCTGGCTTGAGATATTATTGCAAGGCAGTTTAGTATAATACTGTACTTCAATTCCTTAAAGAATAGGGTGCAGGCCACCTCTTGCCAAAGTTTTATTGCTTAGTACTCTGCATTACAGAAAAGAATAAGTGCTCTGTTTTTGAAGGAAAGTTAGCTATCCCCTGGTCAAAGAGAATGAGGTGAAAATGGTGTCAAGTACTGATTAACTCATTGTTCAGGGGCTCCATTCAATGTAATCAAATGGCAAATGACTTGTAAGACAGGGAATTGTGGACATCCCTACAGAGCATTTTATGTTATGTCTGAAACAAATATTCATGGAATTCTCTACTGAGGAAATGTTAAGAACTGGTCTCTCAGAATTGCTCAAAAGTTCTGCATTTGATAGGTGAGGTCAAAACAGATACTCTGCTTTGGAGTTGCTTAGGTTCCAAATTAAGCGGTCAGTCAGTGATATTTTAGTAAGCCCATAAACGGGTCTTAGCAGTGATATTACTTCATTCTTTCTAGCTTATGAAATGGGTCATGACTCCCACTGTATACTTCATAGGCATACAACAGCATCACAATGAGACAGTTGCTTCTCAGTATCATATGTTTTTATTTCTGAGGGGAAACTGTACAAGTATATAGACTCTAAACAGAAATTTCTTTTGGAGGACAGTGCCTTTCAGCTGAAGCTTTTACTGTGCTAATATTTATTACCTACAAACCCTAACTTTTCTTTATCACAAATAAAGTCAAAGACTGATGTTTCCATGAAGCCAATATAGAGCCCTAAGCATTATATCAATTTCTTTATCAGTATCGGATATCTTTGAAGAAGAGGAAAAGACAAAACTGTATTTTTTCTTCTGAACACATTTTAATTTTCCATATGGTATGTTTGTGTTAAGTAATATTGGGGAGGGAGGAGATCACCAACCCACCCACAAAAACTTCAATCCAAAAGTTACCCTGTACTCAAGAAGTGCAGAGGTAAAGATATACAAGAAATTGAATGTTCAATCAATGACAGACCAAACCTGAGACCTAACCCAAGGGAGAGGGCCAACTCCTATCACTACTAACAATATTCTGCCATGCTTACAGACAGGAACATAGCATAATTGTCCTCTGAGAGTCTCAATGTGACAAACGATCCAAACAGAGGGTAAAACTCACTACAAAACATTTGGAGGAGCACAGGGTGTTTGCTGGAAGAATGGGCGGAAGGATAAAAAGACCTAGAGAGCATAAGAACTCCACAAGAAGACCAACAGAGACAACTAACCTAGGCCCATGGAGGCCCACAGAGACTGAAGCACCAATAAAAGAGCATACATGAAATGGATCTAGGCTCCCTACACATATGTAACCAATAGCCAGCTTTGTCATCGTGTGGGTCCCTAGCAAGTGGAGCCCCCTAATTGGACAGCAGTGCACAGCCTCGTTGGAAAAGGATATGCTCAGTGTTGATGCAACTCGATGTGCTGGAGTGGGATGGCACTGGGGCAGCAGAAGGAGAAGAGGGGCTTCAAACGGGATGTAAAATGAATAAATAAACTTAATAAGTTTAAAAAGCATGCAGACAAAGATATATAAATTCAAAGTATACATATCTGTGAATAATATTTCAATACAGTGCTAATATATAAATGACCCAAAGGAAATCCAAGAGTTTAACATTCTTAGCATATAATAAATTCCCACTTACCCTATCCTATCATTGATTTTTATTATTGTAGAGAATTTTCTCACATGAATCCAACAAAAAAGTTTAAGCGTATTTTAAAATGATAAGAGGATTTCAATTTCAGTTACTATTAACTTTCTTATAATTGTTTTTGGCAAGTAAACACATATTATGTTAAATATATACCAAGAATGGAACACTTTATAATAAAGGATTTGCATGTACATTGGTGGGAGATTTAGCCAATGTTCTAAGTGTTTTCAAACTTTCAGTTTTGCATGAGCAATGCTTCTTATTCTTGCCACGGTTTTCTGATATCACTCTTTGTGGGTTGGGATGTGATGTTGTCACATTTTAATTTTAATTTGCATTCTCACTACACCTCATAATTTTAGATTATTATAAAGTATAGAAATCTCAAAATCATTACCTCTTGAATTTGTAAGCTGTACTTGGTGGTAAATATAGTTGTTGCTCTGCAATCTTGAAAGAAGACAATTCCACAGCTCTAAACCAGAGTTTACTGTTCTTCAGCCACTATGGTTTTTCTTTATAGACAAGAAGAGAGCTGTCTATGCCTTTCCAGGAGAAAGTCATGCCCTTGTTTCTACCTCATAGTCCCTTTCCATTCACAAATACTTCCCTTCTGTTTTCATGTCATCTATATCTGTGTGTATGTATGTGTCCTAGGTTTGACATAAGAAAGGAAATGTGACATTTGTCTTTCTGGCTCCTGCTAATTACTCATAGTAATTCAATTTACAGTTCCACCATCTTTTTAAAGAAGGTTGACCTGTTTTTAATTATTAGTCACTGGGGATGATCTTATGTAGCAGTTGATTAGCTATGGTACATTTTTTTCATTATATTTTTACTGAGATTTTGTCAGGTATATTTTGGTAGTCTTTTGGAGATTGCGTTTCCCAGTTTATGACCATTTTCTTAACAGTGTTTTTGGCTAAATATTTTAGTGTAGTATTCCTTTATGGTTAGTGGTGTTCATGTTCTCTGTTTTGCCTTTTTTACTCCAAATCATGAATAAATATTTCTATATTTAGAAGCTTTTACCACTAGTTTTTCTCTCTATGAAGCACCAAAATTGAATTTGTGTGTTTTCATGGGTGTGTAAAACAAGGGCCACTTAGAATTTTATCTGTATAATTGATTACCTAAGCATCCTATGTTACAAGAAAGCTCCTTCAACATACAGAGCAGAGACAGTTCACCACTGGCAGCGACTGTAGTGCAGATTCATCTATATCTCTCCTAGAGCTCCATGGAGTTAGCAAAATTTACTATGTCTTGTACATAGTCATGATCTCTGGTCATATGTATCTTTTAATCTTCCAGATGATCTTGCTATCCTCATTCCTTTGCATTTACATTTGGATTTTAAAATTATTCTTCTGATTTCCATACATTAAAATATCTGCCTGAGTCTTGATTGAATCCATATATTATTTAAGGGAGAAATAGTGTATTTTTTTTCAATGTGTTCTTTTGTTGTTGTTTGTTTGCTTATTTTTTGTGTTTTTTGTTTATTTATTACTTGTTTATTATTTATTTATTTATCAAGTTACATCTCCATCACAGTGCCCTCTTTCTACCCCTCCTGGTTCCACCCTCACCCCCTCCTCTCCCTCTCCCACCCATCCCACTCCTCTGATGTGGAGTGTCCCTACATATCAGCCCCTCTCAGTTCAACAATCATATGAGGGCTAAGAGCTTCCTCTTGCACTTGGGGCCTACATAATAGCACTCCTAGGGCAAATTGACCCATTGATAGGTAACAAAATCTATGTTCCTGATCTTTTTGGTGTGTTGGTTGTAGGATAGTTATCCTGTACTATATGGCTAAAATCCAATTATAAGTGAGTAATGCCATGTGCATCCTTCTGAATCTGGGTTAGCTCATTCAGGATGAGCTTTTCTAGTTTCATCCATTTGGCTTCAGATTGCATGATTTCGTTGTTTCTGATGGCTGCATAGTATTCCATTGTGTAAATGTACTACATTTTTTTTTTTTTTTATCCATTTGTTGGTTGAGGGACATCTGGGTTGTTTCCAGTTACAAGTTATTGCAAATAAGGCTGCTATAAACATAGATGATGATATGTCCTTGTGTTTTGGTGAGGAATCTTTTGGGTTGATACCCAGCAGTGGTATGGCTGGGTTTTGAGGTAGAGCTATTTCAAGATTTCTAAGATATCGTCAGACTGATATCCATAATATCCATAGAGGTTGTACAAGTTAGCATTCCCACCAGCAATAGAGCAGTGTTCCCCTTTCTTCACAACCTCACCAGCATGTGGTGTCATTTGAGTTTTACGACACGAGAGTATACATAAGTGACCCCAAAAATTCCATCAGAAAACTCCTACAACTGATAAACACCTTCAGCAAAGTGGCTGGATACAAAATTAATTAAAAAAAAAAAAGAGACGGAAGCCCTTCTTTACACAAAAATAAATGGCCTGAGAAAGAAATTAGGAAACAACACCCTTCATAATATCCACAAACAATATAAAATACCTGGGGGTAACTCTACCCAAGGAAGTGAAAGACCTGTATGACAAGAACTTCAAGTCCTTGAAGAAAGAAAATGAAGAAGACATCAGAAGATCGAAAGATCTCCAGTGCTCATGGATAGGTAGGATCAACATAGTAAAAATGGCCAACCTGCCAAAAGCAATATACAGATTCAATACAGTTCCTTTCAAAATACCAACACAATTCTTTATAGACCTGGAAAAAAACAATTCTCAAGTTCATATGGAATAATGAAAAACCCAGAATAGCTAAATCAATCTTGTACAATAAAAAAAAAAATCTGGAGTTATCAACATTCCAGATTTCAAACTATACTACAGAGTAATAGAAATATTGTATTTTAAACATCGTATTCTGTTTATAAACATGCTAAGTGCTTTCATTTACAGTTTTTTAGTCTTTAGTTTATTTCAGTAATGTTTTTCAGCATTATAGACAGAGGCCTTATAAGCATTTGGTGAGTTTTCCTTTTTGTTTTACTTCCTGGTGATAGGGGGATACTATATCAAAATACGTTCATATTTTGGTACTCATTTTTCAATCACTTTAGTGGTTCTATTAGTTTTCTATTGCTGGAACAAAATAAAAATTCCATAAAAGTTACCCTAGAGAAAGGTGATTTAATTTTAGCTCATAGTTTGAGAAATTTCATTTCATAGTTACTTGACTGTATTGCTTGTGGTCGGGCAGAACATCATAGTAGGGAACAAAGGATAGGGCAGAGACAGTTACCTGACAGTAACCATGAAGTAAATTCCCAAGAAAAAGATACCTGTGGCTTTTGACCACTCAGGGATATCAAAGGATTCTTTCACTAGGGTCACATAAGACCCCTGTGAAAGTATAATAAAGACCATAAGAAAACACAGATACTTATTTTAAGATTCACAGCAGTAGCAAAATTACAGTTATAAAGTAGCAACAAAAATAATTTTATGGTTGGGGGTCACTACAACATGAGAGACTGCATTAAATGGTCACAACATTAGGAAAGTTGAGAGTCACTCTTCTAAAGCTATGACTTCAGTAGGCTATTTTGTTCAAACTTTAACTTCTATAATTTCCAATACCTCCCATTGGCTCATTTACCTGTAAATTCATCAAAAGATTTGGCATCTGGTGAAGTTAGTGCCCTCTTATGTGTCATGTAGTCAAGTCTCCAAGGCCTCACCTCTGATCATAGCTGTACTAGTGACTAAAACTTAAATAATATTTGGAAGGGACACTTCAGACATTTGAGATCTAAAACATATATAAAAATAATATAACATAAAATATGAATCTTATTGATCATTTTTTTGTTTTTCTGGCTAAACTCATTCATAAGTCCTGATTTTTTACAATAAAAACCATTGGATTGTATAGAGTTAAAACCTATAAATAATATCACTTGCTGATAGTCCTTATATGTTTTATCAGTTTTCTTGTTGAGCAAATATTTGTGGGAATCTTTAAAAATTCTTTTATTCTCACAGAGGAATGGTTACTTGTTTGGCCATTATGGATGATAATTGCTGTAGGTGTTATATAGATACCTATAAACTGATTAAGGAACTTGTAATTTAGTTCTTGAAATACACTAATTTCCAAACATTTGTAGATTTTCTATTTTAAAAAAATGTTTCTAAACTAATAATAAAGAGGTGATGACATATCATATTTTAATTTCTTAAATTAATCAAACATTGTGCAAATTGTGTAAAAGATATATTTTTGTAAGTATTCCATGTGTAGCTGGAATACACTAAAAGAGTGTATGGCCAACCAATTTTGACGTAGTGTTCAGTTGATAAGTTAATAAGAACATATATCCTTGTTTCTATTTTATTTTCATTTTTGAAAGATATATGAACTGAGTATAGTATCCTAGTTTATAAGTGCTTTTTCCTTTTAAAAATAATTGTAAAGTAGAAAATAATGACTTTTCTTACAAGATTTTCATATATATACCCTGTTCTAATTTGCTTCACTGTCCCAAAGCCTCTAAGTAAGAAGAGATATTTAAAGACAAAACCCTGCTAAACTATAATGTAAAGTAAGTAGAAATTATAATTCTATAGTAGATTAATTATCCTTTGTAACAATTAAGATAAAATAAAAATTAAGAACTAAAATAAGTCATTAGTATCGAGGGGCGTTCATTGTTGCCATTGTTGAAGGTCATGCATGATCCACTACTCACCTTAATGTTTCGCTCTATGTCTATAGTTTTAGATGGATTTGAGTTGAAGAATCATTTTCTATGTTATTTACGTGGTGTGCTTTTTCTTCATACTGAGTTGGGATCATAGGTCATACTTGATTTTCCTTGTAATTTTTTTCAGTATTCTTAATTCTTGGTACAATCTCTACAATATTCCATTTACTACCCTTTTCATATCAATGTTAAATCTGTACATATTTCATATATTTTGTCATCATCATTACTGCTTTATATTTTGGCTTAATACATGTTTTACTCCTTTATTCCTAGAATTTTTTTGTCTTTCTGAGTCTGGCCTATATGCCTCTCTCTCTCTCTCTCTTTCTCTCTCTCTCTCTCACATACACACACACACACACACACACACACACACACACACACACACACACACAGTTTTCAAATGAGGATTTTACTAGGACCAAGAGACCAAGACCTTCTGTATATGTTCTTCTGGCTTTGTTTCTTAAGTTACTATTCAATACACCTGTGTGCTTACTAACTTTCTTATAAAAGTGATGTTAATCAAGAGTCTTTATTTTACTTTGGATTTATGGCCCTTCAAATTTCTCTCTCTCTGGAAAGCACAGCACTTGATTTTTATCTCCTGAATTTCTTGAGATGTTCTCAACATTAAAGCCTATTACTAAGTAGTGTTCCAATTAGTACT
Source organism: Lophiomys imhausi (assembly GCA_907164525.1). Lineage (NCBI taxonomy): Eukaryota > Metazoa > Chordata > Mammalia > Rodentia > Muridae > Lophiomys > Lophiomys imhausi. Next base: position 21,264,720 of record CAJQZJ010001694.1, on the reverse strand, counting down.
CTTGCCTACACCAAGAACTGCTACTTTCTACTAGAGAGAAGGAGGCCTTGAAAACTGTATTGGTTTCCACAGGTTTGTTCCTCAAGGCATTGTTGTTTCTGTCTCTCTCCAAATGCTTCCACTTGACCTTGTTTGTTACAAAGTTTTTCCTACGTTTTCTAAAGCACAGTATGATCCACTTTGTGATGTCTTACAATATTTAGAGGTGGAAATAACTTGCTATGGATATTTTATTTTAGAAACTAGGAAATCAGTAATTATTTATTGATATTTTACAACGTAAAAGTTCTTTTTTTTAATTCTAAACATTGTTTATTATACTTAGATTAAATGAAAGAACTGAGTGGCTTAAAATACCCCCAAAGTACCCCCAAACATGATGAGTTGTAGCAAACTAAAAGGAAGAATCATCTTCCTGGATGTTTCCTTTATGGTTATTTCAGAAAGATGATTTCCAAAGGGAGGAAATGGGACAGCACAAATGAACTGGCCTTAACCCAACAGAAGCATGGGATCACCAGTGAGGGATTGCCCACAGTCATATATGTCTTGTTTCTGGCCAATTGCAGCCTTGTTTGACCTTTACCATCAATCATCATGGTGGAATTTAGGCACATCTGATGCTGTGTGGAGGACAGTCAGCCGGGGAAACACTTGAAAGAACTGCCACTTAAAGAATTATTATAGCTCATAACCTTCCCAGTTTGAGGTCTACACCTTATTAATAAAAATAAAGTACTTTTATTTTGTTTACTTGAGAACCAGAGGGTTTCAAGGGGTGTAACAAACTTCCATAATAATTAGTTCCTACAACAGTCACTAATTTGTTGTGAGAAATAAACTATATTATAGATATTAGTCTTAGACAAATGTGTGGCACACCATTAATACATCATCCATCAATATGGTTAATCAATTAATAAGTTCCTACTTCATTACATTTAAGGAATTTAACAATTTTAAGGAACACATTAACAATTCTGTGGTCCAGTCTTGGATCTAATCCAGTAGTTTCCCACTACAAAATGGCAAACTGGTAAAACCTGAACCAATCCAGGCAGGAACGAAGAGAAGCATCAGTACATGTATATCACTATACAGTAAAAGTTCTTTTTAAAAGACATATTACTCAAATCTCCATGTCCCCAAAGAATTCCAGTGAACAAAATGTGAGTTTCCTTACTTGACTTCTCTCTCTCTCTCTCTGAATATGCATATTGTGTGTATAAATTCAAGTAGCTTAACATACATACACACACACACATATATATATTGTGTGTATAATTTCAAGTATATGCATATTGTATGTAAGAATTCAAGAAGCTTGACATGATAATTTAAAATACATACACACAAACACACACACATATGTGTGAGTGTGTGTGTATGTATGCACAGTTGTAATTTGAGCTATTCATAAGTCAGGATTTGGGTATGTGACATCTTAGTTAGAAAATGATAACAAAACAGGTCCAAAAAAATCCCTTGGGACACCATAATACTCTATGTGACTCTTGGGGCACAAGTTTACATGTGTGTGTTAAAACAGAGTCTCAACAGTTGGATTTTTAGATGAACGAGAAAAGGCTATTCAGCATTGTAAGATAGTGAACGACACTATCACAATGAGTCACAGCATCCAACTGTGATATTAACAATACACACACCTAGCTTATAGTTTGTCAAATGTGTAGAGAACCCTGCACATTAAGTAAACTTTATTTTACATGACACATGTTTGGTGTGTACTTATTTATTACTTCAGTACTCTTTTCACAGTGACATTCCAAATTACTATTAGTATTGTTAGTATCAAGACCCTTTCTTAATTACTTAATATAAACTATAATTAGCCCATTCCTCATATTTTAGTATATATAATCTCAACAAGGTTTTATCTTATTCTTTCATTTATTTTTTTGACATAAAATCCTAAGACCTGTAAGTCAGTCATCTCTTTAAGACATGTATTATGAAGGAGTTGATCTGATAAACCCATTCATAGCAAGATACATATTTCAGTTGATACAGCAATCAAAATATTTCAATAACCTAAGTTTAGAATAAAATAATGTCAATTGCATTATGATATATACACATGTTAGAACAAACATTATGTTTATATTAAGCATTTCCTTGAAAATAGAAATTTCACATTTCTAGTTATAAATATATTGATCATAACAGATTCTGAAGATTATACTTTCTCTTTATCCAATTCTAAAATGGGGGATATAGTATAACAACTGCCATAGTAATTAAGGTATTCTTGTTTTGTGAAAGTTTTCTTTCAAACAAGGTAGCATCTGGTTTTCCTTATTCTGATAATTTCAATTTTTCATTTTCAGGAATTTTACATTTAGTTTAAATTAAGGTTATATGAGTTCGGTCAGTTTTCATTGTTTGCAAACATAATACAATTTGATCTTTTTATTGGAAATTATACTTTATATACACTTTAAAATAGATTATTTTTAGATCCACAAAAGAAGAAATACATTTTCATTCAGAATTATAGCTTATTTTATCACATCAATTCCACATAAGATACATTTATCTCTAAATCATTCAGGAATCCATTGGAATATACAGACCACATGTAGTGTCATTTGTATTTAAAACATTTTTGAAGATGTTTTACATGATCCAGTAAACAAACCATAGACAGTAAAAGCAATCTATTCTTGTTTGATAATATCGACGTTGTCTAGAGGGTTAATCCTTTTGTCATTACCAGTAACAGACTGGCGTCACTGTGCTTATCATTATTGTCTTCTATTAATTGTGTCCTTTGAATGGAGTTAGAGTCACACCATCAAGTCATTGGTTATCTCTGGCCTAGCCCTGTAATACTGTACTCATAAGATATAGCTCTATGCTTCTTTTGTACTGCACTATGTCTAAATTTAATGCCAACATTTTATTGCTAAGAAACCTGTTAAGTGAGGATAAAGACACCATCTTTATTGAAGGGCACATCTACATTGGCAGGTGTTTTCTGCTTAAACATTTGTTTCAGATAATATTTTATTCAGGAGTGTCTTATCAGCCAAAACGTTCTCATGTTATCTCTCTGCCTCTCTCTCTCTCTCTCTCTTCTGTCTCTCTCCATGTCTCTATGTCTTTCACCTGTCCAAGTCCCTCTCTGTCTCTCTCTCTCTCTTCTTCCTCTTCCTTTCCCCTTTCACTCCTAATTTTGAAAATTCAACTTTTCTCACTACATATTCAAATCTGGATACACTGGGAAAGAAACTTTTTTTTTCTTTTCTCTCCAACCTTTCGAAGCTCTGACGTCCTTACTGCAAATGTTCTGCCCAGGACCAGTGTGCCATCAGCTAATTTAAGCTCTTTAATGTTATACAAACTGAGACGTAGTGTTATACAAGCATCACACCTGGAGACAATTACAAGCGTCTGGTCATGTCAAGGCGGAAGCATGATGATGCTTGTCTAAGATTATTTTATTACTACTCTTAGAAAGTTGAATTGTTGAGATTCTCAAAGACACTGACCTATTAACAATGTCTGGAATTAACACACTTAAATCAAAATCTGTGCAATTTGACCTTATTTTTTTGTGAACAAAAATTTTATTTTGCACTAATTTGCATTGCCTCTACTTTCATTTTAAATAACAATTTTTTAAAATCACCATCCATCTGCAAGATACCTCCTGTTACTAATTTCTGATGTGGATCTCCTCATTAATATGAGATTCACAATTGCATAGATTTTAAACTATCTGATTATATTTGGCTCATCCTATGTTGTAAAATTCTGTTCCTATATTTGATAGATAGTGACTTAATTGTGACAATGTTAGTACATAAAGACAGTGAGTCAGATAGTAACTATTGGAAGTGTAAAGTTTTAATATATCTCATGAGTTATCTTTCTCAGGATTCAGTATTTTTAGGTGGAGTTCTCTTTTGTAGACATATTAATAGAGTGGAAAACAAACACTGTGAATAGTCATATAAATAATAAGGATTTATATGTTAATAGTGTTAAAAGAGGATTTCCATATTAAAGATTATGATTACCTTAGTAAAATAATTTATTTCTTTTTCTTTTATGATGAGTCAATTTGATTTTTTTTTGTAGGAAGAAGCATTTTGTTATGGATGACCATCTCTGCAAGCGTATAAAACTACAGAATACACTGTTTTTAAGTAAGTTTGAAAACAAATAAGTTGAGTTTCTGAGTGACATAAATGACTTCTGTAATACATTCTAAATGAACTCTCTGGTAGAAAACACTAATGCTTTTAAGCTATATTGTTTCTTCAGATCAAGGATGAAATCAAAGGAAACAAAACTCGGGGGAACTGTGAGTTGAGAATCTCTTTTTTTAATTTTCATTTTTTATTAATTTATTTATTTGCTTATTTTACATTCCAATCGCAACTCGGCTCCCTCTTGTCTACCCAGTCCCATCCTCCTACCCACTGCCTCCATATCCCCCCCCATCCACACCGGCCCATTACCAACCCACTGTGGCATATCAAATTGCATCAAGGCTAAGTGCCTCCTCTTCCACTGAGGCAAGACAATGCTGCTCTGCTAGGAAATTGGGGTACAAAGGGAAGCAATGGACACAAAGTCAGAGATAGTACTCACTCCAGTTGTGAGGGGATCCACTTGAGGTCCAAGCAGTCCATCAGCTTCATATGTGTAGTGGGCCTAGGACCAGTCCATGCAAGTTCTTTGGTTGGTGGCTCAGCCTCTATGAGTCCCTCTCTGTCTGAGTTAATTGACTATGTAAGTCTTTTTGTGGCATCCTTTACTCCTCCAGCTCCCATGAAACTTCCCTTAACTTTTCCACAAGACTCCTTGAGTTTCGCCTAATGTTTGACTTTGGGTATCTGCATCTATTTCCATTTCTGCTGGATAAATCCTCTGAGATAGCAGTAATGTTGGGTTCCTGTCCAGTTCTTTCTCTCCATCCACTTCCAATGTCTATTGTATTTCCTTTACTGAAAGTAATTCAAGCATCATCCCTGAGCCCTCCTTGTTACTTAGTTTCTTTGAGTCTTGTTCTCACATCACTAACCATGGGGATTCATATAATGATGCTAGGAAAGTCTCCAAGAATTCCTTAAAAGGGAAATTTGTCTTCAGGTTATTAATTACACTATCCTCTGAAAGTAGGTTTTTCTTGGAATTTATTCTATAAGACACTGTATTTCTCCCTTTAGAAGAATACTAACAAGAGCGTGGTGATTCTTTAAATCCCCTCTATTCTACTTAGTATAAGAGGACTCTATCACCAGATCTTCAAATCTAGAATCTACTTCTCTAAACACGGTGTCATTTTTCTAGTCTGTTTGGCATTTTAGAGTCCCCAAATGGTTCTAAGTACTGTTTACAGCTGAAACAGTGGAGTGAGAGTAAACATTTTCTTTGGACCAAATTCTGAAATATTATAAAATTATAGTGTAAAATTATAAAAAATATTTAAAAAAGTGTAAAATTATAAAAGGATTATTGAAAGTTCTCCACCATAACTTCTTTAACATTTTGTGTTAAATATCTAAAATTTGAATAATATCTAAGATAACATTTAATTGTAATAAAATTTAAATTTTAATAATATCTAAAAAATTTATCAGTCAATATTAGTTGAGTTAATATCAACTTCCAATAAATTTTTGCTCTATGTCTTCCATAAAGACACACTATACAGAGACAGCTGCCTTCCCCTAACCCCAACTTCTGTGGATAGATATGGTAAACTTGGGACAGCAGAATAAGGTGGAAAGGATTCATTTGGTACCATTGTTTCACACACTGTGAAAGACTTTCACAGAAAGACATGGTGGTGCACCAGGCAACAGCAACTAAAGGGTCCTCTTTGCCTCCGTCTGCCATAAACAGCCTCTTTATCTCTCTATGTCCAATTTCTTAATGTGACAAATGAGGTATAAACTCAGAAGGATGCACACGGCATCTATTCACTTACAATCAGATTTTAGCCATATAGTACAGGATAGCTATTCTACAACCAACGCACCAAAGGGAACATGGACATAGACTTTTTTTCCTGTCAGTGAGAAACTTTTCCCTAGTTGTGCTGCCTTGTAGGCCCCCAGTGTATGAGGAGGCTCTTGGCCCTCATATGACTGCTGAACTGGAGCAGGAGACTGTTATGTAGAGACACTCCACTGCAGAGGAGTGTGATGGAAGGGATAAGGGGTAGAGGGTGGGAGGGCAGGGCTGGGAGGGATGGAAAGAGGACAATGCAATGGAGATGTAACCTGAAGTAATAAATAAATAAATTTTAAAAAATTATGAATGAAGTGAAAGTAGGTGTGTGTCACCTGACAGTGTAAAGTTTCTATAATGAGGGGACTTCCATTCACATTTATGATTGAAAGATGTTATGCAGTGTCTGGTAGAAAAGGAAGAATGGTTGAGGTATGTTTTCATACCATGACAGGAAGGCAGGTATGTGTTAGTTTGCGGTTTCTGAATCAAAAATTAACAGTAGAAATTTGCCAACATTGGAAAGCAGATTTAGCTTCAATACTGAAATCCAGTGAGGTTATCAAAATAAACATTACCTTATTCCACCAGGAAGTCTCAGTGAGCACAGTACTTTGCTCCGTTTTTAAAAATCAAAGGCTTGATTGTTAAATATTAAGTTTGACATTTTGATTAGCATCACTCTCACAATGTTCTCCCTTGGGAGTAGTTAAACATCATGTGTGAGTGTGTCCCATTTTCAATAGTAACTGTCTGATCAATAATACAGCAATATCATATACAGGAAACATATACCATTTATTGACATAGAATTCAAAAATTACACTAATTGTTTTAATTTACATTCAATACTAGCTTTCTTTTACTGGCAACAGATTTGTGCTTACTATATAATTGCACGAGCAATTAGCTGTTTGAGCTTGAAAAATAAAAAAAAAATGTTTAATTCTGCATTATCAGTGCCTAATTGTGGGCAACATCAATGCCCACAGCTCAAAACAGGTACAAACAACATTGTTATGAAAAGGAAAGCTGTGAGGATGTGCTGGTCTGAGCCGTTGCCCTTTAGAAGTCTAAAAGATACTTTGCTCGTGACTTCAGTGGTTTTGCTAGTCTTGTTTTTGAAAGACATAAGTATTATCCAGTAGTGTCCTTTGCAGTCAGAAGTACAAGCCATTATCATTTAAGTAAGTGGAAGTGGTGACTAATTCAGAATAATTTGGAGATATATAATATTATAAATTTTTCTATGAAGTATTTTTGACCATTCCTGCTTGAAATTTATGCTAATAAGAGTGCCTGATTTTACAAAAGTTACATTTCTTGCTCTGAAAAACTTCTCAGGATTTATCTTTAGTCATTTTACACCTCTTCAAATGACATCCAAATATTTATAACCCCCAAGTACCACCAGGATAAACTAAATATATTACATACACAAAATTGTTCTTTTTAAGAACAAAGGCCGCATCTTTCCACTTAAAATATTTATTACATTTGTAATCCACTGAACTTACATTTCCTGCCCTTACTGTGGTACGTAAAATATGTTTTCTGTACTTAACAACTTCCTTTCAAAGTAAGAGCTAAAAGTAACCAGGTTGCATTGATAATGAGTGTTTCTATTTTATGTCTTTGTGAACTAGTAAAGAGGTTTAAGGCCCTTATCGATGTTAAATGTCCTACAGGCAATAATCAACCTCAATGATCAGTGGGGAAAAAAGCCTTAATATTAGCTGCCAAACACAAACATCCATGTGATTTAATTTTGCTTTAAACACATAATGGTAGACATGGTCTCTCTTTTTGTTAGAGCTGTTTAAAAACCCTTGGCTGTGCACAGTCAACTAACTCGTAATTCTACTTTCTGCTATCATTCTGATATTCTAGCCATTATTTTTTGCTGTTTTTTTAAATCTAACTACCCTTGCACTTATGTCATAAAAATTCTGCCTTTTTCCCTTTTTTAATATTTGTATTCAAGACAAACAACAGGAGGTTGAAACCAGGCCACTTAGAAGAAACATCTGCTGACATTTACTCATATGCTACACGCTCCACTTTCATCATCGAATGTAATGATAAACACACATTCCAGTCAATAATGGCAATTCCCAGCCAAGCTTTACAAATGGTCTCTTTAACACCTAAACTGACAGCTCGGGAGATTTTGAGCTTGAAGCTAAATATGGTACATTTGGACAGTGTTTGCCTAAGTCTAGAGTGTCTCTAAGACTTTAATAAGCACACATACACTACCAAATAGAAGAAAGTCTTGAACGTGCAGGTATTGGAGCAGTGAAGTTTGACACTTTTGGAGTACATTAAAGGCAGAAAAAAGAAAACTGCTCAGAACCAAATGGCTTCTTTGAAGAGTAGCTGTAATAAAGCTACCCACAGTATCTGGAAAACAGTCTCTTTAAAGAGAAAACTAATTGCCTGTCATTTATACTATACCTTTTAATTATGGTGTGCTACAAAGTTAAGTGTTTATTTTGCTACCGATGTTAATTTAAATAATCCTGTATTGAATTAAAATTATTGTAAGAACATATTAATAAAATAGTAAATGCTGACTTTCAATGTGCAACTTCTATCAAGATGATACCATAGTTTTGAGTCATGCCTCTAAAAGTTCCTCGGGAAAGGGTGTGTTCTAGAAAAGTGAACTAAACAGCCTCAAGTTAGTCACTAGAGAGCTCATACAGGTTTGAATCCAGTTTGGCTCTCCAGTGTGAGGATGCACAAACACATGTCCTCAGAACATTAAGCACCTGTTTTATATATCTCTTTTCTGTTTACCCTTTGCATTTAGTTCAGATTGAGTAACCTTATAACTAAATCAGGGAGTGGGTTCCAGTCATGCAGAGAATCACTGCTTTGCTCAGACTAGTCACATGTGAAGTTTTTCTTTTCAAAACTCTGCTGTTGCTGTGTTTTAAAACAGGTCACTAGCTACTTGACTGAAATAATTTAGATGTTTAACAAGCTCTCTCTGAAACATAATGAGAGGGTTGCAAAGTTCTCTCACGCAATGGTATTCAAAGAACAAGCCACACAGATCCGTACTGGTCCTATTAACGGTCCTTTTCTCTAAAAATGACTTCATTTAGGAGACAGCTTGAGGAATTTTTGATGTTGTTGTTGTTGATTTTAATCTTGTTTCTCTATGCAGGACAAATGGGGCTAAATTTGGAATTCTGTATTACAATGTTTTCGTCTGCTCCCAAGACATGTTGAGCAAAGTAGCCAGACAAGTCCTACCTAACACCTTATCTCTATTTTATGTGGGGAAATGAACAACTCAGAATGTGAACTCATGGTGCTGTGTGATGTGTATAGAGCTCAAAGTATGTTTTCACTGTGGTGGAAGCTGGGCAGGTCATCAGGACTGCTGAGACAATAGTATAATATTCTGTGTTAGAGTCACAATTTTTAGCATCAACATTTAGTTTAATAGTATATTGTATAAAAACAAAACAAAACAAAACAAAAAACCCCACCATACCTTTAACAGCACTCTAATCCTTTTAAGAAATCTTTCAAAGTCACCGAAACTGTTCAGTGTTAATTTCCTCCCACCACCCACTATCATACAGTCAAATCTTATAGTAAATTGTAGTGGCTAAACCAGTTTGTTAAATCTTTAGGGCAGAGTTTATATGAATCAATTGATTTCTACTGCAGAATTCTAAAAGCTTTCTGAATATGACTGTTGGGCAAGAATGTAACATAGGGCTCCAGCAACCACAGTAAGCAATGTGTTCTTAATCGTATAGGGAAAGGCAGTAATATGCACTCTCTCCCAGGCCCCAAAGCCAGAGCAGAGGGAAGATGGGACGCCAAATAAATCTGCCAGTGATTACACTAAAGGAAATTATGATCTTGTTATAGAAACCATTAAAGGAAAACCAGAGTTGGTATGTAAATATTGTTGCATCATTATACCACTGAAAAAAACAACCCAGTACAGCATTAGTATGTTATGCAATTAACAAAATGAAAAATGAGCTGCTTGAATTTAAAGCTTTTAATGTTTTTTAAACAGATAATAAGCATTTTCAACACCAATGTAAAATGTAGCAGGAAAGGTCTCCCTCGGAGAGTGACATATCTCATAAATACTCAAACTACATTAGAAACTAATATGTGTCCAGCATAGTTCTTCTGTTTTTAATTTCTTAACTCATCAAATGACAATCACACACAAACTAATGTAGACTGAAGATAAAAGGGTTGCTAGGAGATCAGAAAATGTGATATTTCAAACGTTTGTAGAGATTACTAGCCTGTTTATGTTTGGAAAAAGTTCTGGGAAAAGGGGTTCAGATTGCTAACTTTGCTTAGGCAAAAAGCCCATTATTGACTGCTGTATATAGTATTTTCAATCCAGAAACATTTTAAATACACTAGTATAATCATCTAGAGCTATATAATTATGAAAAAATGATTAACTTTAAATTTATCACTCAATATTCTTATTTACCCTTGAAGAGACAGCAATTGATTTATTTATCAAACCATTCTGGCAGAATCTAAAAATAATTTAGGAGAGTTACTGCAGAAGAAAAAAATTTTTAAAGCTTTTTTTCAAAATATGCCATAATGTAGTCAGATTTACTAGATATTGTGCAAATTGTGCTATATATATATATATATTAACTATATTACTATGAATACCCCAAACAATTATTAACATTTGAACATTGATGAATTGCTCAAGCAAAACAATTTTACAAAAATCAACTTACATTATCAACAATGAAGCTGTTTACTTTGTAGACAGTGATGAATTTTCAGTATCAATTTCAAAACAGTAAAAAAAATTCATATGAGAACTACACAAGCTCCATAAATTCTAAATAATATAATTTACTGTAGGCACTAGAAAGTTAATATGTTCTCCAAAGATTTCTTTAATTTAGTTGTTGCTAATTTATTCACACTAATACAGAAAAAAATTCTGTAAAATTTTTCATAACAAAAAAACTGTGCATATCTCTGTGTTTTAGCTGGCATGTGGTTCTACACAGATGGTTTGGGGCTTTCTTTGCTGCAAAACAGATGGGCCTGCACTGTCCCTTACCAATCAAAAAAGAACTTGAAAATATAGGAATATCTTTACCTACATTGCATCCTTTAATTCAAGAAATTAAAATGTTTCAGAGTATAAATAACTGCCTATGGAAAATAATTTTTGAAATGAGATGTCATATGTCGAAATTATACAGTAATCTAGTTCAAGTTTAATGCAAAAATACTAAAGTTTGGCTTGTGCTTGATACTGTTTTAACATACTATTAACTTAAGAAATTTACAATTATGGAATTACTGTTGTCATGTGTTCACCTTGTCTGAAAAACACTGCTGTTTTAGAACTTTAACTGCAATTAAACATATTTCGATTCAAAGTGATCATTCCACGCAGCAGCATCCATTGGAGCAAGTTAGCAAACACTTATGAGTGTAGTGCGCTCGTAACTGACATGCTTTTACAACTAAGCTAGAAGGTAGCACAGAGCTCAGTTAGCACCAATGCTGTATTTATTACTTCAGTTATTAACAACAGAAAACAAAGTACTTTGAATAGTTAATCAAAATCATGACTTGCCTCAAACCTTTCTGTTAAAATATAAATGTTGATGCTCAGGACTATTATCTGTGCTGTTTTTGTTTTGTCTGTTTTATAAAGTAATATGGACAGCACTCTCACATTGCAGCCTCGTGTTAGAGAGAGATATGCCCTATGAGCTAAGCATATGCGGCTGTTCACATAGTACAAAGACCCATTTCTTTTTCTCTAGTACCAAAGAAAGTTGCCAGACTGTGATACTTTTGTATTTTGTAAATATTCATCTTAACAAGTAAATTTTCTATACTGTCAAAATGATGGGCTGTTTCTATAGACTGATAGTTTTTCTGTGGCATTATGCACAAAAGACAGTTGAACTATTTGTCCCAGGATAAGTGATTTTTCAGAGCACTGTGTACCTTGTATTTTCTTACATCCAAACAATACATTTTTATAATTCACAGTTTTTCCAGGAAAGCAAAAGTCATGCATATCTAGTGCTAAACCATAAAAATATATAGCTCTTTATATGCATATTTACATGCATATTTATGCATTCATCAATTTGCATATATTCACAACCATATCTACATTTCTATAGTTCTTACTATACATTGATATCTATAGGATATGTCTGATTTTAAATTATATAAAGATATTTTTTACATGGAAGCAATGTATTTTTAATTGGTTTCTTATGAATGATGAGATTTTGAAAAGCAATTATTTTTCTTTTGTTTGTAATTAAAAATAACAGTTTTGCTTTTTTTTTTCAATTACACCAAAAACAGCCTCTCATAGACCTATAATGAAAGAACTACCAGGCTAGGAAATGTAAATAAAACTGTAAAATAAATATATGTAAGAAAAAAAGCTATGCCCAAACTCTTAAAACTCTGACAATATCTACACAAACAATTGATATGGTAATTTAAATCCTTTAACCAATTATACTTTGTTTATTTTAATATTTAGAAGTTTTTTGTTTTTGTTATTATTATTATTATTATTATTATTATTAATTTTTTTAGAGATATTCTTCTCTGCTGCCTGAACTCCCAGTGTAGTCAAAGCTGGCCTGAGACGCCTGATCTTCTTGCCTCCACTTTCTGGGCAACTGGTTTTAAAAACTGAGTCACTAAGTATTGGTATTTATTAATTTTTGTAAATCAATCTCTGAATTTGACTTTTAGCCTAAACTTCTATTGAATTACCACAGTTAAACTAATAACATACTCTAAGATAGTCTTAAAACTGTTGTATAAGTTGTTTTCATGATAATTCTGAGTTGTCGATTTTTTTCATATATTAGCAAAAATTGGAATAGTTTCCCACTAAATTAAGAGTTGTGAAGATGAATAACCATTAATTACGCTGTAGAATTGGGGAGCCACATTCTCAAGAAAACTACATGGTTTGTTGGGAGAATCCTCATCATTCAGGAGAACCAACACAGATCAATGTAGAACACTGTAACAATCTCTTGGATGAAGCCTACTTAATCATGGTAGATGGTCTTTTTATTGTGTTCTTGGATTTGGTTTGCAAGTCCTTCACTGAGAAATTTTGCATAAATTTTCAAAAGGAAAACTGGCTTTTAATTCTCTTTCATTATTGGGTCTTTACGTGGTTTGAGTATCGAGGTAACTATGACCTCATAAAATGAATTGGAGAATGTTACTTCCATTTCTTTTTTTTTTTTTTAGTTTTCAAATTTTAATGTGGATGAGGTTACCAAAAAAAATCACTAAAATGTAAACTTTATGGGGTTAGGTGCAGCCTGATTCTGAATTCCCATCAGTCACCAAATGTGCACATGATATTGATTTATGACTCATAATTTCAACAGAAAATGTGAGAGTTTGTTTAAAGCTATAAAGCATTGTTTTCCAACTGCTATTTAATGACTCATATTCAGTCCATTGAGGAATAGCAAAAGTTCCAGTCATAGGGCAAGTGCTTTTATGAAATAAAATCTTGTACAATTTAAAGGATAGTGAATAAAAGTGAAGCTTATAAGTGATATTAAAGGATAAACATTTATGGCTTTAAACATAACACATCACAAACAAATACAAGAATCAGTATGAAGAAAACTACATAAATTATGTATATCCACACTTGCATATATATACATGTAAATACAATGCAGCAAATTAAATTTATCATCCCAGAATACTAATAAACATTCAACAAATCTATTAAAACACTGGTCTCATCTTTACCTCTCAACTCACATTATTAATTTTTTCTTTTGAGAAAATCATAAAAAAACTTGACATTTATTATCTATAATTCTGACTGTCAGAGCCCTAAAACAGATGCATAGAATAGTATTCTGTCTAGACAAATCAAAGGGCATCTATTTACTTTATTTTCCACTTGCTAGAGGCTTTCTATTTTTCTTGACTTTTGTCCTCTAACTACATCTTCAAAACCAGCAGTATAACATCTTCAGATTTCAGTCTGAGTTGTTCATCATTGCTTTTGTGGTTACAACTCCATCTATGCAACTCTGATCCTCCTTTCTCAGGATCCTCTTTATGAGAATTCTCATGCCAACACTGGCCACACTACATCAGCAAAACAATGAGCATTTAACATGAGCAAAGTCTCTTTTACTCTGTAGTAGATTACAAAAAATAGGACTGAACAAATCTTGGGTCCATTATTATCCTACTATACTCTCTGTGTCAAGCAGAACACTGTTGAATGTTTATCATTATGAAATCTTTTAGCTAGAAAATTTTATCAAATCAGTCTCTGATCTGAGTTACCTCTCATAATTATTGAAAAGGTTATCACATTTACCCATTCAGGTATTTATTTGTAATGAAGTCAAGTTTTTTTTTTAATGCCTTGTCTGTGTAAGAGTTGCTACACAAAAGGGTGTCAAAAATGAACCAAACACACATCATGTTTCATCCAACAGGTAACTCCTCATGACTCACTTGTTCTAGACACTGCTCAGATTTTGGAGCTAGCAAAAATGATTAGAAAATTAGGATTACTTTTAAAATTAGTGACTAATTTGATGAAAGTGAAGTAGCATTCAGAAATTCTTGTATTACATGGTGCAGTTCAGTGGTATAGGCTGGAATAATATATTAAATATTGCTATAAGCTACAGGGATGGGAAATATCATAACTGTACAACTCTTGTCTAGCATATATGTGGCACCAAGTTAGGTCTCATCATATCCAAGGGGAAAAAGTTAAAAGTAGGAAATAGTTTAGAATAATATCACTATAAAGAACAGTCAATCCTTGTGAGAATAAATGCTTACCTTGATTTAACACAACCCAATGCATAATTGTGCTGTAATTTTCCATAATACCCAAAAATGTACATATTTATGTGTCAACTTTAAGCTAATAAAATGAAGAAATAAATTAAAGACTATGATAATTGACTATAGATGATAGTCATAGAGGCCATAAACCAGATAAGCAGGTTCAGAAACAATGAGTTAGGTGAGTCTTGGTAAACAGAGATAGAGCAGCTAAATGCATCTCTTTTTTTTTTACAGAATAATTTGACAAATATTGGTTTTACCTCTTCTTCAAAAGTCTGATAGAATTCTCTGCTAAAAACAAGCTGGTCCTAGGCTTATTTTTTTCCTTATCGGTAAACTTTTACTTACTGCCTCTATTTTGTTAGGGGTTATAAATCTTTTTAAATTGCTTACCTAATCCTGACTTAACTTTGTTAAATGGTATGTATCTAGAAAATTATTCTTCTTTTAGGTTTTCCGATATGGCAGACTGCAGGTTTTTAAAGTATGTCTTTATGATTGCCTGGATTTGGTGTCTTTTTCATCTCTAATTTTGTTAATTTGGATATTTACTCAGCCTTTTAGTTAATTTAGATAATGGTTTGTCAATCTAATTTATTTTCTCAAATAATTAATGTTATATTGGTTTTATTGATTCTTAGGATCTTGGTTGTTTGGTTCTTTATTTATATTTATTAGTTTCATTCCTGAGTTGATTACTTCTTGTGTTCTATGCCTTTTGTGTGAGATTTCTTCTTTTTATTCTAGAACTTTCAAGTATTCTAATTTACTAGTATGAGATCTCTCCATTTTGAGGGGTGTTTTGATTGTTTGTTTTGTTTTGTTTTTTGCTTTTTTCTGAGATAGGGATGGTGTAGCCTTGGCTGTCCTGGAATTCACTCTATAGAGCAGACTGGTCTTAAACTCACAGATATCCACCTGTCTTTGTTTCTCAAGTGCTGAGATTAAAGACATGTGCCACGATCTCTCTGTTCTCTGCATTTTGTTTACAAATGTAAGGTCTTAATGGTATAAATTTGCCTTCTTAGAACCTCCTTCATGTGTTCCACAAGTTTGTCTATAGTGTGTATTCTTTATCATTTAATATTAGATAGTTTTTAATTTCTTTCTTAATTGCTGTCTTGACCCATTTTTTCATTACTAGTGTGTTGTTCAGTTTCCATGAGTTTATAAGCTATCTGTTTCTGTTGTTGTTGATATCCAGCTTTAATCCATGGTTGTCTGCTAGAATGAAGAATCTTGTTTCAATTTTTTTGTACTGGTGAGGCTTGCTTTATATCTGGGTGTGTTTAATTTTAGAGATAGTTTCATTATGTGCTGAGAAGGTATATTCATTTGTGTTTGGGTAAAGTATCCTGTAAACATCTGTTAGGTCTATTCGGATTTTTTGTTTGTTTTTGTTTTTATTTTATGTTATTTTATGTTTATTACTTCAATTTGCATTTCCATCACAGTCCCCTCCCTCCTGCCTTCCCAAGCTTACCCTCCTACCCTTCTACCATCTCCTTCTTCTCCCACCTATCCTACTCTGGTGTCTTGTGCCCTACATATCAGCCCCCTTCAGTTCAGCAGCCATATGAGGGCTAAAGCTTCCTCTTGTACTGGGGGCCAAATTGGCAGCTCCACTAGGGCAATGTGTCCCACTAACAAGGAACAAAAGTCTATGTTCCTGTTCCTTTCAGTTTGTTGGTTTTATGATAGTTATCCTGTACTATATGGTTAAAATCCATTTATAAGTGAATAGATGCCATGTTCATCTTTCTGGGTCTGGGTTAGCTCACTCAAGATGAGCTTTTCTAGTTCCATCCATTTGACAGTAAATTGCATGATTTCCTTGTTTCTGATGGTTGAGTAGTATTTCATTGTGTAAATGCAGCATTTTTTTTTAAATCCATTCTTCAGTTGAGGGACATGTGGGATGTTTCCAGTTTCTAGTTATTACAAATAAAGCTGCTATGAACATAGATGGGGAGATGCTCTTGTGGACTGATGAGGAATCATTTGGATGTGTACTCAGTAGTAGTATGGCTGGGTCTTGAGGTAGAGCTAGTCCATGTTTTCTAAGATATCACCAGACTGATTTCAATAGTGGTTACACAAGTTTGCACTCCCACCAGTTTGCAATGGAGGAGTGTTCCCCTTTCTCCACAACCTTGCCAGCATGTGCTGTCATTTGAGTTTTTATTTTAGCCATTCTGACAGGTGTGAGATGGAATCTCAGAGTCGTCTTGAGTTGCATTTCTCTGATGATTAAGGATGCTGAGCATTTCTTCAAATGTCTCACTGCCATTAGATATTGCACTTTTGTGAATTCTCAGTTTAGCTCTGTTCCCCATTTTTTGATTGGACTATTTGGTTTCTTGGTGTTTAATTTCTTGGGTTCTTTACAAATTTTGGATATTAGCCCTCTGTCGGATGTGTGGTAAAGATCTTTTCCCAATCTGTAGGTTGCCATGTTGTTCTAATGACAGTGTCCTTTGCACTACAGAAACTTTTCAGTTTCATGAGGTCCTATTTATTGATCATTAGTCTTAGAGCCTGAGCTGTTGGTGTTCTGTTCAGGAAGTTGTCACCTGTGCCAATGAAATTGAGGCTATTCCCACTTTCTCTTCTATTAGATTTAATATATTGAGCTTTATGTTAAGGTCTTTGATCCACTTGGACATAAGTTTTGTTCCTGGGGGTAACTCTAACCAAGCAAATGAAAGACTTGTATAACAAGAGCTTCAAGTCCTTGAAGAAAGAAATAGAAGAACATATCAGAAGATGGAAAGATCTTCCATGCTCATGGATAGATAGGATCAACATAATAAAAGTGACCATCCTACCAAAAGCAATATACAGATTTCAATGCAATTCCTATCAAAATATCAACACAATGTTTTACAGACCATGAAAGAATAATTCTCAACTTCATATGGAATAACAAAAAAACCCACAATAGTTAAATCAATCCTGTACAATAAAAATACTTCCGGAGGTATCACCATCCCAGATTTCAAGTTATACTACAGAGCACTAGTAATAAAAACAACATGGTACTGGTATAGAAACAGACCACTTTATCAATGGAATCAAATTGAAGACCCAGAAATAAACCCACACACCTATGGTCATTTAGTTTCTGACAAAGAAGCCAAAACCGTACAATAGATAAAGGACAGCATCTTCAACAAATTGTACTAGTCTAACTGGATTTCAATATGTAAAAGAATGCAAATAGGTCCATTTCATTTTTAGAGAGAGCTAGCTCCAGGATTTCCTGGTTTAATTTTTGTCTGAATGGCCACATGATTAGTGCCTTGCTCAGCCATCATCAGAGAAGCTTTCTCCTGCAGCAATTGAGAACAAATACAGAGACCCACAGGGAAACGTTATGCAGAGAGTGAGAGACCTTGGAACACTGAGCCCTAAATGAGATTTATCCATGAAATCCCTCCCCTATGATTCAGGGAACCCTGCAGAAGGGGACACAGAAAGAGTATAAGAGCCAGAAGGTATGGAAGAAAACAAGGTCCTCTAAATCAACATGATTAGGCATGTGTAAGTGAAACCATGGAGACTGAGGCAGGCAGTCTGCAGAGGGCCTGCATAGGTCTGCACTAGGTCCTTTGCATAAGTGTATGGCTTCCAGTTTAGTATTTTTATGGAATTCCTGAGTGTGTTGATGAATGGATCTCTGTTTCTTGTGCCTTTTCTTTGGCTCTTTTCCTTCTGCTTGTTTGGTTTTTTTCTCCTCTGATGTGCTAATTTTTGTTTTATCTCATAATATTTTATTTTACATAAAAGACAGATTTCAATATTTTGATCATTTTTTAAAAATATACTCCTTTGCTATTAAAATATTTTATAAAATTTCAGTTAGTGATACTATTTAAAATTTCTTCTATGTAACATACACTACAACATGCAATGTCTTATTTTACACTGTATAAAATTGTGTAGATGTATAATTAACTCATTTAATATTTTCTATTGCTGAACAATTTATTTATTTTCATATATCTCATTCTAAGTAACATTATAGACATGTAATTTTCTTTCTTTTTTTTTTTTTGGTTTTTTCGAGACAGGGTTTCTCTGTGTAGCCCTGACTGTCCTGGACTCACTCTGTAGACCAGGATGGCCTTGAACTCACAGAGATCCACCTGCCTCTGCCTCCCAAGTGCTGGGATTAAAGGCGTGCACAACCACACCCGGCGGCATGTAATATTTTTATTTTGTCTTGTTTTTCTTTTTACCTCCCTCCCTCCCTTCCTCCCTCCCTCCCTCCCTCAGTTCTTTCCTTCTTTCCTTCCTTCCTTCCTTCCTTCCTTCCTTCCTTCCTTCCTTCCTTCGTTCATTCCTTTCTTTTCTTTTTTTAAACTGGAGTTGAATTTACTACGCATCTAAGTCAGACCTTGAATTTCTAATCTTCCTCTCTCTATGCTGAAGAGTACATGTATGTCTTAACATTTCTGGTTCTATGTAATGATGGAAATTAAACTCATGGCCTCATGCAGCTAGATAAGCACTCTATTCATTGAACTCAGCACTTACATGATTAGTGCCTTGTAAGGCATACATGCATACACACACTTAACAGATATATTTTAATAGCTTGTAAAACGTTTTGAATTTGCTACTCGGCAGTAGTGTATGTTAATATCTATTTTCTTTCTTATAATATATTCTCATGAAAAGTCCATCAAATATTTTTATTACACAGTTCTCTTAAAAGACACTCTTCTGTCTTGTGTATCTCTCTCTACTAACCAGGAGCTAATCTCATCACATACAAACTCCAGAATATATGATTGTGCCCCATCACCTTATGTATGAATGCTTCCAATACCAGCAACCAGACCTACTGTTTTCTGTACATTCTGTGGAGCCCTCTTCACAAAAATAGTTGTTTATATCCACAACTGGATTTGGGAGTAATCATGTTAGAGATAATCCTTTGTTAAAGTCACTGAGCTTTTAGATTAATTTGTCATGTATGTTACATGCCTTTCCTAACCAATGCAGACAGAAAAAAAATTTTACCTGTCATTAGAGACAGAATAGTGTAGCAGATGAAGTCAGTCTCTTCATGCTGACAGCCTGCTTTGAGTTTGATCTTGAGGTCAATACATTACTTTTCTAGGTTTTGCTTTCCTTATAGGAAATTGCAAATAACAGTATTCAACCTTTATACAGTTGGTATGAAGATTGGATGAGCAATCAAGTGTGTTTAGTGTCTGATAATGTGCAGAAAATCTTTGATATATTTAAGCATTTTAAATGTAGTACTATTTGAATAGATAATACTAAACATATGTCATAGAAATGAAGAGTAAAGGTTTTATTTAAAAGAGAAAGTTTTAAATCTCAAGTCCATCACTTATTACTGCCTGAGTAATAAGTGGACCTCTAGCCATTCACCTGCAGAAGGAGGCTAGGAATACCTACCTTCCCTTTGCATCATTATGGTGAGAAGCTGTGTATATACAGATCGCAATGCATGACAAATACCTAATAAATAGTAGCTGTTTTGAAGATTAGAAGTCAATATCTACTATTTGAAATCCTAAGAAAGATTAAAAGATTTCAGTTCCATGTTTGTATCCCTCCTCCCCCCTTAGATATTTTCTTTTTCCACTTGTTGCTTTTATGTCTTTTCCTTCCTTCCTTTCTTCTTTCTTTCCTTCTTTTTTTCCTTCTCTTTAAAGCTACTTCACTACTCAATCACCTTGGTATACCAACTCTTATTTTATGTACAAGCTTCATATACCACAGTTTTATGAGATATCACTGGCCAAACTAAAACTTTTTCTGGTGAGCAAGGAGGTGTTGAAATACATCAAAATATGACTTATGAAAAACTCTGTCATCCATCTGACTTAATTAGAGACAATTCTAAGTCAATAATGACAATAAAAGTTCAGAAAAGAAGTGGATCTTAGTTGATTGTGCTATTAATTGTCAAACCCTGAGTTTGTGAACTTGAGGTACACAGGTTCAAGAACTTGTGGGTTTCTTTTCCTTATCTATAAAGTTACTTCCTGTTTAAGAAAACCCAGAGCTAAATGAATCAGTCCATGTCTGAGCTCTCCCCATCAGGAACTGTCACGAGATGAAAGTGGGAAAAACTTTTAGACAATTATTTTACTCAAAAATTTCCTTTCTCATTTCTCTGTATTACCTAATATTTATTCATTCTCCAAATCATCTGCATTTTTTCCCAAAATATTCTTAAATTATTTGCAAAAAAAATCATTTTACAGATAGAATGCCTAATTTAAATACGCTATTTAAGGAAAAAATTTTAATTTAAAAATTTTTGCAGAGTGCCACATATCCATCAAAATATAAGAAGTTAATATAAGGTTTATTTTTTTTTTAAGGTCTGTCTTACAATATCATCAGATATCTGCACCGGACTTTTGTGACCTCAGATGGTAAGATGAAATTAGACAAACTTATACTTCAGCATGAGTTTTTACAGATTTGTGAATGTAACTAAAGTACACTTAGTTTAAAGGACTTAAAGTACACTTTTTTTCATGTCAATAATATTATTTGGAAAAAATTAACCCTTATGTTTTGTTTTAACCTAGAAGAACACTGAGAAGCAGAAGAAACACTAAAACATTCACAGCTATCCAGCAAACAAAGTCTGAAATTAAAACCCATTTAAAAGGATTCAAAGTTTCCATGAAAAGAAGGAATTTTCCAAGAGAATGTCTTCCTACTGTGAGTCAGCATAGTGGCATCTGTCCAGAGAGTTACAGGAAAAAAAATTGTGCTATGCCAAGGGACAGCAGGTCAAAAGTAAAGTGGACATGATAAACCAAGAATGAACCCAAACCAGGAAAAGTAAGGATGACTCAGTGAAGTTCTCAAACCATCTTGATGCATATGGGGACTTGCTAAGAATACAACTCAGAGGGAGTCTCGGTCGGGGGTGTGAAGGAGCCTGCACACAATTAACTCAGAAAAGTGGTGGAGGAGGCTTAGAGAAGTTTGTCAAGCGTTTCGAACATCAAATCAGAGTATGGATTCTGTTCTGGGGGAAGTTTGTGAGCAGCGCTTGACTGAAGCAGAGAAGAGCTCTTGGCAGGTTGGGAACTTGGATAGCTGTGAGGGAAGAGTGTGTTTGCAGAAGCTTTCCTGGTTTGCAGGTGTCACCAAGAAACACAGGGACTGTTTTTTGTTTTGTTTTTAGCTTAAAATGTATGCACATGGCAAAAACACGCTGCTCAATATTAAGAATTCTGGACCCTATTACTGTCCCTTTAAAAAAGATTTTCTTTACAGGGAGTAAATTTTCACAAAAATATTAGTAAGATGAGATCAAAGGAGAAGAAAAGACAATGTTCTGAAAAGTCTTACCTAGCTTCTGTCCAATCAAGAAAAACAAAAAAATCCAGCCCATACATAGTCACTACACTTCAATTAATAGAAACTTAAGAGGTTGAAGTCATAAATAGAGAAACAATGTGTGAGCACAGGCTAGTCCTTTTCTTCTGGAGAACCTCTGTCCTTCGGCCACACTTGGATGCTCCGTTTCTTCCTCTGTTAAATGACATTAACCACAAACATGCAAGTGAAATTCAGATGTACCTCTGATATCGCCCAGAAGTGCTCTCTGCATAATTGTGACACTGTTGTGGTTGAGAAACTATTGATGCATTTAAAAGACATTTAATTTGCACCCCTTCTAAATGGAATCATGGATTCTGAGCCTGTAAGCAAATAACTTTAATTGGTATAATCTGCTCACACTAATTTTTAATACACATTTAAATTATAAGTACCATGAAGGGATTTCAAAGCTACAAAATTTTGAATACAATTAAGTCAATTGTCAAATGTTCTACCTGTTGCTTGCCTACTAATACAAAACCCATGATGAACACATTTTGTCAACTAATAGTCTAATAAATTTGACTTGTGATCTGAAGTGTTAAGCAGTTACTTTTCAGAACAAGTAAGACAAGAATGTTTTCTACTGCACTGTTTCAAAACTCTTTCTCCACAAAGAAACCTTATCCAATCCTATTTCACCCTTTAAGACTGCCTATACACTAAGCTCAATGGACGAATTTAATACTTTACAACAAAGAGCATTGATCCCTTTCAGGTTGAATAGAGGAATTGTTCAGATACCAGTGAGGTATGAATAACCTTATAATGCTGCCATTTACTTGGCAAAAGAAAAAGGATGTCTCCTGTTGCAGCCTCCCTCAATGACCTGCTTCTTTGGGTTAAAATGTTTGACCCCAGATATATCCCCAGACACCTATGTTCCTACATTATTTGGGTCTTTTACCTCTGGTGAAATAAACACTGAGAAAATCTAAGTAAACAGTTTGTTTTAGTTGAAGATAGAGAGACTCCATTTAATTGAGTTTTGATGATAGATGTGCTCCAAATGGTGAAAACAACTTTGACATAGTAAAATAATATTGTCTTATGGCATGTGTAACACTCCATAAAGCATCTTAGCTTAGCACTTTCTGAGTTTACAACATTTAAGTGAGAAAATGACAAAAGAAAGCCAAACTGTCAGAAACAGAGAAACCTTTAACAATCCTAAAATACACACTATAATTCTCTTCTTTATTCATTTGATTTAAAGAAAGATCTTTGCAACAGACGGAAGGAATGAAAAGCAACCGAACTTTGTCCTTATGAAACTTTACTTTCTTGCAGTCCACAGTGAAGCTAAGAAGCAACACAACTGACCCTGGACAGTGGCTGTGCAGTGGTCTCTAGATAAGTAAGTAGCTGAGTCAAACCAGCATACCCAGAGAAGTCAGCTCTAACAGAGACAAGGGTTTCCCTTGACCTTTACATACATCTACAAGTTATGGATTACATTATTGTATTATATTAGATTACATTGTTATTAAAACCCTGTATGGAATTTAAAGCTCCCAACTTTCAGACTGGTGACCATATAATCAGATATATTTATCCCTCTCAAGTCTCTGAGGTGGTTGAAGAATAGATAGCTAGAGTCTCATAGTTAAATTTTGAGTTGTTTAGGAAACCAGAGGGTGTTCTGGATCTAAGAAGATGTTTTTAAAATTATGAGGCAAGTTAGTATGAAAGCTGAGTTAGATATAGAACTTTAAGCTCATGGAGATGGTTAGATAGTAGAATGTTAAAGTCAGGTGCCAAATACATATGGACTGGACATTGGGAATGTATGCTAAGCCATATAACTCTTATAATCGTGGCCTATTTATTTCTGTTGTTTTGTATTGTATTTATTGTTATAAGAGAAAGAACCATTTGTTGGACTTAAAGGGGGAGCTGTTGGGTGGAAAAAGATATACCTTAAACTTAAAAAAAGGGAAGAGGATGGGGGTTTGAGGGGGAAGAGGGTGGGAGGGAGGTTGGGACTGGATGGGGGAGTAGGGAGGGGATTGTGATTGAGATGTAAGTTGAAGAAATAAAAAATAAATTATTAAAAAAACTCCAAACCTTCTGTTTACTAGAAAACAGCTATTTTAAAGTGAAAAATATACATACTATTAAATCAAAGATTTACCATTTTGAAAGTTTTGCTTTCAAAGAGGATCATTCATCTACCAAATGATAGTAACTCATATTTCATATAGTCTTATTAAACATTAGACACATATTTTTATATATTCATTCTATGCTTTTGTGTGCATGTGGTATAAGGTGTGTGTATGTGCATTGTGTATATATATGTACACACACTTGCATATATATCTATGTGCATGTGAATGTGGAAGCCAAAGACTGATATTTTTTCTTTCAATTCCTTTCTTCCTTATATGCTGGAGACATGGTCTATCATTGAATATGGAGCTCAGCAATTTGGTTTGATTGACTGGTTAGCAAGTCCCAAAGGTTCTCCTGTCTCTTCATTCTCATTGCTGAGGCAATAAGTGTATGACACTATCCCTGGATTTGTAATGTGGGGGCTGGGAACTCAAACCTAGGTCCTTAATGCTTACATTGCAAAGACTTTGCCACTGGGCCCAGTCGCCTCATTTTAGGTCTTTGAAAGAAGCTGTTTTGACACAGAAAAGTACGCTAGTTTTGCTTTAATTAATGAACATAGTAGTCCCATTTTTTGACATTTTATTTATTTTTTTATTTTATATAAGTACTTTATTTTTTTTTTCTTCAAGTTACATCTCAGTCACAAACCCTTCCCTATTCCCCCTTCCTGTCCCACCCTTCCACCCTCTTCCCCCCCCCAACAGCTTCCCTTTTCAATCCAACAAATGGTTCTTTCTCTTATAACAGTAAATTCTATACAAAACAGCAGAATTAAATATGCCACATTTATGAGAGTTAAATGGCCCAGTATACCTTCCCAATGTCCAGTTCATACATATTTGGCCCCTGACTTTAACCTTCTGTCTTCTAACCATCTCCATGAGTTTAAAGTTCTATAACTGACTTAGCTTTCATACTAACTTGCATCACTATTATAACCATCTTCTTAGATCTAGAATGCCCTCTTGATTCCTAAACAACTCAAAATTTAGCTATGAGACTCAAGCTGTCTATTCTTCAACCACCTCAGAGAGCTGAGAAGGATAATCATGCACTACTTTGGATTCATCTGACCTCCATGGTACCTGTTAAAAATAGGACAACACTAACCTTTAGAACAAATTCAAAATCATTTGCAGTTTCCAAATCTGGAAAGGATGATGTATAGTTAAAAAAATTACCAAATATTCTCAATGGTATATTATCAGTAGTAAAATGAATCTATGTTTTCAACCCCAACATGATTAAAAAGAAGCCAGTTATTGATCCAACATTCACAAGAGACCTTATAAGTCTTGGTACATTATTTATTTTTTTCTCATTTATATTTGAACTTCTCATTCACAAATGATTCTTGGGTTCTCATATTTAAATACTCTCAACTCTGCTGTTAACATTCTTGAAGAGTCTCTTCAGCACATCACATAAAGAAAACTAGTACGGCCATGACGTAAAGATTACATAATTAGCTACTGAGGTACTGCATGTGAATCCAACCATAATCCTCTATCATTACTAAAGTGAAAAAGCCCTGACTTCCAGGAAGGAATTGGTGCAACTTGAACTCTGATGGTAGAAAAGCAAATGATAACAACTACTTGGTAAAAACAGATTGGAATTTTCTTGTAACACCAAATATGCACTAAGCATATGTCTAATAGTCTAGAACAAGTCCAAATTGCATCTATAAAAGCTTGTTTTAGAAAGACAAAAAACTAAATAGTTATTAACAGATGAGTAAGGAAACAATGATTGACATATCATATAGTAAAATGCAAATGACTCTCAACTTAGATCTTGATAATTTAATGATTTTGGTCTTACAATAATATAAGATGGTATGGAGAAGGAACAGGAGTTGAAAGTTTGAATTCTGATTTTCCCCAAGGCTACCATTGTGCTAGTATACTGCATGATGGTAGACTGAGCCTCAACCATGAGTCAGCTACAGGATTGTGAAAAGAGAAAAGCAACATTGTACAATATACTAAATTTCACTGGAGGAAAGAGCTTGAGAATTTCTCTTGCTAAGAAGGCCATTATGACCATGAACTCTGTATCCTTCTCCCTCAGACTTTTAGAGACTATTATACTCGTTTTCTATAATATATTGCATTGCTAATCTAAGGTGTTTGATTTGCTAGGTTTATTAAGTATATATTGATTATAACATTTTACATTTACATTATAAAATGGAAATAGTTTCTTTGTAAGCCAAGGTGTTTCTGTGTTAGTCAGCACTAAAACACAGCAAACTTCTGATAGACATCACAAATAAACAAGTCTCAAGGAGAAAATAAGTTAGACAAAAAGAGTGAAAATAGTATATATTTCCATTAATATAAAATTCTAGAACACCTATGATGAAGCTATGGTGCTGAAAATTAGAACAGTGATTTTATTAAAATATTAGCTTGAATGAGACATGAGGAAACTGTCTGGGGCAGTAGAAATATCTCATACCTTGTATGAAGTGATGACTATAAGAGAAAATGATTTTTCAAATTATTATATTTGTATACACAACATCAGTGATTTTCTTGTATGTAAATTTTAACTCAGTGAAAGAAGGAAAATGAAATCTTGCTTTGATTCCATATTGATCTGAAGAAACCATCTGTTTAAACAACCAAACTTCTTGAATAACATGCCTTCATTGAATTTTTTATTTTCTTTCTTTCCTCAGCTTTCAATTCTGTCATTCACTACAGTAAAACCCCTACCAAACAGCTCTCCTCATGCAGAATTTTCTTTCTGTGATGATTCAGACTAGATCTTCTCCACTTATTCTTTAGGTTTCAGTATAAACTCCAAAGCTGTGACTACTTAAAGGGCTGAGGATATGTTTATCCACAGCATGGTCTACAACTATGAAGTTGCATATAGTAGCCTACTTTTTGGTATTAACTTTTAAATATTAACTATTTTTATTCTAAGCCATATGCTTTGGGCATGGATGTTCACTGTCAGGCCAGTTTCTGGTTGGATTGCCTTTACTTTTTATGGGAGAATTCTATTCTGAATCATTGATATAGCTTACTTTTGTTATACATTCCTAACAAATCTTTGTCTTTTGCATCTTTTTCACTGTCTGCTTTAATAATTCTCCACCATAAGAAACATCTTTCCAAAATGTTTATTGGTAAAATCAAGTTATTTTCTATCTCTTATAAAAGAGTACATTTGAGTGAGCTCTCAAGGCTGAAGTGTGGGGGTCGAAAAGCCAGCCACCATTACCACCTCGTCTGCTCACCATCTGGGGATGTGCTAAGGGGCACAGACGACACACAGATTCGGCCTACAGTCCACAAATCTACTGAACTATGGAGGTGAGCTAACAAGACCAAGGAGGCACATAGGTGGAAAGAACAGTGAGGTCCTAGGACCAAGGAGACACATAGATGAAAACACCGGCGCTGTCACCCTCAGTTTTGCACATGATCTGGGGAAGGACTGCTGGACATGAACTACACAAAGATTTGACTTCCACTCCATGAACCTACCCGACTTCTGGAGTTCTGAAGCTCCTGGAACCTAGGAGACAAGCAGGTGGAACACTGAGCTGCTGGGAAAAAGGATGCACATGTGGAACAGCCAGCAACTTCAGTTCTGCATGACGTGCCCTCCCAGAAAGGGCTGCCAGGCCTGAATGACAGAGAGATTTGGCCTCTGGTCCATGAATCTACTCAGTTCCCAGAGGTGAACTGCTGGGACCATGGACCTAAAGATCATCCAGGTTAGGCACTCTGAACCACAATTCCCCATGGATACAACTGAAACAGAGCCAGCAGAGATGAGTTGCATGGTACTCCCTGGGATCCAGCCTCCAGCCCAACTCAGCACCTCAGAAAGGGCTGTCATTCCCAGGAGCCCCCAGCTGCTGGCCCAGGGATCTACCCACACTCCAGAAAGGGTCAACAGGAAACAGGAACAACCACTCAATGCCATGGACAACCAATTGGGTGGAAGACAGCATAACAATGCAAGCAAGGGAAATCAGGGCCAAATGGCACCACAAGAACCCATTTATTCTACAACATCAAGTACTGGATGCCCTATCACACGTAAAGAATAAGAAAACGAGCATAACTCTGAGGTTATAAAAGTGATAGACACCTTAAAACAAGAAAATAAACCTCTTAAGAAAATAAAGGAAATCACGATCCGATAGGTGAAAGTATTGGAGAAATCTGTTAAAGAAAACGAGGAAAACACAAAAAACAAGAGAAGGAAGGGATAAAGTTATTAACGAGATACAGGAAAAAATAATCAAGCTGGAGAAGGAAATGAATAAAACAGTTGAAGACCTGAAATTGGAAATGGAATAAACACACACACACACACACACACACACACACACACACACACACGCATGCAGAGACCATACTGCAGGTGTAAAATCTTGGAAAGAAAACAGAAACTCCAGACACAAGCATCACAAATAGGATGCAAGCTATGGAAGACAGAAACTCAGGTGTGGAAGTTTCAATTGAAGAAATGGATACAACAGCCAAAAAAATCAATCAAATACTCAATGAAAAGACAGAGCCTAAGAATAATAGGATTAGAAGAAAGAGAAGACTCTTGACTCTAAGGACCAGAAAAAATTTTCAACAAAATCATAGAAGAAAATTTCTCAAATCTAAAAAAAAGAAGCTTATAAATGTTCAGGAGGCTTACAGAACACCAAATACATTAGAAAAGAAAAGAAATTTGTCCTGCCACATAATAATTGAAACCCTAAACGTACAGAACAAAGAAACAATATTAAAATCTGCAAGAGAAAATGGCCAAGCAACATATAAAGGCAGACACATCAGAATCACACCTGACTTCTCTTCAGGAACTCTAAAAGCCACAAGAGCCTGGGTAGATGTCTTGAAGGACATAAAACACAGCAAATATCATCCCAGACTACTATACACCGCAAAACTTTCAATCACCTACATGAACAAAATAAGATATTCCATAACAAAACCAAATTTAAACAATATCTATCCACAAATTCAGCCCTACAGAAGATCCTAGAAGGAAAACTCCAACCCAGAATAGATAACTACACCCAAGAAAACACAGGGAAAAAACACACTGCAGCAAAACTGAAAGAAAAGAAACACACAAACACACTACCAACACCTACATTAAAATAACAGGAGATAACAATCAATGGTCATTCATATCACTCAATATCAATGGACACAACTCCCACCAAAAAGACACAGGCTTACAGAATGGATTTGTAAACAAGACCCATCATTTTGCTACATACAAGAAATGTGCCTCAGCAACAAAAACAGAGTTTACTTCAGAGTAAATGGTTGAAAAGAAAAATTTTCCAAACAAATAGTCCCAAGAAGAGAGCTGGAGCAGCCATCCTAATATCAAACATTTTTTTTCTCAGTTTCTTGTGACAGGGTTTCTCTGCATGTATCTCTGACTGTTCTGAACTCACTTTGTAGGCCAGGCTGGTCTTGAACTCACAGAGATTCATCTGCCTCTGCCTTTCAATCAAAATTATTCAAAAAAGATAGAGAAGGACTCTACATACTCATCAAAGGAAAAATTCATCAAGATGACATCTCAATACTGAACATCTATGCCCCAAATATAAATGCACCCACATCTGTAAAAGAAACATTACTAAAGCTTAAACCATATATTGATCCCCACACATTAATAATGGGAGACTTCAATATCCCTCTCACAACAGTGGATAGGTTGTCAATACAGAAAGCAAACAGAGAAATAATGAAATAAACAGAGGTTATGAACCAAAGAGACCTAACAGATATCTATAGAACACTTCATGCAAACACAAAAGAATATATATTCTTCTCAGCATATCATGAAACCATCTCCTAAATTGACCATATAGTCTATGACAAAGCAAGCCTCACCCGATAGAAGAAAATTGAAACAACACTTTGTAACTTATCGGATTACCATGGAATAAAGCTGGACTTAACAACAGCAGAAATAACAAGAATCCTACACATTCATGGAAACTAAACAACTCTCTACTCAAAGACAACTGGGGCAGGGAACAAATAAAGAAAGAAATCAAAGACTTCCTAAAATTCAATGAAAATGAAGGCACAACATATCCAAACTTATGTGACACAATGAAAGCAGCGCTAAGAGGAAAATTGATAGCATTAAGAGCCTTCAAAAACACATTGAAGAGAGCTCATACTAGCAACTGAATCACTCATCTGAAAGCTCTAGAAAAAAAGAAGCAAGCACTCCCATGTGAAGCAGAAGGCAGGAAATCATCAAACTTAGGGCTGAAATAAATAACATAAAAATAAAAAGATCAATACAGAGAATCAATGAAACCAAAAACTGGTTCCTTGAGAAAATCATCAAAATAGACAAACCCCTATAGGCAAACTAACTAACATGCAGAGAGAAAATATCCAAATCAGCAAAATCATAAAGGAAAAAGAGGGAAATAGCAACAGACACTGAGGAAATCCGAAGAATCATTAGATCTTTCTTCAAAAACCTGTGCTCTATAAAATTAGAAACCCTAAGCAAAATGGACAATTTTTTTGGATAGATTTCATGTAACAAGGTTAAGTCAAGATCAGGTGAACAATTTAAACAGTTCTATAACCCATAAGAAAATATAAGTTGTCATTAAATGTCTCCCCCTCACTACACACAAAAAAGGCCAGGGCCAGATGGTTTCAGTACAGAATTCTACCAGACCTTCAAAGAGCTAATACCAATACTTCTTAAATTCTTCCATGAAACAAAACAGAAGGAACATTGAAAAACTCGTTCTATGAGCTCACAGTCATCCTGATACCTAACCCACACAAAGACTCTACAAAGAAAGAGAATTTCAGATACATTTCCCTTAAGAATATTGATTTAAAAATACTCACAAACCTAATCCAAGAACATTTCAAAAGTATCATATACTATGATCAATTAGGATTCATCCCAGGGATGCAGAGGTGGTTCATCATGTGAAAATTTATCAATGCAATCCACCATATAAGCAAGCAGAAAGGAAAAAACAAAAACATGATCATCTCATTAGATACAGAAAAAGCATTCAACCAAATCAAACTCCTTCATGTTAAGAGTCTGGGAGAGATCAAGGATACAAGTACTATACCTAAACATAATAAAGACAATATACAGAAAGTTGGTAGCCAACATCAACTTAAAGGGAGTGAAACTTATAGCATTTCCATAGAAAAAGGCAAAAATGCCCACACTCTCCATATCTTTTCAACATAGTACTTTAAGTTCTAGCTAGAGCAATAAGATAACTAAAGGAGATCAAGGGGATACAAGTTGGAAAGGAAAAACTGAAAGTATCCCTAATCACAGATGATATGCTAGTATATACATAAGTGACCCCAAAAATTTCACCAGAGAACTCCTATAATTGATAAACACCTCAGCAAGTTGGCGGTATACAAAATTAATTCAAAAATTGATAGCCCTTCTTTACACAAAAGATAAATGGCTGAGAAAGAAATTAGGGAAACAACACCCTTCACAATAGCCACAAATAATATAAAATACCTAGGGGGTAACTCTTATCAAGCAAGTGAAAGACCTGTGTATGACAAGAACTTGAAGTCCCTGAAAAAAAAGAAATTAAAGAAGATACCAGAAGATGGAAAGATCTTCCATGCTCATGGATAGGTAGGATCAACATAATAAAAATTGCCATCCTACCAAAAGTGATATACAGATTCAATGAAATTCCTATCAAAATCCCAACACAATTCTTTACAGACTGTGAAAGAGCAATTTTCAACTTCATATGGAAAAACAAAAAACTCAGAATGGCTGAATCAATCCTCTACAGTAAAGAACATCTGGAGGTATCACCTTCCCGGATTTCAAGTTGTATTACAGAGCAATAGTAATAGAAACAGCATGGTACTGGCATAGAAACAGGCTGATTGATCAATAGAATTGAATTGAAGATCCAGAAATAAACCGACACTGATGCGTGGTCACTTGAGTTTTGACAAAGAAGCCAAAACCATACAATGGAAAAAGGAAAGCATCATCAACAAAGGGTGCAGGGCTAACTGGTCTAACTGGATGTCATCATCTAGAAGGAAGCAAATAGACCCATATTTATCACCCTAAAAAATTCAAGTCCAAGTGGATCAAAGACCTCAACACAAAACCAGACACACCAAATCTAATAGAAGAGAAAGTATGGAAAAGCCTCAAACTCATTGGCAGAGGATTCAAATTCCTGAAGAAAATACCAATAGCTCAGTCTCTAAGAACAACAATAAAAAAATGGGACCTTATGAAACTGAAAATTTCCTGTAAGGCAAAGGACACTGTCATTAGAACAAAACAGCAGCCTACAGATTGGGAAAGATATTCTCTAATCCCATATCCAACAGTGGTTTAATATCCAAATTATATAAAGAACTCAAGAAATTAAACACCAACACACCAAATAATCCAATTTAAAAATGGGGTAAAGAACTAAACTGAGTATTCTCAATACACAATGGAAAACTACTCAGCTATTAGAGACAAAGAAATCATGCAATTTGCAACCAAATAAATGGAACTAGAAAAGCTCATCCTGAGTGAGCCAACCCACACCCAGAATGAAATACACCTTTCCCTTTCTTCCCCTTAGAATTATCAGAGAACTGCCCTCTATTAGTGCCTTGAGTACGCCCTCTGTCTGATGAATTTTCTACATGTTCTCTCTGCTTCCCCAGATTTGGGTTCATAGGTCTGCAACAAAACGCTCATGCTGAGTAATCTTTTATGTTGTTCTTTTTACTGAGTACATTTCTAGGCACAGTGGAACACTCCTGCCACCCTAGCACTTGGAAGATGTTAAGCATAAGGCTAAAAGGTTGAAGATCATCCCTGGCTATGTAGCCAGTTCAGCAGACTCTGCCTCAAAAACATTACATATATATGCAGAATATTTATTTAAGTATATAACAACAATGCATTGCAATTTTATAGGTATTTATTTCATTTAATACTTTTTATGTGGAGAGAATCAAAACTAATAGAATACACTAATGATCAACATAGCTAAACACTCCTGGAGTTTTCCCAAAATCTGAAAACTCTTTTAAATATATATTCCAACTGGATTTTTTAATGTGACATACTCTCTGCCCTTTGTGTGATAATTGATTTTCTTCTCACATGTTCTCACGGAATCTGCTACTTATTTGTTAATTATTGCTTTAAAAAACACATGGCTATAAACCAGCTATAAAATCTATGTTTTTGATGTTGTGGAACTTATTGGAGAATACAAAATGGTGCTACCATTGAGAAGTTCACAGTGCAATGTAGAAAAGTATTTTGAAAATATAGGTAGAATTCAATATGTTAAATGGTATAATCAAGGTGAGAATAAAATGCTATGGATCAGAGAGTTGTGAAGACTTAATTTGACATGATTCATAGGCAGTGATTCATAGAATGGTTGAGATTTGAGCAGGTACTTGAAAAAAGCATAGAACATTGACAGGCAAATAGGTGGTTGTGAAGATATTCCAGGCAGAAGAAACATCCTTTGTAAATGCACAAGGTCATGAAAAAGAATTCTGGCAAATGATTCAACCTCCTTTTCTCCAAGATCATCTCCTGAACTCTTTGTCCATGCCCACAGTACTTTTGAACTCTAGCTAACAACTCATTAACTCTGAGTGCTATATACCCTAGTCATCTCTTGATGACTGTACTTTGGAGTTGAAGCTACTGAGAATAATAAAACCTCTACAATTCTTCTTTCCAGAATAGTTCCTCTTTACTTTTTGTTTTTTTTTTCCTTTCTTTAACCACACATATTTCCTGTGGTTGTTGGCCACCCTTAAACTCACAGTACCTTATTTAGCAGTGCCCCTTCTTTCTTTCATCAATTATTTTCACCAGTAAAGGTATGGTAAATGAATGACCTTAAGATTTTGAAAATCAGTAACCATAGACTACATCACTAGTAATAAATGTTGTTAGAAACACTTAACCTTGTCAATCTTTAGGCTGTATTTTTCCTATTGCCATAGTAGGATACACCTAGGGTAGCTCTTGATGGAGAGACTTGATGCCATATAGTTGCTTCAATTTTTTTTGATCATAAAAAGATGTTGCTGATGCATAGCTGACTACCTGAATGATGAAAATAGGCTTAAAATACATTTCAAACTTTGTTAGG
The DNA here is from genome assembly GCA_907164525.1 of Lophiomys imhausi. NCBI lineage: Eukaryota > Metazoa > Chordata > Mammalia > Rodentia > Muridae > Lophiomys > Lophiomys imhausi. The sequence continues at coordinate 21,230,180 of CAJQZJ010001694.1, read as the reverse complement.
ATCCTTCCTTGAAGGGCATCCACTCAATGAAGAAGATATGGATTTAAATGGAGGACACTATATTCCATCAAATTGTGCTCATTTCACTTTATTAATTAGTGACCTTTCTTGGTTAGTAAATTTTGAAATTGGTGTTACATATTCAGATATATAATATTTCATTAATTAACTTTACACTTTGTAAAAATACATGAAATTTGGGTGATCATTAAGTAAGCAGATATGAGGTACTTTCCCAATGTTATAATTTCCAGTGTTTTAATTCAGATTGTGTTATAATATACTGTTAGTGTATTTTGAAAGATTTGATAGCATGAAGGAAGCAGATATTCAAATTTGTTTGAAATTACTAGTTTAAATTCCTGGACTTATCAACAAGAGATCATATGGAAAATCTCAGATTTCTTATCATCCAAGCTGTGCCATTTCTCCAAATGTTCATGAACCATAGATTCTATATGTTGAATAGAGTTAATATAAAATCTACACCTGAAGAGTCTTGTAGGTCTTAAATGAAATTGTACAGGTGATACTTATAATTTAATCCTTAATATTTCATCTTGGCAAATATTAATTACTCACTATATGACTCATCAATATTATGGCTTTGTTTCTGGTATTATATACTTAATAGTTTCACAATATGTATCTTAAAAATAACTTAGATTGAACCAAGGTAGACTATTCCATTACTCAAAATATTTGTTAGGAAAGCTTTTCCATAGGTCTGACTGAAATTATCCCTTGTAAATTCTAACTTTATAAAGTAGAAATCTCAAAACTTCATTTGCAGCACATTAAAAGCGTATGTGTTGAACCAGGTTTTAGGAAGATAATGCCAAGTTATAGGTAAAATACTAGGACTCATTGGTATGGTACTGAGCTATTTGAAAGTAGCCTGGTTTTATGCAAATGCAACACTTAAATCTGTTTCGTGGGAAAAATTAACATTTTATTGTCCCCTTTCTTTTTCTTCTCACTTTTTTGTTTTTGACTCAATTCACAGCACCAATTTATTTTCTACTATTTCAGTACAACATACTGGGCTCGTGATCATGAGGAGATTCATGTTACATAGTGAATAATTAACAGACACATAAAAAACTACAATGAGTTTTCATTTTTAATATTTTATATGCTTTAGAGATTGAGAGAAACAAGTAATTGTTTAAATGAATCAAGAAATTCTTTGCATTAAAATTACAGTATCAGTCTATTTGGACTTAATTAACCATACATAAATAATAAGAGATAGCACTTAGGGAGATCCAAGATGGTGGCGGCCCGCACTGATACATTTTGAATATGGGGAAAACAGCTATAATGCCACAGGGTTATAAGACACTGAGCAACAATTTGAGTGATCCAAAGATGCTGGGGTTCACCTAGCTACCCAGGGATTATTAAAAGTCCATGGGCAGGATTCTCCCTCCTTCTCTGGGACTCTCAGCAAAACAGATCCACAGAAGCCTCTGAATCCAGGAATCGGGAATCGTCACCAGGAGAGTCTCAAGTTAAGAGTTACTCAATTACCTGGCAGGCAGACCCAAACTCCAGACAGGGTTACTCACAAGCCTCTTGGTCCTCCAGATTCCACGCAGTCATCCTGGCTATTTAACGAAGGGTCCCAGACCCCGGGGAGCAGAATACACTCTTAGTGAAACCACAGCACAGCAGCGGGCAGGGTGGCACAGCAGCGGGTAGGTCCGGTCTGCAGCATGACACCCCAGTGGGTCCAGATCAGGACTGCCCAGGAGAGTCCACAGTTGCATTTGGGAAAGCTCAAGCAAATTTGTGCTTCCCCCAGAGGGGTGTTGGACATACATA
>CAJQZJ010001694.1:21179060-21228343 GCA_907164525.1 Lophiomys imhausi | reverse complement strand
GCTCAAGCAAATTTGTGCTTCCCCCAGAGGGGTGTTGGACATACATACATAAATTCAAGGGAGGGGTCCATTGGATTTACAGACAGAGGGAAAAAAACATTGCACCTTGTCTGAGCAGGAGAGCCGCAGCATACTGGACCTTGGAAAACAGTGGCCCCAAATTGCCAGTCTCCAAAGCCAGCTCCATACAGACCGAGGTGGAGCTGTGAGAGTGCCAGAAAGGTGGGCAGCCTTGTTGGAAGGCAGATCTGTTCTCAACACGGTCCAAGCCCTGGGAAAATTGTGGAGTTATTTTAGACTCCTTTGCGAGTTCTGGCCCTTCTGGCGGGAAATCATTTGGATCCCAGGAACCTACAGAAACACATTCAACCACATCCCCTCACCTGAGTCCCCAATTGAAACAAAACGTGAAGGGGTGAGCCCTAGGAGACACATTGAGAACCTCCACACAAGGCCAGTGGAAAGTGACAGATCACCAAGTGACAGATCACAGATACGACTGCTACACCAAAGCACCCACCCTTGGAACAAACCCAGAAAGTACCAGGAACAAACAGCTAAGAACAACCAAATGGCTAAAGGTCAGAGAAAAAACAGAAACAACAGAAGTCAACATTGTCCAACAAACAATGCTAGTACAGCAAGCTCTGACCACCTCACCACAGCTGAAACAAATGAAAACGATGACAATTCTACATTATGGAAAGTGAGAGAGTCCTTTCAAGAAGAATTTAAATCTATGAAGGAATTCAAAGAATCCACAATTTCACAAGCGAAAGCAATGGATAATACCATTAGAGAGCTCCAAGCCAAAGTGGCTCAACTTGAACAGGAAAAAGACAGGGCAATGAAAGATTTCCAGGCAAAGAAAAGCAAATTGGAGGAGGAAATGTACAAAATGAATAAAATCATTCAAGGCATGAAAATGGAATTGGAAATAATAAAGAAAACATAGAGTTAAGAGTGGAAGTGGAGAATCAAGGGAAAAGAATGGGAACTACAGACATGATTATCAAAAATAGGATACAAGAGATGGAAGACAGGATGACAGGCATGGAAGATTCGATGGAAGAAATCAGTATAACATACAAAGAAAATGAGAAAGTCAAAAAAGCTCTCACCCATAACGTCCAAGAAATCAAGGACTCAATGAAAAGACAGAACCTAAGAATTATAGGCATAGAGGAAAGAGAAGACTCCTGACTCCAAGGTACAGGAAATATCTTCAACAAAATCGTAGAAGAAAACTTCCCAAACCTAAAGAAAGAGATGCCAATAAAAATCCAAAAGGCTTACAGAGCACCAAAGAGATTAGATCAGGAAAGAATCTCCTCTCGCCACATAATACTTGAAACTCCAAATGTACAGAACAAAGAAAGAATATTAAAAGGTGTAAGAGAAAAAGGTAAAGTAACATATAGTGGCAGACCCGTCAGAATTACATCTGACTTCTCTTCAGAAACTTTAAAAGCTAGAAGGGCCTGGGCAGATGTCCTACAAGCCCTGAGAGAACATAGGTGAGCACCCATACTACTATACCCAGCAAAACTCTCTATCAACATAGATGGAGAAAACAAGATATTCCATGACAAAATCAAATTTAAACAATATCTACCCACAAACCCAGCCATACAGAAGATCCTAGAAGAAAAATTCCAAACCAGAGAAGATAGCTACACCCAAGAAAACGGAGGAAATAGAAAACTCCACAGCAACTACACCAAAAGAAGCACAGGATGACCACCTATAACAAAATAATGGGAAATAACAACCCTGGTCACTAATATCCATCAACATCAATGGACTCAACTCGTCAATAAAAAGACACAGACTTGGCCAGGCGGTGGTGGCGCACGCCTTTAATCCCAGCACTTGGGAGGCAGAGGCAGGTGGATCTTTGCGAGTTCGAGGCCAGCCTGGTCTACAAAGCGAGTCCAGGACAGCCAGAGCTGTTAACCAGATAAACCCTGTCTCGAAAAAAAAAAAAAAAAAAAAAGACACAGACTTACAGATTGGATCCATAAACAAGATCCATCATTTTGCTGCATGCAAAAAACACATCCCACTAACAAAGATAGACACCATCTCAGAGTAAAGGGCTGAGAAAATGTTTTCCAAGCAAATGGACCCAGGAAGCAAGCTGGAGTAGCCATCCTAATATCAAACAAAATAGACTTCCAACTGAAGTTAATAAAAAAAGACAGAGAAGGGCATTACATACTCATTAAGGAAATATTCATCAAGAGGACATCTCAATATTGAATATCTATGCCCCAAATACAAAGGCACCTGCATTTGTAAAAGAAACTCCTCTAAAACTTAAATCGCACATTGATCCCCACACATTAGTAATGGGAGACTTCAACACCCCCCTCACAGCAATGGACAGATCATCAAGACAGAAGCCAAACAGAGAAATAATGAGTCTAACAGAGCTCATGAACCAAATGGACCTAACAGATATCTACAGAACACAAAACACAAAAGAATACACCTTCTTCTTAGCACCACATGGAACCTTCTCCAAAATCGACCATATAGTTGGACACAAAGATAGCCTCAACAGATACAAGAAAATTGAAATAACCCCTTGTATCTTATCAGACCACCATGGAATAAAGCTGGATTTCAACAGCAAAAGAATCAACAGAAAGCCTACACACACATGAAAATTGAACAACTCTTTATTGGATGACTACTAGGTCAGGGAAGAAATAAAGAAGGAAATCAAAGACTTCTTAAAATCCAGCCACAATGAAGGCACAACATACCCAAATCTATGGGACACAATGAAAGCTGTGTTACGAGGAAAGTTCACAGCATTAACTGCCTTCAAAAAGAAAATTGTGACAGCCCATATTAGCGATCTAACAGCTAAACTGGGTGAATTGGGGAAAAAAGATGCAAACACTCCCAAGAGGAGCAGAAGGCAGGAAATCATCAAACTTAGGGCTGAAATCAACAACTTGGAAACAAAAAGAACTATAAAAAGAATCAATGAAACTAAGAGTTGATTCTTCGAGAAAATCAACAAAATAGACAGATCCTTAGCCAAATTAACTAAAAGGCAGAGGGAAAAACCCAAATCAACAAAATCAGAAATGAAAAGGGAGAAATAACAACAGACATTGAGGAAATCCAGAGAATATTTGGATCCTACTTTAAAAATCTATACTCCACCAAATTTGAAAACTTAAGTGAAATGGACAATTTTCTTGATAGATTCCACCTACGGAAGCTAAATCAAGATGAGGTTAACAGATGAAACAGTCCTATAACCCCTAAGGAAATAGAAACAGTCATTAAAAATCTCCCAACTAAAAAAATCCCAGCGCCAGATGGTTTCAGCACAGAATTCTACCAGACCCTCAAAGAAGAGCTAACACCAATACTCTTCAAACTCTTTTACCCAATAGAATCAGAAAGAACACTGCCAAACTCATTCTATGAGGCCACAGTCACCCTGATTCCTAAACCTCACAAAGACCCAACAAAGAAAGAGAACTTCAGACCAATCTGCCTCATGAACATTGATGCAAAAATACTTAATAAAATACTAGCAAAGCAAATTCAATAACACATCAAAAGTATCATACACCATGATCAAATAGGCTTCATCCCAGGAATGCAGGGATGGTTCAACATATGAAAGTCTATCAACGTAATTCACCAATATTCAGCAATAGTGGCAAAAACAGCATGGTACTGGTATAGAAAAATGACCAGTAGATCAATGGAATCAAATTGAAGACCCAGAAATGGACCCACACATTATGGCCACCTAATTTTTGACAAAGAAGCCAATCCACATAATGGAAAAAAGGACAGCATCTTCAACAAATGGTGCTGGTCCAACTGGAGGTCCACTTGTAAAAGAATGAAATTAGACCCATATTTATCACATTGTACAAAACTTAAGTCCAAGTGGATTAAAGAGCTTAATATAAGGCCAATCACACTAAATCTACTAGAAGAGAAAGTGGGGAAAACCCTCAAAATCATTGGCACAGGTGACAATTTCCTGAATAGAACACCAACAGCTCAGGACCTAAGAACAACAATAAATAAATGGGATCTCATGAAACTGAAAAGCTTCTGTAAGGCAAAAGATACTGTCATTCGAACAAAACGGCATCCTACAGATTGGGAAAAAATCTTCAGCAACCCCACATCTGACAAAGGGCTAATATCCAAATATTACAAAGAACTCAAGAAATTAAATGCCAAGAAACCAAATAATCCAATTTAAAAATGGAAAGAGCTAAACAGAGAATTCACAAAGGAGGAATTCCTAAAGGCAAAGAGACACTTGAAGAATGCTCAGCATCCTTAATCATCAGAGAAATGCAACTCAAGACAACTGTGAGATTCCATCTCACACCTGTCAGAATGGCTAAGATCAAAAGCTCAAATGACAGCACATGCTGGCGAGGGTGTGGAGAAAGGGGAACCCTCCTCCATTGCTGGTGGGAGTGCAGGCTTGTGCAACCACTATGGAGGTCAGTGTGAGGATACCTTAGAAAACTTGGAATAGCTTTGCCTCAGGGCCCAGCCATACCATTTCTGGGTGGGTATACATCCAAATGACTCCTCACCAATCACAAGGAAGTTTCCTCCTCTATGTTCATAGAAGCCTAATTTGTAATAGCTAGAAACTATTACAAATATCTCAAGATAAAAAAAATAGAAACTGGAAACAACCCTGATGTCCCTCAACCAAAGAATAGATTAAAAAACTGTGGTACATCTACACAATGGAATATTACTGAGCTATCAGAAACAATGAAATTATGCAATTTGTAGCCTAATGGATGGAACTAGAGAAGCTCATCCTGAGTGAGCTAACCCAGACTCAGAAGGATACACATGGCATCTATTCATTTAGAGTGTGTTTTTTAGCTATATAGTACAGGATATCTATACTACCATCAACGCACCAAAGGGAACATGGACATAGACTTTTTGTTTGTTTGTTTGTATGTTTTTTTAGTTTTTTCTCCCTGGCAATGAGACTCTTTTCACTGGTGGTACTGCCTTGTAGGCCCCCAGTGTATGAGGAGGCTCTTGGCCCTCATATGACTTCTGAACTGGGTCGGGGACTGTTATGTAGGGACACTCCACTCCAGAGGAGTGGGATGGAAGGGTTAAGGAGTAGAGGGTGGGAGGGAGGGGCTGGGAAGGGGGAAAAGAGTACAATATGATAGAGATGTAACCTGAAGCAACAAATAAATAAATTTTAAAAAAGACAATAAAAAAAGAAAAAGAAAAATATCCATATTAAAAAAAAAGAGATAGCACTTCATCCCTGGAGAAAAGGGCAGAAGTAAGGACATTATGTAGTGGTTTTGAAGAGTGAGTGAATTGAAAGTCTTTGCTTGTAGGATGGTTATCATTTCTCTGCACATCAACTAAAGTATGCTGAAATAAACTATCAGAGTCCTCTAATGTTAGAGCAAAAAAATATATATATCCATTAGTTAGTGCACATTTTGAATCAAAGTTAAGGAAAGTGGGTTTTAGGACTTGCTTTAGGAGAATATGTTCCTTTAATGGTGGATGTGACAATATGTATAAGGGATAAAGAGCTACTGTGTCAACATTTATAAGAAATACCCCTGAAACAACAGGATATGATATCAATAAGAAAGGAAAGCAAACAAGAAAGTAAGAAGTATAAAAAGAATGAAATGTCATTTTCTGGGAAATGGATGTAACTTCAGATATCAATACATAAAACCACTCACATTTACATCCATTCATTCATCCATATAATACATGCCCATATGTACATATTACTTGAATGCAGAAGGGATTGTATGGGAAAGAAGGAGATTGTCTGGAGGTGGGAATAGCTAGAAGGAATCAAGGCAAAGGTATGGGGAAAATATGATTGAAGTGTATTACACACTTGAAAAAAATGTCTTTATGAAACCCAGTATTATGTGTGATAAATACGTGCAAGTAAAAATAATACAGGAAACTATGATCTTGTACTTGAAGGGAATGGGTAATATTTTATTATAAGAAGGAATAGAACTAGGAAAAGTAGGATCAGACAGTAATCCCTTTGGAGAGATGAGCTGAATTTCAGATGTCAGTAACTACCATGAAGAACATTGAACTTGCAGGGGGCACTGGAGATAGCTCATTTCAGATCTTCCTGGCATCATCTGGTACATGACCAAGACTTGTGGGTGGGATTATCTGATGGCTGGCTTGTTAACATGTCTAGATGCTGATGCTGGCTCCTGTCTCATATCATAGTTGTGGTTGTTGGCCAGAACATTTCCATGTAGCTTCTACATGTGGTCCTGGATTAAAAAAAAAAAAACAAAAAACAAAAAACAAAAAAACAGTGGCTGGGTTCCCAGGGCCTGATGGGAACTCCATCACTTGTGTAAGTTAGCTCTCAGGGTCTCAGAAAGTCTCCTCTGCCACATTTTGTTCAGTTTGGGAGAAGGAACACTGCCCTTCAATTCCTGCAGAGCTGCATTCTGCTGGAGAAGCATGAAGAACTGGAAATATTGCTGTGACCATTTTTGGAAAATACAATCTGCCACACTCATCAAAACTGCCAAGAAATTTCAGCTGCAAAGAACACATCCTATCTTGGTTTAGCTATAACTCCAATATAAAGAATATGCCACAATTTTTTCTTATACATTTAATGCTCCTATAATTTAAGAATTTACATATTTAGCCTGAAGCTTCTAGGCCATTTTATTTATGATTTATAAGTGAAATAAAACAATTTGTAATGTATTATTTAACAAAAAGTTGCTTACATAGTCAAGAAATCTTTATCATCCAATTTTATTTCATTTGCATTCCACATAATCATATCAACCCTACTTTAACCAAATTTCTTCATTGTGGCTCTTATCTTGGCTTGGAAACCACTTAAATAATTTTCACTGTTTTTAAAAATTAATGAAACTTATTTTTTGACAATTTCAAACACAGATATAATGCATTCTGATTACTTTCCCTCACACCATTTCTTACTGCCTTCCTATACCTATTAGCCTCCTCTTCTTCTATATAAGTTCCTTTCACAGATTTATGTCTTTACATTTTATTTTGTAACTGAGTTTAACCAGAATCACCTGTGTGAGGACTGTTCTTGAGTTAGTCACTAGAGTTTCATGAGTTCACAAATCAATATCCACACATAAATGGGACCTTATTGTGTACATTTTAATAGTACTTCTTCCATGAATTTGCCCTCACTGTTTTCCCAAGTTATTACCTGTGGTGGTTGGGTTTTGTCAACTACATACACCTTGGAATTGGGAACTTCAATTAGAGAATTGCCTCCATCAGATTTTCCTGTGGGATGTCTAGGGGGGTATTTTCTTGATTAATTATTGATGTGGGAGGGCCCAGACTACTGTGGATTGTTATCACCCCTGGGAAGGTGGTTCTAGGCTATATAAGAAAGCAAGCAGAGCAACTCATAGGGAAGAAGCCACAAAGCAATATTCTTTCATGTTCTCGTCTTCAATTTCTGCCTGCTTGTTTCTGCCTAAACTCTTGCCCTGGCTCCTATCCATGATGGAGTGCAACTGGCTGTTAGTTCTCAAACCCGGAAAAAAATGGTTGAGGTGCCTATTTATCATATCAAAGTAGACCAGTGGACCAGGCTACTAGGTTCTCCCAGTATCCCTCAGTTCCTAACTGTTACAGGGTATGGCTGGTATACCCTTCCCTCTACCCTAGAACTCTTCAGGTTAGGAGTTAGGCTGCTATTCCCCCAGAGGCTGGTCCCTATACAACTCAGCCATTTGAATACCTGCTCTTTTGTCAATCCTTTAGCTTCCTAGTCTCTTGTCCAGTCTCTTCGCTCAGGCTGTCCCTCTTGGTCAGTGACTCCTCTCTTGCTCTCTCTCCCCTATCCTTACATGGCCCCGCTCAGTCTGGCTGTGTTCACTCTGGACTCTCCCAGATGTCTCTGCCTTTGGCTATACTCTCCCTTTTATCTACAATAAACTTTCTCCTCCACCATACCTAGAAGCAGTCATTTCCTTTCCTTTTTATATTTCCTTTTTAAAAATTCAGGTGCGAGCTGAAATAAGCCCTTTCCCCCATCAAATTGTTTTTTTTCATAGCGTTTATCCTAACAATAAATATTAAACTAGGACATTACTCATCTCAATTTCACCCATATTTCAACCCTATATAATGATATATATAATAGTATTTTATGTATATAATATATATATATCACTATAAACCTCTCATTTCCAGACTAAAACTTACTGTACATAGCCCCCAAAATGGAGACACCTGACACATGTAATGTTCAAACTTAAACTATCTTTCCCCTTGCCAAACCATGTCTTTATATGCCCTCACAGTATATTAATATAAGATTTATCACTTCTAAAAAGGACTCTAGCTTTTTATTTAACTAGCCTAGCACTCTGGACCTTGTTCAAGAAGATCCATATTTACCTTTAACATAGTAACAAAACTTCTCTTGCCATCTCAAATATATTTAAGAAAAACTTAATTAATGAAATAATTTGAATTGTGTGAGCATTATATAGCTTCCAGAGACACCTGTGAAATTATCAAGGCATACACTGTATTCTAATCAAACTGAAAAGTCACTGACTTATTTAAATGTAGAAATTATGTTTCACTATTGTTTTTCTCTAGTGATAAGTACAATTTCTGTCACATTAGTATAATTTTCAGTTAAAAATGAATAAATTCTTAAGTAACCATCTTTTCATTAATTAAAACAAATATTTAGTTTTTAAATTTAGAGTGTGTGTGTGTGTGTGTGTGTGTGTGTGTGTGTGTGTGTGTACACTCATATTTGTGCATGTGTATGTGGAAGTCAGAGTTTGACTGAGTGTCTTCCTCAGTTCTTCTCTATCTTATTTTTGGTTACAATGTTACTCATGGAATCTGATGCTCACTAATTCAACTACACAAGATATCAGCAGACCTAGAGATCCTCCTGCTTTCAGCTTCCTACTACTGGGATTGTAGATGTGTACCATTGACCCTGAGGACTTAAGCTCCAGCCCCTTGTTGTTGTGGCAAGTACTTTACTGATTGAAGTATCTCCCTTTTAGTAAGCTTTATGCATTCTTTCCTGTAGCAGTATTTTGTAAGTTCTCATGAAATAATTTTATTAGTCTCTGAATTAATATCTATCACCACAAAAGTATTGTGTAATACATGGCCACAGAAATCCAGTGGCATGACATAACAAGGCCTTATTGCTCATGCTTCTTGACTAGTCACTCAGGGTGTTACACTGCTCTTGCTTGATGTGGTCACATATAATGTTGGGGTCTTCAATAGTCAGGAAAAGTTATTTTTGTAGATTTATGTCCTGTTGTATGAGCTTATGCTGGTGACATTTTTGCTAACATTTAATTGGCCAATGCATAACATATGACTGCATTTAAGCAAGTCAACTTTTTCTTCATTTTCAAGAGAAAGTACTTTTTTTATTATAGTAAAATCTGTGTTATCTGTGTTTAATAGAACAAATGGCTAATATAATTGAGCATTACTGACATATATGACAATACTATTAAATGTATAATGCACAGCACTTTGTTGAAGGAGCTAGACACAAGAGACTATGAACTTTACAATCTAATTACAATACATTTTAAATTTATTCTTTGACAAATTAATATATGTATGTAATGTATTATGATCATATTCACCCCTTTACTTATTTTCCCTCTCTTCTTCCTCTTCCATCTTATTCTCTTATTCTCCCATTCAGTTCTTTCTCTCTGTCTCTCTTTCTCTCTCTCTGCGTGTGTGTGTGTGTGTGTGTGTGTGTGTGTGTTTGTGTGTGTATGTGTGTTGGGGGGCAGAGAGACAGACAGAGACAGAGATCTATTGAGTTTAATAAGGATTGCTTGCATGAACATGAGTTAGGGATGATTTCCTGGACCATGGGTAACTTAACAGTGACCACACTTCTGCAGAAAACATCTCACCCTCTCCTAGATGCCACTCATTACCAATGGTTTTCCCTAGCACTGGTAGAATCTCGTATGGCTCTTATGCACATACCACAGGTATTAAGAGTTCATAAAAACAAACACCATATCATATCCAGAAGACTGTTTCATACATTCCTCCCCATCTTTCATTTAGTACTGAACACTCAAAAATCACATATTATAGTACATTGGCTGAAAAAGGGTCACTGTGTTAACTGTTGTCCATTGCCAATAAAGCCAGGAGATAGTACTTAACTCTAAGTTGTCTGGAAAATGATACAGAGAAAGGAGGAAAATTAAGAATTTGGATCAATATTGCATGCAATCTATGTTGAACTGTTTAGTTGGTTAATTCACCAAAATCTATTTTGATTCCTGTAATTACACAATGTTTTCTGAGGATAATACAGTTATTAGAGAAAAAACAGACAAATTATCCTATTGTTAGGTGTTTCCCATCTTTTTCAGAACTTAAATATAGGAAAGTGTTTATAGGCAAGAATTAAATGTATGCAAAGAAATAATTTGTTATGGAAGAAGGGCCCTCTTGTAGCAATAATAATCATTAAGGATATTTTGAGGGAAAAATGCACAATTGGACTTTGAAATATTGCTGGGAGTTTTGAGTATGAAGAACAGATTTTTGGTAGAGCAATTCTCATTTCTATGGTGTCATTAGTTCATCACATAAATTACTTAGCATCTTTTTATCTGGAAATTCGCAGACATCATTCCTAAATTGGTCTCAATATGGTGATTGGTGCATTATAAGTAAGTAACAACAGCAAATAATTCATAATCAAATCTCCCTTGCAGACATATGTAAACACATAAATATCTATAATAAATTAGAAGAGAACATGATGACTTTGATTTGATTGACAAAACTACCTGATGCTTTGTCTCCAGGGAGATATCATCAAGCATGCTTCAGATTATCCACTGCAAATTAGAATTGCGTGCATGACTTTGTTCTGTAGCTCAATTAACTTTGAGATTTAAAAATGCTTTAGGGAACAAGGTTTAGAGTGATAATAAGGAGAGTCGTTAGTCTATCTATTTCTGAATAGGCAGAAATAAAAATAATCATTTGGGAAATTATTAATATATAAGAGAAAATTATAACATTTCAAATATTGTTAGCAAATACATTTTTAAAGTATGTTCTTTTGTGCTGTTTGCTTAAACATTTTTTATCATCTACCTTTAATATCTTTATTAACATAACAATTTCAGAGTCTCACATGAATGTAGTTTTTAGGCATAGAGGTATTTATTTCTATAAAATAGGGAGAAGATAAATTAATGTTTCTGAAAAAATTTATATTTTATTTAAAAAGCACAGTGATCCACTTCTAACTGAAAATTTTGCTTTCTTTCCATAATTTTTTTTTAGAATCTTAATTGTCTTTCATAAATATGTTACAATCTTGTAAAAAAGATTGAAATTCATAATAAATTAGTGGTACCATTATCACAGGGTAAAACCCTTTTCCCTATCCAATAATACCTATAAAATTTTGTGCTATATCCTGCTATCCTTTCCTTTCTTTTCTTCTCTATGAAATGAACCTTTTTATAATGCTGGTTCAAACCATACAGAATTAAATGTTTGTCTTTTTCAATTTCTTTGGTACCTGACAATAGTGTCAAAAGAACTAAATTAACTTAAATGTTGCATGACCTTTAGAAATAGTCACTTCTGCCGGGCGGTGGTGGCGCACGCCTTTAATCCCAGCACTTGGGAGGCAGAGGCAGGCGGATCTCTGTGAGTTCAAGGCCAGCCTGGTCTACAAAGCGAGTCCAGGACAGCCAGAGATATTCAGAGAAACCCTGTCTCGAAAAACCAAAAAAAAAAAAAAAGAAATAGTCACTTCTGTTTATTTATTTCAAGAAGAGGTAAGTGGCATAACAATAAAGTCCATTTGATTTTTTTACAAAAATTGATTTTCTCCTTGGGGAAAAGTTAAGAAAAACAAAGCCAAATAAACCAAACAATACCTGTGTAAGGGAAGATTTGTTTTTAGAACTTGAATAAAAAATTATCATGTTCCTTCATTGGTTTAACTCCACTAGCTCCATTTCACTGATGAATAATAACAGGTGTCCATTTATAAACATTTATAATTAATGAATAGCACCTTCTAAAGAAGTTAGAGGGATTAGCAAGATGATAGGTAGAAGCTGGTAGTCTCTGGATTGTAGTTGTGCCTTAGTTTCAACTCCTTTTATGAATTTGTTAGATTTCCTGGGCCTGTTGTTCTAAAATATCCTCAGAATACCAAGACCTAAATGGGATGACTCCATCAATCTCTTCCCTCAGGGCTCTGAGAACTCAGTGGAAGAGAAGACAGAAAGACTGTAAGAGCCAGTAGGAATGGAGGACACCAAGGAAGCAAAGTCTTCTAGACACAACAGGACTGGTGCACATACATATGAACTCAGAGAGACTGTGGCAGTTTGCACAAGGCCTGGAGAAGGTTAAGCCAAATGTGGAAAAAAGTGTTGACTTGGATGGGTGATGAGGAAGGATGGCTCTGGAAAGAGCTGGGGGAGGGAACCATATTCAGAATATATTATATAAACTTTTTTTTTCAATAACAGTGTTTGTACAGAGTGCTCACAGCGTTGTTATGAAAAGAAAATAGCTTAAATAGTATACATGGAAAGTTGTAATTTTTAATTTATTTTATCATAACATAATATTCCAAACATATGAATACAATATTAAATTGAAGAAAAATATTAAAACTTCTATGTATCTATTTTTAACAGTGTGTGTGGAGCATTGCATTGTATATTTAACTGAAGGTCTTCTTTACTACTGATAACATACTTTCTGTATTATAAATGAGTTGTTTTCATATAGGTTTTACATTTTTTTCCTGAGACAGAGTTTCTCTGTGTAACAAGTTGCCCTGGACTCACTCTGTGCAACAGGCTGGCCTTAACCTCACAGAGATCCTCCTGCCTCTGCTTCCCAAGTGCTGGGACTAAAGGCATACACCACCATGCCCAGCTACATGTTTTATTTCCTAATAAATTCCTGTTCATATATTTCTTATGTTTACTTTCGTTTAAACAGACTATTTTATGCATTTTGTCAAAATTGTGCTATATGAATTTCCTTTCATTTTAAGCTAATATTTTTATATTTATCTGCCATTATGATGTTTAGTCCTATATTTATCATATTTTATTTTGAGAATTTCATATAGGTGTAGAATGTTTACATCATTTCCACCTATATTCTGTCTACTTAAGTTCCTTATATATACCTTCTCATTCCTTCTCAAATTCATGAATTCTTCTTCTTTAATTAGTTTTGTTATACACACACACACACACACACACACACACACACACACACACACTGAGTCCATCTAGTGCTGTACATGTATGCAAAGGAGCAAAGGAGTAAGTATTATGTGTATGTGTACGTATATGTATAATTTAGAGCTGACCACTTGTGATAAAATAATGCATGAAGGAGCTTTCGCTAGAGAAAACTTATTCTTCTTCTTTAAGAAGCCATTAGTTGCTTTTAGGTATGGGCCTTTTGAGATTTCCCCCATCCACATTGGGATTTCAAGTGATGTGGTTATTGTTCAGATCCTGTATAATCAGCCATATTGTTAATATTTTAGGTGTACAACTTCCTGTCATATGTAGAAAAACTGTCATATCACTGACAAGCATGGTAGGATAATCTAAAAGTACAATCGTTGGAATACATTTGGGGAGTAAGCAACATTTTCCTAATTGGGCTCAAGGCTCACCCACTCAACAGGAGGTAATAATTCATGATACTGTAAAGAAGAACCTCCTATATCACCTTGCTAAATCAGTATAACTCTCAACTTCACATACATACCTACCTATCATGTGGCTCTCCTCTTTAATGAAGACTCTCCTTTCTGCATCAAATGGAGACTTTCACATAAATATGCAACTGGTCAAAATGTAGAGAACAACTTACTGTGGACTGTTTATACCTCCTAATTGATGCATCTAAGAAACAACCCCTAACATCTAAAGCTCAGGGAATGTCACAGAAGAGGGTATAGAAAGAGTATGAGAAAACAAATTTCTTGAGTCTTAGAAAGAAGGAAGAATGAGGAGTATGGTCAATGTTATATGCATGTATGAAATTCTCAAATGATAAATAAAATATTATAACAGGGGAATATAACTTATGGTGATCATAAAATAAAATATGTAGCATTTGCAAAACACTTTTAAAAAACCCACTTGGTTGTAAAGCTTAAATCTTCAATGCAGTTTTATATATCAGCACAGATTGTTGTGTTTTTTAAATTACTATTCTGAAGATGTAGAATTATTTTCTTATATTTATGTCTGAATTGTTAAGGTTTTGGTCTTCATATTGTGATAATTGTTCCACTTGGAATGGTTTCCTGGTGTGTAGTTGAGGTCATTTTTAAAATTCGACAATGTTATGCATACAAGGTTTCCACATGCAAAAGAATGAAACAAGACAGCTGCCTCTTACTCATTGCAAAACCAACTAACAGGTTAAGAACTTAAGCATAATAAGACTTAAAACTCAAATTAATAGTGAAAAATGTAGAAGAAATGCTTCAGAACATTGAAATTGACAGTATTTTTTTCTTCTGTAACTGAACTTTTGGTTTTATATTTATTTTAAATCAACAACAATAACAAAAGGCATGTGGATGTTTTTGTCCTTCTTCCAATAGACTTTTAAAGTACATACATTTGGTCACCTCGCCTCTCCCTTTGGTGTAGGCCACCCCATGCATGATGGCCATACGCATCGGAACAATAAATTCCTCTTGCTTTTTGCATCGATTCAGTATTCGGTGTCTGTTTCTCATTGAGGGTCTGCAGAAAGATAGGTCGATAGCCCCTACAAGGGTTGGACCTTACATGTGGGGCATTGGCCAGGAAGAACTAATCCTTTTGAAAACAGACACAAAAGGTGCCACAGTTATTGTCCTTGTTCTGTCTCTTTGTTTGTCTCTCTGTGCTTCTGTTCTGCGTGTTGAATGTTCTTACTTTCATTTTGTTTTCCAATACATTCATGAACGTTCTGAAAAAGTTTGGCTGAGTTGGAAAGGGGAAGTTTGTGCGAGTTTCGGAAAAGCACGTAGGAAGTGGCAAGCAGACATGCTGAGCAGACTTGCCATTGGTGCCACAATCAAGGGAGATCTGGGGAGACATTCCCAATTTCCAGGAGGGTGTCCCAGAGTGCTTCCCGGCCCTCTGGTTCGGGATGGGGCCCAATGGGGTGGCCACTGGTTCGTCTTTTCTGTGGCCCCACCAATGAATTTGGTGGTGCCTCTGTCTCTGTCTTTTCATTGCCTGCCTTGGACATGGTAGCACTGATTGCCAAGCTCCCATGCCACAGAAAAGCATTAGGTTTCTGCGCAGAAGATGGCAGGTTTTCAGGTTCTGTCTAGTCTGACTTTTTGTTTGTGAGACCATTTGTTTTGTTTGTGTTCTATTGGTTTAGCTTCTGTGCACGGTCTTGGTTTGCGAGTGTCAGATATGATTGTTTCCTTGTATTGGTCTCAGACTGATTTGGGCTGACGTTGCAGGCTTGTTCTGGTTCTGCCTAGCCAGTTGTTAAAAGAAAGAGCTTCCTACCTAGCAGGCTAGGGGAAGCTTTGGTCAGCTGACTTTGTGTTTGTTTGTCTTCCTGACTCCCTCTAACCAATACTAAGCATGGACTCGGTAAAGCTCTCCTGTGTATGTTTTTGTCCGTGACTTCCTCTTGTTCCGTATAGAAGAACAGGTTTGCATGTGAACTGAATATGCATGTCTGACAGCGTTAGACCTTGGTTGTTTTTTCCCTGTGCTACACAGAGATTGATAACCTCCCTTCTCCTGCCATCTGTGCCTAGGTCAAGATGAGGGGGGAAACGGGAACTCACTAATCCTCCCAGTCAAAATCATTGTGAGGGGATAAGAGCCTCCTCTCAGCCCCGAAATTCCATTGTCGGCTGGAGCACCAGTGCACAACCATGGGAAAAAGAACAGGGAAGGCTTCCTAAGGTAAAAGCTGCCTTGAACTGGGTGAGTTATGGCGTCATTCCTCCCCAGAAACGGAGATGAAAACTAGACAGGCTAAGGGGGGTTTGCTGGCATCAGAAAAGATGAGAATGGTCATCCGCCTGCCTGGGGCAAAAGGTCCAGGCTGCGTACTCCCTTCACTACTGGTTCTGGCAGTCAGCCATCATAATTTCTACCTAATGCTTTAAATATTAAGATAAAATTTGTTTAAGGGTGACAACTCCTTTTAGTAACTTTTCTGCTTTACAACTTGACTTAATACAGGCTGCTAAGAAAAAAATGAGTTTTTGTTACAGATGGTTTCTCTAATGGTAGAGTTGCCTATATAATTAATAATGTTAGGGGGGGGGGGGCAAACTGGCCGGGCCTGGTGGCACACACCTTTAATCCCAGCACTCCAGAGGGAGAGGCAGATGGATCTCTGTGAGTTCAAGGCCAACCTGATCTACAAAGTGAGTCCAGGACAGCCAAATTTACACAGAAGAACCCTGTCTTGAAAAACCAAAAAAACCAAAAAACCAAAACAAAAAGGGAGGAGGGCGCCACAAACTTAAAAGCTGCAAGAGGAGTCTTTGGAGACTCTAAAAAAGTAATGTCACCATGAAAGGGATGACAAAGAGTCCAACATCATGTCAGAAGTTTATGTCCCAAACTATTAGTGGGATTAAAGCCAAGTTTTCTCAAATGTATATTGTTTATTATATGTATGATATGAAAATGAAGACAAACTTTTGCAAGCTTATGCTCAATTATCCTGTTGTAGCTCATTTAAGATTATTGAGTTATTTCCTATCCTTTTGTGGACTGCTATGGCAATCTATTTTAGGAAATTGGGTAATGTAGGTTGATGGCTGGCCAGTCAAGCTCATGGTCATGTAAAATACTAGTATTAATTTATCACTACTTTCTAGATTAAACAGATAATAAATGGTTAGAAATATACAGTTTGCCTGTACTTCCTCACTCAGATAACTTTATATAAGTACAGGATATAAAACTCTTCAGAGACACTTAGTAAACTTGGACTGGGGAATTTTGTATTGTTTAAATTGTCAATGTTTTCTGGAAAAATAGGCTAAAAATCTAAATGGTTGATTTCATTAAATCCTTATATATTAATGCAAAGTCAGGAGGTAGGGTAGTATACCTATGTAATTATTAAAAATATAATGTAAAGTTCTAGTCTTTTTGAAAGCTACTATCACAAACTCTTTAGGATAACTAAGATACAAGTTGTAAATGTTTAAGGGCAGAAAAGTTTAGGCAAGATCTGAGGGTTCGAAAAAATGGATGAAGGTCTGAGGATATGAAAACTTAAGTTCAGAGGGTAAATGGAAGTTATGAAGGACAGTCTCTAGGAATATGAAAGAATGTTAAGGTTTAGTAAATGCAAATTACTAAGGTTGGAAAAGGTTGAAAAATGACAAGAAAATGATTGAAGATATAATATAAATGCAAGTTGGTAGTTGATCAAACATATGTTTTTGTTAGGTATAAATAAAACACAACCATATCATATGGGTCTCATGGTCCATGACCCACAACCTGCCATGTGATTTCACCATCTTAGATGACCATGTGGTATAAAGCAACAATCATGAAATTTCTTAGCCCTAATGAGCTCCATTATTTGTTGCCTTCTTTTAGGCTAAGAAACCAACAACTCTCATGTTTTAAATTATTAATGGATTTTATATGATGATAAAAGTTCAGAATTATATCTTTATTTATTAAAATATATACTTAGATAATCTTGGGCCATATGATATTTCTATAGTTACCTTTAAGTTGGAATATTGGGATGTGTTCAGGAGGTGCTAAGTTGTTTATTCTGTTTATAGAACTTGGTTTTACCTTTTTTTTTAATAATTTATTTTTTATTTCTTCAAGTTAAATCTCAATCACAATCCCCTCCCTACTCCCCCCTCCAGTCCCACCCTTCCACCCTCCTCCCCCTCAGCCCCACCATCCTCTTCCCTTATTTATTTATTTTTTTTTTTAGTTTAAGGTATTTATTTTTCCCCCCAACAGCTCTCCCTTTCAGTCCAAATATGGTTCTTTTTCTTATAACTATAAATACAATACAAAACAACAGAAATAAATAGGCCACGATTATAAGAGTTATATGGCTTAGCATGGTTTTACCTTTTAAACATATGGTCATGCTCTATGCCTTTTAAGATTATGGCTATACTTTAACATTCTTAACTCTCAAAAGGGTTAAAAATTGTTGTCTTGAAATATTCTTGGCCTTGTTTTTGCTAATGTTCTTAAGTCTTAATATAGGTATAGACTTTAATAAGTTACAGACTCGTGATAAACTAAGTAATACAGGAAACTTCTATGCTGTATAGTGACATGTCATAGAAAGGTCAGAAAGTTTCCAGTCTCTTTGTGAACTGTTTGTTGATTTAAAATTTTTATTTTTAATACTAGAAGAGCATAAACTCAAAATTGTGGTTTTTAAAGCTTTTAACCTAACAGGGATAGAACCCTAAAATTCTAGTCTTTAATGGTATCTAAGAAATGCATGCTAATAGTCACCCTATTAGTAGTTATGCCATGAATTGATACAGTTAGTTATGATATTAAGCTTTTTCTAGCCTCCTATACAGATTATCACAGTCAGAAAGTAACTAACTAAAAGCAGAATCCATCCTAGATAGATATGGTCGTCCTTGGTCACCTCAGAGATCTGCAGAACACAACATTTAAATATGTAATACAGAAAGCTTTTTCTGTTAGACATGTTAACTCCTGACAGCATTCCTAGTTTCCTCCAAGGAAGAAAATGGGCACAGAAGAATTCCACCTGAGACTTGCTTTATATGTGAGAAAGCTGGTCACTGGACTAGACTGCCTAAGCTGCAAGGCTAGACATGGACAGAGAAGTTGACTGCTGGACTTTGCCAAGACAAGGTGAGCAGTCCTTCATAATTCCTGTCTGACAAAAAGTCTGCCACAGCTTGGTACTGGTGGTCAAAGATGGATGCCCCATGGACACAGGAACTGTGAATGGCTGTTAAGGTAAAGGCTGTGAGTTTTTATAGATTCAAAAGCTAATTGGTTTTGCTTAATAAGAAGATATTTGTCATTCTCATCCCTGATACTCATATAAGACTATACTAATAAAAAATTTGACAGGTTACCAGTAGAAGCTAAGGCTTCAGATGACTTCTCAGTCTACCTTATTACCAGACTCAGAAAACAGATAGCACTCTGGACTCTGAATCCAGCAATCCAAGATAACTAGCTCCTTACATTAGGAAAATTCATGTTAATTTATTGGCTTGTTAAGACTACTAAATGTGTGTTCTTATAAGGACAAAGAGGTTTGTCTTGCCTACAGGCTTTATGTTAAAATATATTTTGAGATCTAAAATACTGTAATGTTAACAGATACAAACAGAGATGCTTCAGACTCCTTCCCCTTGCTATATTACTGTTAAAGTTCCAATAATTTGTTGGTCTACCTCTGGTAAAGCATACCACTAGATGATTGGTTACTAGTTTGAGATTTTAAATCTCCTTTGGTTTCAAAATTGATCATGCTAATAATTCAAGGTTGTTTTTCAAGTCTTTGTCATATTGTCTTTCTGAGATCTAGTCATAAAGCCTAGATACACCAGCCTTGAATCAAACAGGATTCCAGATGAGTATAACTGCCTATTCTTAAAAATGGGATTTCCTCCTTGGTTTTGGGGATCCTTACTCTCCTCAATTGGTAGACAATTCTAACTTCTGTTTCTAGTTTATGTTTGTCTCAGCAGATTCTCACCTGACTGATAGATTCTATTCAGAGATCATCTGTGGACTGCAAACTGCTGAGCCCTGGACTTCCTGAGATCTGATCTGGACTAGTCCAACCAATATGGTTACTCTCTATCTTTCAGATGTTCCATTGCTCAGACTTTGACCAGCATTTCAGCCTTCCTGGGCCCTTATGACAATGCCCCAGTGTCAGCTGGAAGTAGTTACAGAAGAGAATACACTGTCAATTGTCCCACCTGGCAGGCTGAGACTCTAGCTTAAAGCTTTGTGGATAGAACAGATTCAAGGAGAGAGGGAAATCCCTTTCCGAAAAGGCTAAATGGGCCCTGCTGCTTCATGATTGAAGTAGTTACAAGGAGAAGGGGGAATTGAAAAGATAGTCTTTTGAAGATGCCCTATCTATCTCTTGTATTTAGATAAGCAAATGTTGCTTGTCTCTTAACAACTTGATTACTGAGTAGCTTAGAGAATATCTGTGATAGACTGTCTTAGTAGCTAACAAGGTGACATGCATGACTAGGAGTTTGTTTTTCTTAACTATCCTAAACAGTTTAAGACGGTTGGTATCAAGAGGCCAGAGCATCACATTTCATTTTTAAGTATCTCTAGGTACGATACCATTAGGAAGCGTTACCTTAAATTTTGTATCAATATACAAAGATCTATTCAAATGTGGCTAAATATACTCTTAATTTTGTATCAATATACAAAGATCAATGGCATTCAAAGATGTGGTCTTAAATTAAGATTTTTTTTGATATCGTGACATATCAGCTCCTGACAGCACCCCCTATTCTACTCCAAGTAGAAGAAAAGCATCGAAGAATCTCCAGTGTGAGATGGTTGAATTAGTGGCAAGCCTATCTCTTGGCATGTAAAAACTCCTTGCTTCAACTGCAGACAGACTGCTGTCCAAAAAGGACAAAACTTGGTAGCAGGGAAGTCGACAGCCTAGCTCTGCCAAGACAGGGTAGGTTAGTCCTTCACAATCCCTGCTCTACAATAAATGTCTGTCAGAGAAACAGGACCAAAAGGCTGAAGACTGATGCTGGAATGTATGGAGAGAAAATGGGAATTGTCCAGGTAGTCACTGGTTTGTCATTTCTTAGTATAGGAAGCTACAGGCCCTGCACTTCCTATATAATCAGATATATTTATCCTTCTCAGCTCTCTGAGGTGGTTGAAGAATAGATAGCTTGAGTCTCATAGCTAAATTTTGAGTTGTTTAGGAATCAAGAGGGCGTTCTAGATCTAAGAAGATGATTATAATAGTGATGCAAGTTAGTATGAAAACTAAGTCAGTTATAGAACTTTAAACTCATGGAGATGGTTAGAAGGTAGAAGGTTAAAGTCAGGGGCCAAATATGTATGAACTGGACATTGGGAAGGTATACTGGGCCATTTAACTCTCATAAATGTGGCATATTTAATTCTGCTGTTTTGTATAGAATTTACTGTTATAAGAGAAAGAACCATTTGTTGGAATGAAAAGAGAAGCTGTTGGGTGGGGAAGAGGGTGGAAGGGTGGGACAGGAAGGGGGAAATAGGGAAGGGTTTGCAACTGAGATGTAACTTGAAAAAAAAAATAAAGTACTTATAAAAAAAAAAGAAATAAACTTTCCTAGCTAGTCATATTTTAGATACATTAGGAACTCAATAGTGAACATATATTGCTATAAGTGAACAACCTTAAAAACAGAGTCTCTAATGCATTTAGTTTATAACATTTATGTGTAAATTATATTTATAAATAAATATATAATTTATGTATAAAAAAAACAGAAATGAATCCAAAAAAAAAGAAAAGGTAATCTTTAGACTTGAGCCCCCATTGTGAGCTGAGCAAAAGTTTATACAATTCCCCTGCCCTGACTTTATCAGTGACCTTCTCATTGCATTGTCACATCACTACCCCCAACTGCTGTCCTTGGGAAATGGCTTACAAAAATTCCAAAATAAACCAGACCCCCAGGGTTAGAAAACTCCCTAGCCCCAGGGAGGGGAGGCTCTCCTTGACCAAAGTTCCTGATTCTTAAAGCAAAATCCTTTCCTCAGGAATTTACACCCATGCCTAAATCTGCCCTGCCAAAACATATATAAACCTAAAGCCTTGTGAGTTCGGGGTTGCCTCACCTTTCCTTTCACCCCATATTTATCAGCCATGCACGCTGGAACAATAAATTCATCTTGCTTTTTGCATTGAAAAAAAAGTACATAAAGTTAGCTATTCACAGTCTATCTTATGCATACATTTCAGAAAGCATCTTTCCAAGGCTGTGGATTCCCAAAGGAGCCATACATTGTCTTGCAACATCTTTATCTAAAAATGTGGAATTTTCTTTTTTTTTTCGTTTTTGTTCATGTTTATTAATTTTATTTATTCATTTTATTACATTCCAATCCTAGCCCCTTCCCTCCCTTCCTCGGGGTCCCGCACTCCCAAATTCCTTCCCTCTACCTCCCCTTCTCCTCAGAAAAGGAGTGCCCCCTCCCACTTCAGCACATATAATCGCATCAGGACTGAGCACTTGTCTTCCACTGAGCCCCTGCACGGCAGGCCCATTAGGGAGAAATTATCAAAAGCAGGCATCAGAGTGTATGTCAGAGATAGTTCTCAGCTCCATTTGCTAGGGTACCCACATGATAACCAAGCTGCACATCAGTTACATATGTGTAGGGGGCCTAGGTCCAGTTCATGCATGCACCTTGATTCTTATTTCAGTCTCTGTGAGCCTCCACTGGCCTAGGTTAGATATTAAATTTCAGTGTAGAAAATGAAGGTTTTTTTTTTTAAGAAAGTGAATTTCGAGCATTTTTAGAAATAATAGTATCATGTATAATTAATTATTACTTACAGTATCATGTATACTTAAGTATACAATATGGAGTTTATTTCTGATAGCCACTTATATTAAGTACATATGCAGTTAGAATATAAACAAAAATAACATTATTGTCATAATAAAATAAAGTGAAGCTTCCATTGGCTCATCATTGTAGAAACTGAAATTGGACCAGTGACTGGAGACAGATGAGTTTAAACAGTTTTATATAGCCAATGATACAACAGAAGAAAACTACCGGATGACATCTTTTTGTTGGATCCACATACAGGAGTTTCAATTGCTTTTACAAACTAGTTTTATTAGTTCATTGAGAATCTAATAAAATGTATTTTGATCATATTAACCCCTAAACTCCTCCATCCCTACTGCCCCAAATTCATATGATCTTAAAACTTTTGATTCAATAAGCCATGGACTCCAATTTGGGATGCCCATACCCTTCTAGGTGTGGTGCCATCCACTGGAGCTTGGTAAGCCTATCAGGAGTCATATCCTTGACTACCCATCCTCCAGAAGCCAACAAATGCCCATAGTCTTTCAATTATGAGTAGGAAGTGATGTATGCCTTCATTGTGAGATATTGACAGGCTTGATGTTGTGTAGTTCTTGGAGAATCAAGCACAGCTACTGTGAGTTCGTTAATACAGTCATCTTGCAATGTCAGAAGACATTATTTTGCTTCAGTCCTCCCCATATTTTGGATCTTGCCATCTTTCTGCCTCGTCTTCCATGCTGGTTCCTGAGTCTTAGGGAGAGGGTGTAATATCTATGTCCTATATGTGGCTGAGCATTCTTCAGTTGTTTATTGTTTACACTTTGACCAGGTGTGAGTTTCTGCATTAGCATCACCATTTCACAAACTTTTCTGATGAGATCTGTGTAAATACAAATTTAGAAGGATGTTTGACACAATGTCTATTTAGCAAATTATTGGAAGTAAATTCATGCCTGGGCCCTTTAAATTCACTGCATATGTGGTCTTGGCCAGATTACCATTGCAAGTCATGTTTCTTTCTGTGGCATGAGACTTAAATACAATCAGAAAGGAGTTGGTTATCCACAGAACATTTGTGCCACTATTGCACTGAGGGACATATCTTGCAATATTGATCATGATTATAGTTCCCAGAGTTCACAGTTGATAAAAAACTGTTGATGATAGCTCCTCCCATGTCCTGTGCACACAAATAGATTACATATCACTTTCTAGTACTTAATGTGCTATCCATCAGAGAAAACGTTTCCCTTGTGAGTAACAACTTCAAGTCCTGTGACCAATTTTTGTGGTGTCTTCTGAAATAGGGTCATACCATCAATTTCTGATGGGTAACCACAAGAAATGGCAACAGATGTATTGTTCGGGAGTTCTCTAGGAAGACACTGACCAATAGCTTAAAGAGTGGTATCCCACACCTGCACTGAGCTTTTTATTTTTCAGCCTATGGCTTATTGAGACAAACCCAATTCCACACATGGGATAAACTGTTTGATGGGTGGTGTTAAGCATTCTAAATGTTAATTGGTCCTGTTTTGCTGTCTGTTACTTAATTGACTCTGATTGGTTAAATAAATGCTGAAGCCTGGAGATTGGGCAAAGACAGAGGTAGGCAGGACTAAGGTTTGCGGGCTTTTTAGAGAGACACAGAGCATCTTGGGGGAAGAAGGTTGCTGGAGAAGAAGCTAGGAGTAAACAAGGAAGATGCACTACGGGGTAGATGAAAGAAGATCTTTCCACATGGCTTGAAACATCGGCTTAGCGTGGAGAATAATAGTCCAAAGGGACATATGTATATATGGGGTCATATTTGGGCAAAAGAATTATGAGCTAGCTTATATGGGCTAGGAGTGTACAATCCAGGCCTAGGCTTGTTAAAATCCACCTGGTGTCTGTGTGTATTCATTTATAATGGCAGGTTAAGGATTAACACTGACAACCAACTAAATATAATGTAAATACTGGGTAAATAATGTAATTAGCTATTTTTTTCTACAACTGTTTTATATGGATATATATTTACATGTATTTTATATGTATATATATTATAAAAAGATTCTCATGTGGCAATTTCAAAAATCTTCAGTGTTAAATATCCCTCCTCAAACCTCTGCTTTGTCCTACCTTCTTTTCTTTCTTCCCAGTTAGAGATCTCTCCCTACTATTCCTCCTTTCATCCTTTTAACACCTATTCATGTTCAACTATTTCTATTTCCCCTACATAGATATCTTTCTTTTCTCTTTCCACTAACAGCCCCTTCTAGTTTCCTAGATTCTACAGGCTCCCAAATTAAACACAAAAATCTAAGGATTTGACCCTAAAATTCATACATTAATGAGAACATGCAATATCTGTCTTTCTGAAAAAAAAAAAGGTTTCCTCATTTAGTATGCTTTCCAGCTCCATCTATTTACCTGCAAATTCCATTTTCCTTTATAGTTGAGTAAGATTCCTTTGTATATATGTACCACATCTCATTGCCCATTAATCAGTTAATGAATATCTAGGCAGTTTCTATGTCCTAGCTATTGTGAAAACCTTTGCCCAGAAGTGGTATAATTGGCTCATCTGGGATAACTCTTTCTGGATTCTTTAGGAACTACCACACTGATATCCAGAGCAGCTACACCAGTTTTTACCCTGAACAACAGTGTATGAATCTTTCTCATTCCCTATGTCCTCACTAGCACTTGTTGGCTGTGTTTTCTTAATCTTAGTTATTCTAAGTAGACATTTGGTTTTTACAATACCATTTCCTAAAGATATAATTTCTCCAATGTATCCATTTAACATCTTTGTAAAAAAAAATAAGTGGCTGTAGGTGTGAGTGAAATTATATCTGGGATCCAATTCTAGTCTGATGATCAATTTATCTGTTTTTGTGTCAGTGTCATGCTGTTTTTTATGTCTGTGGTTCTGTAGTATAACTTGAGATCAGAGATGGTGATTCCTCTGGGAGTTTTTCTTATCAGTCAGGATTGTTTTAGTTATCTAGATATTACATTCATGCGAATTTTAAGATTATTTTTCAATTTCTGTGACTAATTGTGTTGGAATTTTATGGGAATTGGAATAAATCTATTGATCATTTTTGGTACAATGTTAATGTTAATACTACCAACCTATCAGCATCGGAGGTATTTTTCAGTTTGTTTAGCATGTTAAAGTTTCTTCTCTTAAAAATTTCAGTGCTTGGTTATATTTATTTTTAAATATTTTGAGTCTATTTGTGAATAGGATTGTTTCTCTGATTACATTTTTAGTATGTTTATTAAAGGTTTATATGAGGGCAAGTGGGGTGTGTGTGTGTGTGTGTGTGTGTGTGCATGTGTTTCATATTCTACTGCTTTGATGAATGTGTGTATCATTTTTAGGAGATTTCTGTTGGACTGTCTTTCACTGACAGAATCATATAACCTACAACCAAAGATGCTCTAATTTTCTCAATTTCTAGTTCTATACACTTTTTTTTCTTTTCTTCTCTTATTACTCTGTTTAAGACTACATTCACTGCATTGAACAGGCATGGAGAGAGTGAGCATTCTTGTTTTGCTCCTATTTTTAGAAGAAATGCTTTATGTTTTTCTCAGTACAGCAAGTTTGATGTGGGCTTACTATATTTTGCCTTTATTGTGTTGTGATGTGTCCCCAGTATTTCAAGATTCTCTAAGTTGTTGATGATGAAGGGCTATTGAGTTTTGTTAAGGGCCTTTTTTGCATTTAATGTGATGATTGTGTAGTTTCTGTATTTATTTATGTGGTGAGTGACAATTATTGATTTGATGAACCATCTCTCCATCTCTCAGATGAAGCGTGATAATGTGAATTAATTATGTTTTTGATGTGATCTTGAATGTTTTCAGGTATTTTGTTGAAAAATTTTGTGTCTACATTATAATTGCTTTTCTTGTTGATAATGGTGATTCTTTGATTGGGTAATCATAGCTTAATAAAAAATAACTTAGAAGAGATGCTTGATTTTCTATTTTACCAAATATTTAAAGAAGTATAGGTGTTAATTCTTCTGTTGGGGGGAAAAAGATCTACCTTAAACTAAAAAAAAAAAAAAAAAGGTAGAGGATGGGGGGGTTGGGGGGAAGAGGGTGGAAGGGTGGGACAGGAGGGGGGAGTAGGTAGAGGACTGTGATTGAGATGTAACTTGAAGAAATAAAAAATAAATTTTTATAACAAAAGAAAAAAACAAACAAACAAACAAAAAAAAAAGAAATGTAACTTGAATAAATAAATAAATGTAAAAAAAATAATAATGAACTTACAGGTCAGCAGTCAGTTCTCCAGTCAGTAGTAAGCCTTCTCATCAGAGGCTGGAGCAGAAAGATGCCTGTTATTTGCATTCATTTGTAAACCTATGGTTTATCTTTGAATCACTGTAATATAGCAATAAAAAAGAACTCTAAGAAAAAAAAAGTCTGGTAAGATTGTGTGTTAAATCCATTTGGGCCTGTTTTTTTCTTTTATTTCTTTCATATTTTATATACTGACTGCATTTTCCCCACCCTTCTCTCCAACTTCCCTTCACATCAGCTTCTCTCCAGTTTTCCTTCAGAAAAGGGCAGGCCTCTTAGGAATATCAACCAGATATAGTATATCAAGTTGCAATAAGAGTAGGCACCTCCCTTCAAATTAAGTCTAGACAGGCTACACAGTGAGAAGACAAATGTCCAAAATCAGGCAAAAGAGTCAAAGACAGCCCCTCCTCCAACTGTATGAATTCCACAAGAAGACCAAGCTATACATACATAACATATATACAGAGGGCCTAAGTCAGACACATGCAGACTTCCTGGTTGTCAGTTGAATCTCTGTGAGCCCTTATAGGTCCATGTTAGTTGATTATGTGAATTTTCTTGTAGTGTCCTCTGGCTCCTACAATACTTCCTTACCCTCTTCTGCAGGATTCCTTGAGATCCACCTAATGTTTAGCTGTGGGTTTCTGCATTTGTTTCCATCTGTTGCTAGATGAAGCTTCTCTAATGATGACAAAGTTAGGCTCTTGAGCATAGCAGAATATCATTAGAAATCATGTTATTGTCTTTTTGCTTGCTGGTTGTTTGTTTGTTTCTTTGTGGTTGGTGCTGTTTGGTTCTATACTGGGTATCTGGGATATCCAGCCTTTAGTTCCTGAACCCTCTGGCATTGTCAGGGTGGGCTTCCTCTCCTCAAATAGGTGTTAAGCTGCACCTTTTATTGGTTGCCCACTCTCCTAATTTCTGTGCCACCTTTATCAAAGGTCCTCTCTCAGGCAGGCCAAATTGTAGGTCAAAAGTTTTTGTGACTAGGTTGCTGTCCCACTTCCTACACTGTAAGTCTTGGGTGGTTATGGGTCATGATCAGTTCAGGCTTCATATCCCCCCTTACTAGATTTCTTAGCTAAGTTCACCCTCATAGGTTCCTGGGAGTTTCCATAAAAATAATTTAGAAGAGATCTTTGCCTTTCCATTTTATCAAATATTTTGAAGAGTACACATGTTATTCTTTTTTTTAAAGTTTAGTAGAATTTTGTGTTAAGTATATTTGGGACTCCTTTTCTTTTTCATTTGAAACAGTCCTGCTTCTTTCTCATTTGATATCATGGGTGTTTTTAAATTATTTTCTAAATCTTTATTTAATTTTGTTATGTCATCTAGAAACATAATTTTTTAAACAAGGATATTTCCAGGTCAGTGTAATTTACATTTGAAAAGAATGCCTTATTAATCTCTAAATTTTATCAATGTCTGTTATAATATCTCACTTTTTTGAATATCTGCTTTTGTGTTTAATCTTTTGCAATATTTTGTTTTGAAGTATGTACAGATGTACAGACACCCTTGAATAGTGCAAGAGGCAACTGGGTATGAAGGAGTATTTTAATAATTAGCTGTAGATATTTTTAATGAAGACTCTTTTATATTTTTTAATGGGGGGATATTTATTAATACCAATCCAAAACAACTTTATATCTTTCATTTTTCATTGTTTCAAAATTTATCTGGTTATTTTCTAAAAATTCACTCAAGTTGTCAAGGGCATAAAATTATAGATATTTGTTATAAATATTAACTTTAAAAATATTATTCAAATGACAGTCTTTCATCTTAAGTTGTAGAAATATCTTTGGCTTTGGCAATGAGAAAAAAATGCCTACATTGCAAATTTTCCTCCAGTATATGTCTTCAGTAGATTAAAAGGCAAAAGCAAGGTGAATAGTGATGAATGGTTTCCTGCTTCATGTTATTTAACTGACTCTTTTTGATATCCAATCTTCCCCTGGAGTTCCCCAGTATCTTCTTTGGGACACTTCTTCTTCTTCTTCTTCTTCTTCTTCTTCTTCTTCTTCTTCTTCTTCTTCTTCTTCTTCTTTTTCTTCTTCTTCTTCTTCTTCTTCCTCTTCTCTTCCTCCTCCTCTTCTTCCTCTTCTTCTTTTCCTCCTCTTCCTTCTTCTTGTTCTTCTCCTTCTCCTTCTTCATCTTCTCCTCCTCCTTCTTTTTTATTCTCTCAGACATTACAACCCAATTGCAGTTTCCCTTCCCTCCTATCTCCCCAGTCTGAACCACCCCCAACTTCTGTCTCTCCCAGATTCACTCCCCTCTCCTCAGAAAAGAGAAGGCCTCCCAGGAACATCAATCAAATAATGGTGTAGCAAGCTACAATAAAACCAGACCCATACCATCACATCAAGGCTCGACAAGGCAAACCAGTAAGAGGAAGAGGGGTCTCACAAATAGGTGATAGAGGCAAGGATAGCCTGGCACCCACTGTTAAGATTCCAACAAAAACACCACACCACTCAGTCACAACATATACACAGAGGATCTAGATCATACCCCTACAGGGTCCTTGATCTCTACAAGCCCCCACGAATCTCAATTAGTTGATTCTGTGGGCTGTGATCTTATGGTGACCTTGACCCCTCTGGTTTCTCTGGTCCTCCTTCCTGCTCCACCACTGAACTCCCATAGCTCTGACTAATGCTCGGCTATGGGACTCTGCATTTGCTCCTATCAGTTGCTGGATGAGGTCTCTCTGGTCTCTTTGAATATGATTCTGCTAGGCTCCAAGCTCAGAACTCTGCCAGCAGGAAAAAGTGTAGGTTGAAACTTTTGTGATTGGGTTAGAGGATCTTTGGAACATAGTTAGAAAGATACCTGATTTAAACCACTGGCCTCCACAAAGACAAGCACATGTATGCTTGCATACCACTATGAACATATGCACCTTCATCCACACATGTGAATGCAAAAGAATACATGCACATACATGCACTACACATGTACACAGAGAAAATATTTTAATATCAAAAAACAAATTGTTGGATTAAAATCAGCAATAGTATTAGTTATTTCTCAAAGGAAGATATTCACAAATCTGATAAATATGTAAGAAAATGTTCAATATCAATAATAATTAGGGTCATGCAAACAAAAACCATAGCCAATATCTTAGAGTTCAGGAAAAGAAGCCTTTACCACATGGCAATAGATAATGAGTGTTAGTGAGGAAGCTGGGAAAAGGACATCTGCATTCCATTGATGGGAGTACAAATTAGAAAAAAACACCATGAAAGTACCTCAAAATATTAAAAATACAGATATCATGTGATCCAGCAATCCTACTCTTGGTCTCATAATCAAAGAAAGGAAACCAATCAGAGATATCAGCACTCCCAGATTCACTGCATCATTGTTCATGATAGTGAATAAATGCCAATAATCATGAACAACCCAAATGCCCATCACCTGGTGAGTAGAAAATGATATTGTGGAATATATTAGATATGATTAACTTATAAAAGGATTGAAATGATTTCAGTAAAGTAGATGAACCTGGATATCATCATATTAAATGAAAGAAGCCAGACACAGAAAAAGTACTGCATTTTCCTAGAAAAAAAAATTTTAAAAATGTTGATTTCATAGAAAACCAGAATTAAATGGTGGTTATAAGAGGCTAGATAGAGTAAGACAGAAAGAAATATTAGCATTTACTATATTATTAGAACACAGTAAGTTCTCTTGTGTTCAACAAGGAGGAAAAGCTAATGGTAATGTAATATATATTATAAAGGCTAGAAGAAAGGATTTCCAATGTGTGCATCATGAAGAGGTATAATAATGACATGTTTAAAGAAAATATATTTACTATGATTTAATACAAACATATTTTGGAGCAAAATTAGTACCCTGCAGCTATGTTCAACTCTGTGTGTTCTTATGTCTTAGTTGAAAAGGTACATTTAATTAAAAATTCTGAAAGCTGGTATATTAGACAACCATGAAAATATAAGATATAAAGTGAAATTGCTTGTTTAGATAGGCAGAAGCATTGGTGTATAGTCCATAGTGCGCTATTTTATCGTTTGAGAACTCTGTGATATCATCTGATCCATTTTGTCTTCAAGAATTGATATGTCTATTATAGTACTTTCTAAACCATGTTTAATTGTATTAGCCAGTATATATCATGTGGGCACATGACCTTCAGAATATAGCTGTGCTTGCTTTGTCCTAACTCTATGACTTATAACTAGAGACTATTTTTATAAATTTCAAAAAAAAGAAAATTTTGTTGAAATTTAGGTCAAAACTTAGTGAAATAGTTATTCTGGAGGCTTCACTATAAAAAGTTTCTACTATTATGCTAAATGAACTGATATGTTTACATTGTTTTATTCAGGGTTTATCATCTCCTATGAAATGAGAAATGTGATAAATAAAATGTCAGTTCATTTTTGTTACACTTTAAAATGCTTTAGCATATTTTAGCATATCATTTGTAGAGCAACAATATATAACAATTATAAATTGGGATAGATTTCACTATAAATACTGCATCTGTTGACAACAAAGATTGCACACAAAGACAGCCATGCAGCAGTTCAGAAATTCCATGATAGTAAAAACAAAGGCCTTTATGATCATCAGGAGTGTCTTTCTCTAGTTGATCCTCTACACTTGGAGAACATTGTTTTTATAGATAAACCATTTGATAAGTTTAAGTGATTAATACCATATATATGCCATTGTGAAACACCAGACAGCAAATATTTGCTTTTATTTTATCTGAGGAAAAAGATTCAAGGGATGAACAAATGCTATGACTGACTTTTCATGCATACAATCACAGTCAATTATTATCACAAAACATAACTCAGAAATAATTGCAGTCAAATGAAATGTTTAGATCAAGCACAAAATAAAATTAATAATCAAATGATTTCTCTTAAAATAATAATTTAATATTTTGAGTAAAATTCAAAATTTTAAAATACATATTTAAGTATTAAACTATGCAACACTTCAAATATATTTTCCTGTCATCATGTCTAACAGACAATTCTAAGTTTAAAGGCGAACATTATGAATTTCATTTGCATGTAAAATCATTGTGTATGCATTCTGTGTTACCACAAAAGATACTCCAACACAATCAGACCAACAAGTAGCTCTTCCCTCCTTACTATGAAGCTATGTGAGAAATATGATAAAATATTTTAATTTCCTTTTCAACATAAGAGAGAACATAACATTTTACTTTTTTTCAATTGAATAAACATAAACATACTCAGACTATCTGTTCCAGTTTTGTTTCTGTTGCTGTGATAAAACACTGGCCAAAAGCAACTTGTGGAGAAAAGGGATTATTAGGACAGGACCTCAAGGGTGAAACCTAGAGGCAGTAACTAGGCAGAGATCGTGTAGAAACACTGTCAATTAGCTTACTTCCCAAGGTTTGCTCAGCCAACTTTCTTATACATCCCAGGACCACTTGTCTAGGAATAGCTTTGTTCATTATTGGATTATGCACTGTTACATTAATTAAGTATAAAAAATGCCTCAGGAACCCTCCTCCATTGCTGGTGGGAGTGAAGGCTTGTGCAACCACTATGGAGGTCAGTCTGGCCGTATCTTAGAAAACTTGGAATAGCTCTGCCTCGGGACCCAGCCATACCACTTCTGGGAATATGTCCAAATGACTCCTCATGGAATCACAAGGAAGTTTCCTCATCTATGTTCCTAGCAGCCTTATTTGTAATAGCAAGAAACTGGAAACAACCCAGATGTCCCTCAACCGAAGAATGGGTTAAAAAACTGTGGTACATCTACACAATGGAATACTACTCAGCTATCAGAAACAATGAAATTATGCAATTTTCAGCCAAACGGATGGAACTAGAGAAGCTCATCTGGAGTGAGCTAACCCAGACTCAGAAGGATGCACATGGCATCTATTCACTTATAGTCAGATTTTAGCCATATAGTACAGAATAACTATACTACAACCAACACACCAAAGGGAACTTGGACATAGACTTTTTTTTTCCTGTCAATGAGACGCTTTGCCCTAGTGGTGCTGCCTTGTAAGCCCCCAGTTTATGAGGAGGTTAGGGGGTAGAGGGTGGGAGAGTGGGACTGAAGCAATAAATAAATAAATTTTAAAAATGCCCCAGAAGTATGTCCACAGGTCAACTTGATGGAGACAATTCCTCATTTATGATTTCCTCTTTCTAAGTTTATCTAGCTTTGTATTAAATTGACAAAAACTAACCACGATAGTATCTCAGTAACATATTTTTAAATTTAGGAGATCTTTAGTTTGACTTATAATATTCCATATAATTCAATTTGCTGCTAGCAAATTTCCAATAATATTAGGAATGAACAGTTTGCTGGGCTCAGAGGATTATAACAGAATTTTGAGTTAAGAAAGCAGAGAAAAATGTTTCAATATCAAAAAACTTGTTAAGAAAACATCTTTTAATACTATATTCTACAGATCTCTTGAGGTTTTTAAAGACTACTTATCTATCGCCATATATTTGGATAAGTAAATGTTACTTATCTCTTAGAAAGTTGATTTCTAATTAACTTAGAAAACATCTGTGATATATTACACTAATACCAAACAAAATGACAAGTTTGAATGACTATTAGTTTGTATTTCTTAATTATTCTAAACAGAGACATTTGCTATCAAAAGGCTAAACCTTCACATTGCATTTTTAAGCATTACATAGGTACAATACGGTAAAAAGTTAACCCTAATTTTGTATCAATATACAGGCATTCAAAGATGTTTTCTTAACTTAAGATTTTTTGATATTCAGACATATCAGCTCCTGACAGCATCCCCCATTCTACTCCAAGTAGATGGGTGATGAGCATCAAAAAATCTCCATTTGGAGAGGGCTGCATTTGTGGCAAGCTTGTCACTGGGAAACAGAAAGCCCTTGCTTCAACTATAGGCAGAATGCTGTCCAAAAAGGACAAAGCTTGGAAGCAGGTAAGTCGACAGCCTAGCTCTGCAAGACAAGGTAGGCAAGTCCTTCATAATTTCTGCTTTACAAATAGTGTCTATCAGAGATACTGGGCCAAAAGTCTGAAGATAGATCCTCCAATGTATTGAGAGAAATTGGGGACTGTCCAGGCAGCCAGTTTTCTGTCATTTCTTAGTTTTGGAAGCTGTTGGCTCTGCACTTCCTGTTTACTCGGGTATATTTATCCTTCTCAGGTTTCTGATGTGGTTGAGGACTAGATAGTTATAGTCTCACAGTTAAATTTTAAGTTGTATAGGAATTAAAAGGATGTTCTAGGTTTAAGAAGATGTTCTTAGTTAGCAATGCAAGTAGGGATGGAAACTGAGTTAAGTATAGAATTTTAAGCTCATCAAGATTGATAATAGAATATTAATATAAGTTGCCAAATATGTATGGACTGGATATTGGGAATGTATGTTATACCTTATAATTTTCATAATTGTTGCCTAGTTTTATTGTTTTGTATTGTATTTATTGTTATAAGAAAAAGAACTTTTATTGGACTAAAAGGGGGAGCTGATGAGGGGAGAAAAGATACACCTTTTAAAAAGTGGATAGGAGAAAGAGGGGGAAGAGGGTAGTAGGGTAGGACTGGGAGGGGGAGGAGAGAGGGGACTGTGATTGAGATGTAATTTGAAGAAATAAATGTTGAAAAAAATAAAATAAAAGACAAAAAAGAAGAAAGCAGAGGAAATAGTTGACTAGAAAGAGAAGAGTTTGATGAGTCCTCTAATTTTGTTAAACACATTCTTTTTTATTTTATTTTACTTTTAAAATAATTTATTTTTTATTTCTTCAAGTTACCTCTCAATCACAATCCCCTCCCTACTCCTCTCTCCAGTCCCACCTTCCCACCCTCTTCCCTCTCAACCCCCCATCCTCTTCCCTTTTTTTTTTAAGTTTAAGGTATATCTTTTTCCTCCCAACAGCTCCCCCTTTCAGTCCAACAAATGGTTCTTTCTCTTATAACAATAAATACAATACAAAACAACAGAAATAAGTAGGCCACTATTATGAGATTTATATGGCTTAGCATACATTCCCAATGTCCAGTCCATATGTATTTGG
This sequence comes from Lophiomys imhausi, assembly GCA_907164525.1. NCBI lineage: Eukaryota > Metazoa > Chordata > Mammalia > Rodentia > Muridae > Lophiomys > Lophiomys imhausi. Next base: position 21,193,308 of record CAJQZJ010001694.1, on the reverse strand, counting down.
CACCTGACTTTAACATTCTACTATCTAACCATCTCCATGAGTTTAAAGTTCTATATCTAACTCAGCTTTCATACTAACTTATATCACAATTTTAAAAACATCTTCTTAGATCCAGAACACCATCTTGATTCCTAAACAACTCAAAATTTAACTATGAGACTCTAGCTATCTATTCTTCAACTACCTCAAAGACCTCAGAGGGATAAATATATCTGATTATATAGGAAGTGCAGGGTCCACAGCTTCCCAAACTAAGAAATGACAGACCAGTGGCTGCCTGGAAAGTTCCCATTTTCTCTCCATACATTACAGCATCAATCTTAAGCCATTTGGTCCCATTTCTCTGACAGACATCGATTGTAAAGGAGGAATTATGAAGGACTTGCCTACCCTGTCTTGCCAGAGCTAGGCTGTCAACTTACTTGCTTCCAAGTTTTGTCCTTTTTGGACAGCATTCTGTCTACAGTTGAAGCAAAGGGTTTTTCCTGCCAAGAGATAGGCTTGCCACTAATTCAACCATCTCCCACTGGAGATTCTTCGATGCTCATCTTCTACTTGGAGTAGAATAGGGATGCTGTCAGGAGCTGACATGTGTCGATATCAAAAAATCTAAAGTTAAGAAAACATCTTTGAATGCCATATTCTGCAGATCTCTTGAGGTTTTTGAAGATGCCCTATCTATCTCTTATATTTAGATAAGAAAATGTTGCTTGTCTCTTAGCAACTGGATTTCTGATTAGCTTAGAAAATAACTATGATAGACTGTCATAGTACCTAACAAAATGACAAGCATGCATGACTATTAGTTTGCATTTCTTAATTATCCTAAACAGTTTATGACAGATGGTAGCAAAAGGCCGAAACTTCACATTGCATTTTTAAGCATTACTAGGTACAATACCTTTAAAAAGCATTACCCTTAATTTTGTATCAATACCAATGTGGCCAAATATAATCTTAATTTTGTATCAATATACAAAGATCAATACCTATGTAGCCCAATACAATCTTAATTTTGCATCAATATACAAGGGTCAATACCATTGTGGCCAAATATAATCTTAATTTTGTATCAATACCAATGTAGCCCAATACAATCTTAATTTTGCATTAATATACACAGCTCAATACCAATTTGTCACGTCCCCCTGACCAGCAGGAACGACACAACCACAATTCTTCTTCAAGCAGTTTATTCAGGAACCTTGTACATCCGCTTCTCCTCAGCTTTTTTTCTCTCTCTTCCCCCAAGCCCTTATATGCCTACTCAAACCCAATCAGATCATGCCACCTAGCGATCCAAGATAGGCTCACAGAAGGAGGAAGCACACCGGGCTAGGCAGCTGCTACCAACTAAGGCTTGTTTACAGCTAAGCTTGAGCTTTCTGGCAATAAGCCAGGTGCCATCTTAGGGTTTCAGCTCACCACAGATCCCCCTTTTTGTTTTAAAACGCAACAGGCAAAGGTAGAGGTCTGATCTCTGATATGCATGTAAAGGACATTGTAATGATCCCACGCCCAGTAGCCAACCAGGCTGGTGCCATACCCGTCCGGTATCTTTTTCTCAGAGATGGGAAACTGGGATACCAACCCATATGCAATCAAACATACCCTTCTTGAAGTCGCTAGAAGCTGACCCCAAGTGCAGTGCTTAGCCTCGCATCCTGAGCATGATGATAGCTTAGTCCTTTAGGACAGTCAACCAAGCTTGCAGCTGTCCAGCCTCCAAGGCAGCAAAGGCTTGCACCAGCATGGCATTACTTCTCCTCTGTGAAATCCTCATCTTACAGATACACCATAGGGCAATGAAACTGACTAGGAAGAGCATGCCTCCTAGGGCACCCATTCCCGCCCATTCCTTCAGATGATTCATGGTTCGGAGGATCCATGTTGACAGTCCTTCAGCAACAGAGACATCAACCTGGGTGGAATTCACATGCACGATCGCAGTTCTCAGATTCTGCATCAGCTTATCAAACTCGCCAGACCAATTTCCTGTAAGATACTGAGAGAGTTGCTTAGACAAATTTTCAGCTACAGTATAATTTTGATATGGCACAGGGGTCACACACAAACCAGTCATTTTCCACTCACAGCCAATCTGGGCCACCTGCCACAATACATCCAAGGCCATGGCTACATTGGCTGACAAATTATTCAAGGCAGCTGCAGTCTGCACCGGAGAATGCATAGCAATGGCAGCTGTGGTAGCCCCCACAGCAGCAAGACTAACGGACTTTTTCCATTCACTACCAATTCTAACAGAGGACACTGTTCCAAATCAAGGGCCACATAAGCCCTGGCGGTGGAACAGAGGTCCAATCCTGCTGAGCCCTGAGTGGCACTCCGCGTTGTGTGGGAGATCTCAGAGTTGGCCACCTCTCTTCCTGAGAGTCTTCCATTGCCCCATATATTTGAGGGCCCTGAAGGCGAGGGTCCCTCTGTCCGTTGTTTGGACGAGTTCCTCCATAACCTTGTGTTAAAGGCTGACCATTAATATCTTTAACAGATCTACATTCATTTGCCCAATGATTTCCCTTCTTGCACTTGGGGCAAAGACCAGGCTGCTTAGGGTGGTTCCCACTTCCTGTTTCATTCTGTCTTCCTTTCTCGGGGCATTGTCTTTTAAGGTGCCCCATCTTTCCACAATGGTAACAGGCGCCATTACTTCTTTTCTTGTTTTGTGTAATATACACTACAGCAGCTGCAAGACCTGCATTAGTCAAAGGACCCCCCACCTCTCTACACACTTTCATCCAGTCTTCCAACCCCTTGTTCTTATAAGGGGTGATAGCTGCTTTACATTCCTTTGTACATTGCTCATACACAAGTTGTTTAATTAAAGGCATTGCCAAATCAGGGTCTCCAAATACCCTTCCAGCGGCTTCAACCATTCTAGCCACGAAGTCTGAGAAAGGCTCCAGGGGACCCTGAATAATCTTAGTCAGATAGCCATTCACTTCCCCTTTGTTAGGCAATGATTTCCAAGCTCTGGTTGCGATTAAATTGATTTGCTCAAACACCTGAGCCGGATACCCAGTTTGTTGTTGAGCAAATCGACCTTGCCCAAGAAGCATGTCCACATCCCAGGCTGGGTTTCCTGCTGCACGATTAGCAGCAGCTTGTTCATTAGCAAACTCAATCAAGAAAGCCTTCCAATCTAAATACTGCCCAGAGGACAAGCAGACACGTGCCAGGCTCATCCAGTCACTAGGAGTCATACAATAATGATGAAGAGCTTCCACCTGAGCTACAGTGAAAGCAGCATTAATCCCATAAGTGCGGACAGACTCAGCAAGTGCTTTAATTACCCTAAAATCGAGGGGTTCATGATAAAGATTTCCCCCTCCATCCTGAAAGACAGGGTAGTACAGCTCATGTCTCACTTCCCTCCAGACATTTGGACAGAATGACCGCCCACTAGGACCACTCGGAAGGGAAGTCTCATTATATGAAGATGGTGCCAACACAGGCTGCCCTGGAGCTGAGGGTTCTATACGGGTGGAGTCAGAACTCTTCCTCAAAGATGACTTCTCCATTTCCCTTACTAACATTTCAAGTTCCTCTTCAGACTCTGAGCTATCCTCTTCCGAAGTATCTTTCCCAGATTTGACTGAGCGCTCCTCTTTTAACTGCTCTAATGCCTCTTGTCCCTTTTCCATGGCCTTGCAATATCTCTGATCTTCTAAACAACTACGAACAAGTCTCCAAATAGGCCATGCTCCTCCCTGCAATATAGATTTTAATAGCTCTTTAAGAGCGGAAAAAATGGGCTGCAATGGTGAATTCCCCATACTTTCGCTTTTGTTTTTCTTCTACTCGTCCGAATCACGGAACTTTATTGCTCCCTCCGGAGACCTTATTGCCTCTTTACCGAGGTCCTTATTGCTCCCTCCGGAGACCTTATTGCCTCTTTACCGAAGTCCTAACCTTGGTCCTACCTTACCTGGGACTTACCAGTCGACTGCCCTGACTGCAAGAAGTTCTGAATCGTTCACCCGCGGAGAGGTTCCCCGTACGGGCCACCACTTGTCGCGTCGACCTCGCCCCGCAAGAACGACGCAACTCGCAAAAGCTCTTCTCCTGCAGTTTATTCAGGTCCCTTGAAAACAGTCTTCCGAATCCCTGCTTGTGTCTCTGCTTCTCTGCTTGTATGCTTGTGTCTCTGCTTCTCCTCCCCCAAGCCCTTATATGCCTACTCAAACCCAATCAGATCATGCCACCTAGCGATCCAAGATAGGCTCACAAAAGGAGGAAGCACACCGGGCTAGGCAGCTGCTACCAACTAAGGCTTGTTTACAGCTAAGCTTGAGCTTTCTGGCATCAAGCCAGGCGCCATCTTAGGGTTGCGGCTCACCACAGTTTTGTGGCTCGCCACACCAATTTAGCCAAATATAATATTAATTTTCTATAAATATAAAAAGGTATAAGGGCATATCCAATAATCTATCCTTCTTTCTTTATCTTTCCTATATTATGTCTATGTCTCATTTTTTCTCAAGTCTGTTCACTCCTACATAGGAGAGAAAGAAGGATACAGAAAAGAAAAGGAGAGAAATCCCTGGGTCTAACCTCCAAAACCCATTTAACAAGACCATTTAACAGCTTGTATTCTCTTCCCCTAAATAAGAAGATTTTCTATTATCCATCAAATGACCAAAGGGGAGGGGAACCACCCTCCCCACCTTCTGGGGATGGGATGTTGCTCTCTTAAAATGAGTTCCTGCTGATTTGGGACTTAGTAAACCTGTTTGGGGCCCAAATAGGGATGGAAAAATGGTTAAAAATGCTAATAGAATCATTTGATTTTCAGTCCTTTTGTGCTCAGCTATTTAAATGTCCTAAGAAGTTCATAGACAGAAGCTGAATTTCAGGGCTTTAGTGGAGTTCTGGCTGGAGCAGTCTGTGGAGCTGAACATTCTTAGCGATTTTGAATTGTTGTGGTTGTAGACTTTTGAGGAAACAGCTATTGAGGAAGTCTGTAAGGCTGAATCATCTGGGCTACTTGTCTTCTTTGGTGTCTGATCTGTTTTCTTCTGAGGTTTCCATTGTCCAGTTGTCCCTAGATTCCTTGGATGGATGCCTTAAATCTCCTGGAAAGATAAGAACAGAGCCCTGCCCTAATCCTAACTCTGGGACACACTTTTTTTTTTTGGGGGGGGGGTTCAGGTAATATTTTTCCTGGAGCAAATTTGGTTTTTTGACGATATGTAAAGTATTATCTTTCAATTAAGATTAAAGAAGAAATTATTTTGATATTTTGGAGCTAAACAAACCTTTAGTGTATATATTTTGAGATCTCAAAGGACAATTTGTTTGAATTTCAGCATGCCTTTTGTAAATAGCTTTTATACTTAAGTCCTTCCAAATCCTATGTGCCTGTCTCTGCATTCTAAGTATTGGGATCAAAGACATGTGGTTCCCAACTTATGGGATTAAAGATGTGCTCCATCACCCCTGGATCGAAGGTTTTCTCTATTTAGAGCTTTAAACACATTCTTTTAAACACCCTGTGCTGAGAATAACTTTGACATTTCATTTCTTCTAATAATCATTTACTTCTTACTGGGTTGCTTTCCAGAGGTCCTAAAATTGTCACCACACAATCATTACTTTGGTTTGAGATTTGTCTACCTCTTTATAAAACACAACTACAATTTAGAGAAACATGATTATTTAATAGCAGCAAAAGTATTCTTACATTTGCCAATGTGAGCAAATAAGTAAACTTTGAGCTTATGCATGAGACATTTCATAGATAGATGATGGACATTATTACATCTGGTCATCTCTGAAAGGATTAGCATTAGGGAGGTTGTCAGCAGAGAGATATTATATTAATGTGGAGAAATTAGAGAAGGACAAAATTTACAAATTAACCCACTGTTACACAGTCAGCCTCAGTGAGTCTCTTTCTGTCCTTGGTTTCATGTTTCAATCCTTTAAATATAATTTTAAAAAGAAACCACAAAAGAGGAAAGACAATACTTTCTTTGAAATACTTATCTTAAATATAAGAAACCTTTCCATTTATTGGAAAACTTTTACAATGATCAATTGTTGTTTAGGGCCTCTGTCTAATTTGTATTCATTATCTCCTAAACATCTAAATTTTTTCCCAAGCCCTCCCTACTAGTGAAATTTCAGCTTGTAACACACTGTATGCATTTGCTGTTACATTACCTATTTCTTTCACTGGATAACACTGGTTATTCTTCACAGTAACTGTGACAGTCTAATCTCTCACCAGGAAATCATGATGGGAATTCCCTTCCTAACATGGCAGCTCATTCATAATCACTACTTGCATTTCTACTGATACTTTTATGTATTTTAATGATCATTTCCATGTAATGTAGTGGTTCTCAATATTCCTTATGTTGTAACCTTTAATACAGCTCCTCATGTTGTAGTGACTCCCAAACACAAAATTATTTTTGTTTCTGCTTCCAAAACTGTAATTTTGCTTATTATAACTCATAATTTTAATATCTGTGTTTTTGATGGTCTTAGGTGGCCCCTGTGAAAGGGTCTTTAGACCCTTAAAGGAGCTGCGACCCACAGGTTGAGAACCACCTACGTACTGGTTCATTTTCCCATATGCTTTTTATATTTCTGGGTCTACTTTTTGCTGATTCACTTTTTATAAGTTTAGTCTAATATTCCATGGAGTTTTCTTTTGTTTGTTCACAAGAGTCTCTTGATTGTTCTTTTCTTCCTCTTTTAATTCTTCTCTCATACAATACATCCTGTCTTTGGCCTCTCCTTGCTCCCCTTCTGGTAGTCTCCTCCTCTACTTCTCCTCTCCCCCAGGTCCACTTTTCCTTCTTTTTTCCTTTAGAAAAGAGCCAGCCTCCCAGTGACATCAGTTGAACACAGCATGGCAAAATGCAATGAGCCTAGCTATAACTCCTCGTACCAAGGCTGGATGAGGCAACGCAAAAGGAGAAAAAGGAACAGTAACAGGTAAGAGTCAGAAAATCCCATGCCCACTGTTAGGAGTCCCATGAGGGCCCAAGCTAAACAACCATAACATAAATTCATAAGGCCTAGTGCAGACCCATGCAGGCTCTGTAGTTGCCACTTCACTCTGTGAGCCACTATGAGCCCTGATTTGTTGATTCTGTGGGCCATGTTATTATGGTGTCTTTGACCCCTCTGGCTCCACAATCCTTCCTTCCCCTCCCATGGAAGTTTCCCTGAGGTGTGTCTCTGCACCTGCTCCTACTGCCTGATGGAGGAGGCTTTGCTCAGGATGGTTGGTCTAGGCATTCATCTATGAGTAGAGCAGAATATGATTAGGAATCATCTCTTTGACTTTTTTTTTTTGGTCAGTACTGTGGGTCTCTCAGCCATCCATTTTTCACTACCTGGCCACACTGGCAGTGTCTGTCTTGGGCTCCCTCTCATGGCTTAGGATTCAAGTCCTGCCAGTCGTTGGCCACTCTGACAAACTTGGAGGCACAATTGCCCCAATTTTTCTTCCGGGCAGTAAAGGTTATGGTTCTAAGGTTCTGTGACTTGGTTGGTGTTCCAGGTCTCCACTGCTGGGAGCCTTGTCTGATTCCAAAAGATAGCCAGATCAGGTTCTGTATAACCTGTTACTAGGGGTCTTGTGAGAGTCACCCTCATACGTTCCTGGATGTTTCCACTGCACTAGATTGCCACATCACCCCCTAATGCTCACCTATTCAAATTGTCCCTTCCCACACTCTCACTCTCCACCCCTCTCACTCACACTGACCCTCTTGTTAGCATCTCTCCAGCCCCAACTCTACCTACAAAATTTATTCTATTTCCCCTTCACAGGGAGATCCATGAATCCCCACTAGGGCCCTCCTTGTTACTTAGCCTTTCTCGCTCTGTGGATCTTAGTTTGGGTTATCATTTACTTAACAGCTAATATCAACTTATAATAATGTTTATGTTTCTGGATCTGAGTTAACTTACATTGTTCTTACACAATCATTTAGAATATATTAATTGTTTAGTTTGATATCAGTATTATCAAATGACTCAAGTGTGTAACTTTAGAACCTCCTAGATATATTCATTCCATACATTATCAAAGACAATGACCTTTCTAAATCAATGACCTAAAAGCACATTGCATCTTGTATCTCTTGTTTTATCTTTGTCATTGGCAGGAAACCAATCAGCATAAATTAGTCTATATGATTTTGAAAGTGCATGGATAAAGACTGTCATCCAATGAAGAAATGGGAGTCTATGAACAAATGGTTTCTGCTGCTATCTCTGAGTGAACAATGTTGAGGCACATTCCCATAGATTTCCTGAAAGGTGATTAGAATATACCAACTACTTTTTTTTTAAGTTATTCAAATTCATTATCTGTTTTTACTTACTTCATTCATCTCAGACATTTGTAACTGATTCCTGAGGTTATTTTCCAAAGTGAATGTCTATACTTACATTGTCTCTGAAACTGTGGATTTTTTAATGTTTATCTTTGAAAAAAATCTTGTAATAAGTCTTATTTTGACATAGGATTTCTAGAAAGCAGGTCTTCAGAGTAAACACCTAAGAATTATCACTCATCATTTAGTAATAAGTACCTAATTGCTGCCAGCAAGAACACATGATTGTAAAACATAGTACCTTCATAATTGTATAGAATCTAATTGATGGTGAGTTTTGATAAAGAATGTGGAAGATGCATGCGTAACACAGCTCATACGCTGGTGGCACATGTTTGGTGAGGAGCAGACAGTAATGTTGGAATTAATGGATTTTAGGAATGGCTTCAGGTATCTGCAAAGATAAAATTACAAGCACAGATGAGAAAATTATCAACTCAAATTACATAATGAAAAAAGGCATCCATTTCAGTTAAAGGGTTCTTTCCCCTTTATTTTCCTAGTTCTGCCCTCCCTTCATATTTCCATTCTATTTCCTTTTTGTTGGTATTGGATATGGAATCCAGGATCTTATATGGGATTGGTAAGGCCTCTACAATGAGCTAGGTCCTGTAGCTCATTGTAGGTCCTGTAGTCGGTCAGTCTTTCTGGACCAAATCCTTTTGACTTAGCCTCATTCTAAGTAATAGAATTAAGGCATGGACATTATACTAAGTTCTGAAAGATTTATATTGTGAGTATCTACAAAGCATACAGTTATGAAAAATTGCTCCAGGATCAAATTGTAGCGGTTGTCAAGCCACCCTGTGCAGACCTGTGTCAAAACCATATCCTAACATGTATAGAGACACTATGTAACTCAAAACTGGATCACTTGGGTGGACTGGTCAGAAAATCCAGAACAGCTTAGATGCTTCGAGTCACCTATGATGGTGGAAGCAGCTTCTTTTACAACATACTCTCACCCAGAAGCACTTTAGTGAACTCATCTGGGGTAATTTCTTTCAAGATAATGCTTATTCTCTTCAAGTTTCATCTCATTTTGTAGCTCCTCTATACGTAAGAATCAGACAACAACACAAACTTCATGTAAAAAAAAAGTGAATTTTTATTAGGAGGAATAGCATCAATAGAATGAGTGAATGCACACAAATACACACATACAGAAAGAGAGAGAGAGAGAGAGAGAGAGAGAGAGAGAGAGAGAGAGGACTGTCTGACTGGCTTACAGGATGCAGTCTGGAAATTCTTTGCTCTGGAGCTGATCAGTCCATAGGTGTGGATGTCTAAAAGTTCCAATGTGCTTTAAAGATCTGGAGATTCCCATAGAGTTGTTAGCCTTCAGTCTATATAGGAAACCCAATGAGATTAAGTTCCTAAGTCAGCAAAGAATGGCAACATCATTGCCACCATTAATGACACAGAGAGCAACAAACCATATGAACTTACTAGAAAGATAGAAAGCCAACAGGGCCTAAACAAAAAGCATAAGCCTCCTGGCAGTGCAGATGGTGGACACCACTCCGATGAACAAACATGTGATGCAGAGATGAGAAAGATAGAAAAATGGACCTCTTTGTGTGCTGTGGAGAGAGGTGAAACTGGACACAAGATTGTAATGAGGGACAAGGCTTATGTGAATGGCCTACTATGCCACCTGAGACTATGATTATGTCGGTTCATGTTGCAGCTCAGAGCTATATCTGTGTTCATTGTCTAATTGCAGCCAGGTTCTGTATTGCTGTTCATGACCCATGTTAAAACCAAAGGCCATTCTGATGTCTATGTTCTGGGGTACAGCCTGCCAGCAAAGTTGGGTGGCATATTGATATGCATAACCTTTCTGTCCCCTGAGTCCATAATGATGTTGGTGGTCCAGGATAAGTTAGAGGGCCTCGTCTGGGTCTGTGGTCCTACTGCAGATGGGTGCCAATTGAGTCGGCTTTTTCCCTTGGTGTATCCAGGCACTTTACACACCAGGCTGGACTGGAGGGAGTAAAGCTTAGCTGGAGTGGGAAGGATGATGGAAGAATCTCAGCCATTGTATATGTGGTGGAATCAGCCTTCTGAGACAGTTTTTAGTGAAGCAGGTCTATTTATTTTGAGAAATAAGGGCTATACAAATCTTAGGGAGTGAGTATGGATTTTCAGGGTGAATGTACATCATTGGAGAGTGCCAAGGTGCTGGGAAAGTTTCATTCTCATGAAAAGAAATTCCAGGTGGTTGCTGAACATGTCCTTATAAGAAAACAGGAATTTTAACAAGAAACATGGCTATGTGGTCATCTCAAGGTGGCAGAAGTAGGGGTGATGAGCTGAGTGCTGGAACATGCAGGGCCAGAGGAAGGAGAAAGTAGTCCTACTCCTGCCAGTCTCAGAACAAGAGTTTCAGGATTTGGACATGTCTCACCCTCATTCTTTCTCCTTATCAGCTCCCTGGCTGCGTGACTTTGCAGGCCCACAGATAGGGGCCATGTTTGTGATCTGTTCTGTCACCAGAAATCATGTGGTAGCCCATACTCCTGCTGACTGTGAAAGCAAAGAAGCTACAGTGATATGGATGATTGCAGACTCATAGTTGAGAAAGAAGGATGTGGGATGCTTCTGTGACAATCTCTACTCCCACACCCCCCAAAATAAGTAGCAGTCTAAATAGGAACTAAGAGAACTCTTAAAATGTATAAGTATAATCAGATTTTAGCCATATAGTACAGGATAACTATACTACAACCAATGCACCAAAAGGAACAGGAACATAGACTTTGTTACCTGTTAATGAGACACTTTGCCCTAGTGGTGCTGCCTTGTAGGCCCCCAGTGTATGAGGAGGCTCTTAGCCCTCATATGACTGCTGGACTGAGGTGGGGAACGGATATGTAGGAAACATCCCATGCTGAATGAGTAGGATAGAAAGAAGAGGGCATAGAGAGTGGGAGGGCGGACTGGGAGGGGTGGAAAGAGGGCACTGTGATTGAGATGTAACCTGAAGTAATAAATAAACATTTAAAAAAGTAGAATTATGCTGAAGTGTAGCTCTCCACAATTGACTGCTTCTAGTGCAGGTGCTGGAGGGGAATGACTCAGTTCTATTTTAAGGGATCAGGCCTCTGAGAATTTGACCATGACCCAGTGTGTGCATAGATCACACAAGTTGGACTTATTGTTGTCGATTCCTTGGGAATTTCATGTCATGTACCCTGATCATGGTCATTTCCATGCCTGCCCACACACCCTTCTGACCCCCCCAAATTTAAATAATGATAATAAAAATTGGAAAAAACAACACATTGTGTTGGGGGAAAATAACAAAATCAAATAAACAAACAAAAGAAACAAACGGTGTTGACTCTGAACTTCTTATATAAGAACAAACACTAGAAGGGGTCACCCATATTTAGGGTAGGAATACCATCCCGGTTAACCTCATCAAGAAAATTCTTCATAGGAGTCCCATAGGCTTGACTTATAGATGGTTCTAGATCTTGTCCAGTTGACAATCAATAGCTGGCATCACAATTCTTTAGAAGGCAATTCTGTCCACTTGCAAATAACTGTAAGTCTAATTACTGAATGCTACTCATACTCAGAACACAAACACCAAACAAAAGAGTGAAGCTTTTTTTTTTTTTTTTGGAAAGCAGATAGTAGAGGATCAAGTCACATAGAAGAATATATTTTCACATTTGAAAAAATTCAGTCACCATATTAATGGAATGATTTGTACTAACAATGACGAAGAAATATTGCTGCAAAGTTAGGGAGTAGTATATATGAAAACCAAAAGACTCACAGGTATATCTTTTGTTTCTTCCACACACGATGAAATCTGCAAGTGGTTACATGGAACAATCTCTATATACACTCCATTATAACACTGTGAGACTTTGCTACTGGACAAAGAATGGAAAGATAAGTGACATTAACTATGACATAAGGTCTATTTGACCCAACAGAAGTTGTGTATTTCTTGTATTAATTCTTTCAAAAGAGACTTTGAGAGGATATCATAGGGAGAATACTGTCCTTGATTTAGTGAAGAGTGTAATCCATCTGAGTAGAATTTGTGGTGAATAAACCAATATTGATGACCAAAATTACTAAAGTTCCTGAGTCATAAATAGTCCCTTATGGTTTGAGTTATTGTAGTTTATCATTGAACTTAATTCACTTCAAAGAGACATTCTAAAGGAATGTTTATATTCTGGGCATACCAACTCATTCACACATACATTGTGTAGTAATAGTTCAATTTCCATTTGAAGTCAAAATGAATCAGAAAGTTTTCATGTTTTGACTCAGAGGCCAAAGTAGCCAGCCAAACTAATGATTTCCCATTCAATGAAATTATTGCTGTTTTCCTGTTGGATACATTTTCCATTTAGTACATCATATCTCTAAGCAAACAAAGCATAAAAGAATAGGGTTAGAAAGCAAATTGTTTGCTAGTGGCTCACTAGGAAGTAATAATGCACAATTTTGTGTTTATTTTTACTCCCAGATTCCAGGTTCTGAATATTGAGTTAACATGACATATGTTGGATGTTAGTTCTAAGCATACATAGCCTCCTTGAGAGCTTTACCCCATTCCAAGGTTTTGTCACCTAATTAGTCCCATAAATGAATCTTAAAAACCTTTCCATTGATACCTCAGTTGCTTTAGGATATAAGTAAATCTGGTGAACTTCATCATAATGGACTTATTGCTTAATTTTATTTGCATAGAAGTATCTCTTGACCAGAATCAGTACTGCTTAGAATATCAAGGCAGACCATAAGATATCATTAGAAACTGGGAGAACATTCTGGAAAGATTGGATATTTAGCACTGATCTCTGCAGTTGGCATGTTAGCTAATTATCAGCCTTGATGAATGGAAGTCCATGTTGCTGAGCCAGTCATAAGTTACATTGTTTCCACCATTGTGCATAAACACATTGGCAATGGCAGTGCTCCCTGGAAAAATATACCTAAAGAATGGGCCATCTTCCCTTGATTATTAAAAGTCCCCTCTAAGTGAAATTTGCCACTTATTGTGCATTTGTATGATCCAAAATCCTTCTCACACATTTCATTCATTCAGATTTGCATATACATATATCTTCTTCAAAATTTCCTTTGTCATTTTTCAGTCATGTTATTCAAAATCCATGACTATCAAAACAAAACAAAACAAAACAAAACCAAAAAACCTCTGATGGCCTTACCTATAGATCAATATCTATACAATTATATCCTTTGGCCATTTCTAGTACTGAGCAAAGTGAGCAAATGTTTACTCCTCAGTATTTTACACACTGAGGAGTTCCTACCTTAGATCTCTACAGCTTTTCACTTATGATTGTAGCCTTCATACCACATAGAATCATTTATCCATCAGGTCCAAATCTTCCTTTTTCTTGTCAATGAGTCTAGGGAACTCAACATAAAGCCATAAGTACAGTCTGGGAAAGAACAGTGGGGCAAGAATTGAAACCAAGGGCATTTAAAATGTTCTTCATGTAAATATAATCTTGCTTTTAAGCAGTAATCTATTTTACATGTCACTGCTTCTGTTGGATGATGGAATCCTTTGATACACACTACGTCTTATGACTCTGTGGTTTATATAACACCTAGTTAATGACAGGTAGTTAGTTCAGGATATATGTTCATTTTAGTGGTTCATGGTTAAGCATGAAGTTTATAATAAGGCCAGTCTCAGGCCAAAGGTGATTTTGAGAAAAAAAAGTAATAGAGTATGGATTTAGTTCAATGATAGAACACATTATTGGCATGTTTAAAAACTTGGGTTTGATCCACCTCACCCCACAAGTGTACACACACCACACACACACACACACACACACACACACACACACACACACACACAC
>CAJQZJ010001694.1:21112010-21179050 GCA_907164525.1 Lophiomys imhausi | reverse complement strand
ACACACACACACACACACACACACACACACACACACACACACACACAATAACTCATTCAAAAAGTAGTAACCCACAAGTAATGGTAGGGCACTGCTCCAAAATTCTGTGGCTAAGCTGTTTCACCTATGAACATTGTGCCAAAAGCTCCAAATGTTATCCCTATTGTAACCGAACTTTTAAATTACTATTTATCACTTATTTATTTATTACTAAATTCACTTATAACAAACACCAACAATTTCTTAACTATTAATCCTATAACTTCCTACAACCCATTTAACCTATGCACTAAACCTATTGATAATTATAACAATACTTTCATAACCTTTTAGAATGATACAGTCTCTGGGGCAGATCCTCAGTCATCAGGAACACAGTCTTTGTTGTAGATTCTTTAACGCACTTAGTAGTCCTTTTTCTGGATCTCTCAGATGCAGGTTCATCAGGGTAAGTTGATTATTGCAGTGTCACCTTAAATAAGGCTTCATGCTTTCTTCTCTATGGGACACCCCAGCTGTCTGTAGGCCAACTTACTTCTTTTGAATCAGGAACTCAGCTGCTCTGCCTCAGTCCTTAAAGCCAGGCACAGTTTCCCCTAGACCACTGATCGGACAGATCAAACCCCTCTAGGCAAAAGCTGAGCCACAGGGTCCAGTCCTTGGCCTTTTGGTGTCTTGCTCAGGCTTTCTTTGCTCACTGGCTTCTTTCTGCTTCAGGGAGAGAGCTGGCCATCAATGGCCAGCCCTTTTTTCAGCAGGACTCTTGGAGCTCTCTAGCATCAGGGCCTCTTCTTCTTTATCTGGGCTCCATGCACTGTCCTTAAATAGGAGGAACTCTGTTTCAGCTTAATTTGGGCTCCGCCCACTTAACAGCTGAAAACAATGTCAGGTCAGATACTCTGTTTCTTCAAGTCCATTAAGTCTTTCCTGTTTTCCTGACTTCAACCTTGTTTTTCAGTCTATTAAGTCTCTCCTGTTTTTCCTGACTTCAACCTTGTTTTTCAGTCTATTAAGTCTCTCCTGTTTTTTCTGACTTCATGCTGATAATGCTCTTCATGCCTCGAATTAAGAGACAGTATCAGAAACCCCTATATGTTTTCTAAATCTAATTTATCTACCCCTACACCCTATATATAACTGATACTTCAAATATACCTGAAACTGTTGAGACATTTGCTTTAAAATGCACAACAGCTAGGGAGTGTGCTATATTTTTTTGCTTGTTATAGGTTCCATTTCCTAGTGTTTGAGTCAGTAAACAAATGGGCTAGAATAGCACATTTAGATGGGTTGCCTCCAAAATCAAGAAATCCACTACAGACTATGCTTCTTTTTTGGTTTATAACAAGTAGTAGATACAACCATTAATCTTTAACATTAAAATGAATTTCATGTCTGCTGTCCTTTCTCTTCAATGAGGTGGCCAAGTGGCAGAGGCCAACATGCAGATCTTTGAGAAGACCCTCTTGGGCAAGACCATCACTCTCAAGGTCAGGCCATAGGACACCACTGAGAATGTCAAGGCCAAGATCCAAGACAAGGAATACATCCCATCTGACCAGCAGAGGCTGATATTTGCCTGCAAGCAGCTGGAGGATGGCTGCACCCTGTCTGACTACAACATCCAGAAAGAGTGCACCTTGCACCTGGTGCTGCGCCTGTGTGGTGGCATCATTGAGCTGACCCTTCATCAGCTTGGCCAGAAGTACAAATGTGACAAGATGATCTACCACAAGTGGCATCAACCACAGAAGCAACCTGTGCCCCTAGAAGAAGGTCAAATAAAGCTGGGCAGTAATCTGGCCCAGGACCCCAGGACCAAATAAAGTCCCCTTCCATCAACTAGGCAGAAAGAAATCATCATATTATACATTGCTAAATCCCTACAAATTGTACTAAAATAGAAGTGTGCTGAAATTTTGTCAAATTTATATTTTACACCCCCCCCCAAACACAATGCTATCTTACTAGTAAATTAGAAGCTGCTACCTTTTACTCACTGGGCCCAGTCACTATAACTCTATCAGAATAATGGAAAAGTACAAAAGTATGGAAGAATGAAGAGATAACTAGGACCCCAGAGAACTAAATTGTGATATATAGCTACAGAGTTGTCTTTCCTCTGAGGCAGGCCAGAGGAATGTGTAGTAGGCTCATTGGTTGACAAGAAACATCTGGTAATTTTTCTTAGCAGAATGGTTAAGAGATGTTTACCAGAGCAGAAGCTGTATAGTAATGGGCTAGGATGTAGTTCAATAGTGGATTACTTACCCATCAAAACAGAGGGTATAATTATTTGTTGATGCAATAACAACACATCTAGCATAGCAGATGTAATTGGAGTTAAAACCTTGCAAAGTTTTACAATTCACTGCCATTTGTGGAAATGTCCATAGGATCATTTTTGTAAAAAATGCAATTGGAAGTAACTCAGTCCTGATATAGGAAGCTCTATTTGGTGACAAAAAGGTCACCCTGGGTTCCATTTCCTTTATTATTTGGAGACTTCAATAGCCTCATATGTCTAGTGCAATTCTACTGCACTAGATTTCCATACCACTTCTCAAGTTTCCCTCAATTCTGTCTCTTTCTGCTTTCTTTCCCTCAATTTCATTTCCCTTCCCACTCCCCAACTCATCCTCCTGTTTCCATTGTTATCTGTCCCCCATCCACCCATAAAAATATATTCTGTTTCCCCCTCTAGGGGAGATCAATGTGTCCCCACTAGTACTTTCCTCTATACCTGACCTCACTGGGGCTACATATTGTAGCTTGGTTATCACTTATTTAATGTCTAATATCTACATATAAGTGAATATATAACATTTTTATCTTTCTGGGTCTAGGTTGCCTCACCCACGATGAATTTTTTTCTGGTTCAAATCATTTGTCTGCAAATTTCATGATGTCATTTTCTTAAACAACTGAGTAATACTCTATTGTGTAAATGTACTACATTTTAAAATCAAATTTTCTCTTGAGGAACATTAGGTTGTTTCTAATTTTTGGCTATTCTAGAGCATCACTGAACATGGTTGAGTAAGGGTCTTTGTGGTAGGATGAAGAGACCCTTTGATTATATACACATACGAGTGGTATAGCTGGAGTTTGAAGGAGATTGATTCACATCTTCCTGAGGCATCAATACACTGATTTCCATAGTGACAGTACAAGTTTACACTCCCATTGTTAATGGAGGAATGTTGTGCTTGCTCCACACCCTCCCCAGCATGCGCTGTCACTTGTGTTATTGACCTTAACCACTCTTACAGGGGTAAGATAGAATGTTAAAGTAGTTTTGAATTGTATTTCCCTTATGTCTAAAGATGTTGAACATTTCTTTAAGTGTTTCCCAGCCATTTGAGTTTACTTTATTGAGAATTCTCTGTTTAACTCTGTACTCCTTTTAAAAATCTTATTATTTGAATTTTTGATATTTACTTTCTTCAGTTCTTATTAGTACTCTATCAGATGCAAAGTTGTTAAAAATCTTTCCCCGTTGTAAAGATTGCCATTTATTTTGAATGATAGTGTCCTTTGCCATGAAGAAGCATTTAAGTTTCATGAGGTCCCATTAATTAATTGTTGCTGTTAGTGAGTGTGCTAATTGTGTTCTGTTCAGAAACTCTTCTCCTTTGCTAAAGAGTTCAAGGCTATTTACCACTCTGTCTTCTATCAGCTTCAGTGTATCTGGTTTTGGTTACATTTTTTTTTTTTTTTTATTCAAGTTACATCTCAATCAAAAACCCCTCATTCCTCCCCTCCCAGATCCACTGTCCAACCATCTTAACCCTTTTCCTCCCCTACTTCTCCTGTCCTCACATATCAACCACCCTCAGTTCATTGGTCACATGAGAGCTAAGAGCTTCCTCTTGCACTGGGACCTGACCTGGCAGCCCAGCTAGACTAAGGTGTTACACTAACAGGCAACAGAGTCTATGATAGTGACTGTCTCCTGCCCCCTACCTCCTGCTTGCTAACGGATCTGTGTGAAGACTAAGTTGCCTATCATCTGTGTATGTATAAAGGGGCCTAGGTCTAGTCTATATATGTTTTTATCTTTTCTTTCTTTTTTTATTTTTAGTTAGTGTTTCAGTCTCTGTAAGCCCCTAGGGGCCTAGATTGGTTGGTTCTGTTGATCTTTTATATATATATATATATATATATATATATATATATATATATACTTTATTTTTTTATTTCTTCAAGTTACATCTCAGTCACAATCCCTTCCCTACTCCCCCTTCCTGTCCCACCCTTCCACCCTCTTCCCCCCTACAGCTCCCCCTTTCAGTCCAACAAATGGTTCCTTCTCTTATAACAGTAAATACTATACAAAACAACAGAAATAAATATGCCACATTTATTGTCGCATCCCCCCTTGTCCAGCAAGGAATGACGCAACTCACAAAACTCTTCTCCAGCAGTTTATTCAGGTCCCTTGAAAACAGTCTTCCGAATAATGGGGCAGACCCAACCCACAGGCTAAATACTAAATGAACAGCCAGTCAAGTAAAGCCAAGTGGTGCTATCTTAGAGGTCTACGTATGCAGAAGCAAGCCAGATCAGCGGTCTTTGCCAAATATGAACTTATTATCATAGAGAGCGCTCACCGTCGGGCTGGTGGAAGGCAGAGACCAGCGCCATCTTTAGGGCGCGGCACTTCGCAGCTCTCTACAGTTCCTCCTTTTTTATTTTTTCTAAAGTTGGTAGAAGTCCCTGGAAAGGCTTCGTAATCCCTCTATCTGGGGATCTCACGGTGGGCCTGAGCCTGTAGGAGGGCAGTGCTCAAACTCTTACCCGTCTCTGGGTCAGCCTCCCCACTGGGGACTGCCCTGTCTTAGGTGGCCGAGACTTACCCGTCAACTCCGTCACTGACTTGCCAGACCCTAATATCCATGGAACGAATACCTTAGTGGGCAGGGACTATGCTTAGTGAAGATTTACTTCATGGCAGCAAGCCATGCCTGAGGGGACTGGCCCGCCTCAATGGCGACAAGGGCTTGTATAATCATGGCTGCATTACGCTTTTCTGTGGTTCTCATTTTGTAGATGCACCATAGGCAAATCAGAGAAGCTAATATCATTAGTATCGCCAAAGAGCCTACGCCCGCCCACTCCTTAAGATGATTCATAGCCGTCTGTATCCAAGAAGTCAAGCCAGTAGCCAGGCTCAGATCCACCCGAGTGGAGCTGATGTGGACGATTGTCGCTCTCAGCTCTCTCATCAAATTTTCAAACTCAGCCGACCAATCCTGTAAGAGGAACTTTGACAATTGTCTAGACAAATTAGCAGCCTTTGTAAAATTTTGATATTGTATGGAAGTAACACACAAACCTTGCAATTTCCACTCACACCCCAATTGTGCTAGTTGCCAAAGAGAATCAATCTGTTCTTGTATTAAATCTATGCATTGATTAACTATCATAAGACCTCCTTTGAGATGAGAATTCATAGAGGTCTGAGTATCCAATGCCTGTGCCACAGTGGCTGAGATGTTATTCAGGGCATTGGCAGTCTGTATAGAACTAGACAAGGCAATAGCTGAGGCAGTAGCTCCCACAGCAGCAACAGTGATAGCAGTAACAATAGCTGCAGTGATGCCAAAATCTCTTTTAAACCTGAATAGCATCATGGTATTAGGAGCCTCTACAGGAACCGGCACATATCGAGGCATTCTAGTCACCACAGCCACAGGAAAGGCTGTGGCATTCCAGCATAGGGCATAAAAACATGTGCCTGGAGTGCATACTAACTTTTCTTCACCTAAGGATGCATTCCCATTACTTACAATCCACAGAAAAGGAGGCCAGAGACATACTGGCGAAGCTGAAAAGTTCTTGTTGCGGTAAGAATGAAATAAAGAATTCCAAGTACCAGAGCCACTACCGCTAGAGAAATCCAATCTGGTAGCAGACCCTAGGGAAAAATTACCTCTTTGATAAATTCCTCCTCCAAGCAAAATGACAGGTCCCAAGTCCATGCAACTTCCATTTACTCCACACAAAAGCCACAAATCAAAAGGATTGGTGGCAGTCTGCTGAGGATCCCTAGTAGATATATCAAGCATTCCTGTACAAGACTTATTCACTATATTACTAATCATGGGGCTAAAGGAAAAATAATCTTGTTGACCCAAACTGCTCTGTGCTGCTGACATACTCACTGCTACTATCACCAGGATCCTTAGGAAGGTCTTCATGATGAATCTTCCTCACAAGGCGTTCAGGCACCCACACTGGATCTTGTTGATTCTGAGGAAAAACACAAACAGACCCTCTCGCCCATGTTAGCATGGGGTCAGGCCCCCGCCAAGAGGCTGTCAGAATGTCCTTCCACTTCACCATGCTTTTAGGTGAACCATGGGAATCCTGATGTCTGTCCACTGCTGAGCGGCCTTGAGCATCCAAATTGAAAAAATTTAAAGTAAATAAGGCTAAAGACATTCTCTCCTTGGGGGTACGGCCTTGGCCTATTCCCCCTTTTTGTTTTTGCAAGCATTCTTTTAAGGTGCGATGAGCACGCTCCACAATTCCTTGTCCTTGAGGATTGTATGGTAATCCGTGATTAAGCTGTACCTCCATCTGGTTGCAGAAGGAGACAAAGGACTGAGCCGTATAGGCTGGTCCATTGTCCGTTTTTAGCTGTTGTGGATTTTCCCATGCAGCCCAGGCTTCTAAGCAGTGTCCTATGACATTGCGAGCCTTTTCTCCACTCATAGGTGTAGCATGTATGATACCGGAGCCTGTATCCACAGATACATGAATATATTTTAAGGTTCCAAACTCTGAAATGTGGGTAACGTCCATTTGCCAGATTTTGAGTGGCATCAACCCTCTAGGGTTCACTCCCACACTGGGAGGATGATGATGAATCACACACTGAGGACAGTCCAAAACTACTTGTCTAGCATCTGCTCTAGACAAATGGAATTTCTGCTGTAGAGTTTTTGCATTTACATGAAATAATTGGTGAAACTATCTGGCTTGATCCAGGAATGAGCTCCAAAAAATGCATTCCATCCTGGTCCATTGATCAACTTTATCATTACCCTCACTTAATGGTCCAGGTAATCCTGTATGTGCTCTGATATGTTGAATATAAAAACACCTTTTTCTCTGCCAGATTAAAACTTGTAACTCTTGTAATAAGGCACATACAGTACTACTATTCTTAATAGGACCTGCTAATTCTAATATTTTCACTGCGTTGACCACATAAACTGAATCTGAAATCAAATTGAATGCAAATTGTCATCTTTTAAACACCTCAATTACTATTTTTAACTCTACTATTTGGGGGGAGCCCGGTTGAAATTGACATGACATGGGCTCTTGTCTTTCTATTAAATAGGCTCCACAGCCTGTCTTTGAGCCATCAGTAAACACATTTGGTGATCCTTGAAGTGGTACTGCTGAAGTAACCTTAGGGAATATCACTGGGTGCTCCTTAAAAAATGATAGCAATGGATGTTTAGGATAATGGTTATCAATCACTCCTTCAAAGCTACATTGCAATATTGCCCAGTCATCTACAGTGCCACACAAAATCTTAATTTGATAACTGGAATAAGGCACTATTATACTGGCAGGAGCAACTCCAAAAGACTGCAAGCATTGTTGGATACCATTCAAGGCTAAAGCAGCAAGTGCAGTGGGATAATGTTCTATTCTGTTCTTACTTGTGTCCACATCCCCGGGCAGAAAGATCTCCCTACTTTCAGGGACTGAACTGGCTGCTCTGTCTGAGTGGCTTCTGGATATGGGGGAGGAGTTGAAGGCGCCATGGCAACGGCTTTGTTTACACCAGCTGCCGCCAGCGTGGCTGAAGGCGCTGTAACAACGACTCCACCCACTCCGACTGCCGCTGACGTGTCAGGCGACATGGCAACAGCTCCACCCATACCGACTGCCGCCGATATGTCCTTTTCTTTTACTTTTTTCTTTTCCTTTTTTCTAATAACAGTCCTCTCCAACTGTTCTATTAGAGCGTGTAGCTCTCCTTCAGAATCCGTGCTCTCTGAGTCCTCCAAATCTCTAAAATCTCTAAAATCTCTAAGATTGGGATAGAGAGGAACTTTCTTTTTGCCTCCCTTTTCACTGTCTGCCTGCTCAAATCTTTCACCTTTGTTACTTTCCTTTTCACTGTCTACCTGCTCAGATCTCTCCCCTTGTAGCAGTTCCAAGGCTGATTCTCCCTCTGTGATTGCATTACAACACCTCTGATCTTCTAAACAACTCCTCACCATTTTCCAAATCGGTCTTACTCCATGCTTCAGAGTCCCTTGCTCCCAAGCAAAATCCAAGTCCCTGCCTAATTTGTCCCAGCAGGATACCGTAAGATTCCCGGACACCGCAAACCCCGGAGCCACAGAATCACATTCATTCAAAAATCTTTCTAAGTTAGACTTCTTAATCTTCAAATTCCTAGCTAAAAGTAGCTCCTGAAGAGCCAGAAAAATTGGGTGTGACTCAGACAACCCCATGTTTAAAAATTTACTTTCGGTTCGCTGCTTCCCCGCAAAACTTTACCTTTTGTTCGCTATTTCCGCGAAACTTACCGTTTGTTCACTATCTCCGCAAAACTTTACCTTTTGTTCGCTATCTCCACGAAACTTTACCTTGTGTTTGCTATTTCCGTGAAACTTTATTGTCCTGATTTATCCCAGGAACTTATCAAGGCGTTGCACCTGACTGCAGGAGTTCTGAGTCTTTTCTGGGTCCCCGTATGGGCCACCACTTTGTCGCGTCCCCCCTTGTCCAGCAAGGAATGACGCAACTCACAAAACTCTTCTCCAGCAGTTTATTCAGGTCCCTTGAAAACAGTCTTCCGAATAATGGGGCAGACCCAACCCACAGGCTAAATACTAAATGAACAGCCAGTCAAGTAAAGCCAAGTGGTGCTATCTTAGAGGTCTACGTATGCGGAAGCAAGCCAGATCAGCGGTCTTTGCCAAATATGAACTTATTATCATAGAGAGCGCTCACCGTCGGGCTGGTGGAAGGCAGAGACCAGCGCCATCTTTAGGGTGCGGCACTTCGCAGCTCTCTACAATTTATGAGAGTTAAATGGCCCAGCATACATTCCCAATGTCCAATCCATACATATTTGACCCCTGACTTTAACATTCTATCATCATCTAACCATTTCCATGAGTTTAAAGTTCTATATCTGACTCAGCTTTCATACTAACTTGCATCACAATTTTAAAAACATCTTCTTAGATCCAGAACACCCTCTTTATTCCTAAACAACTCAAAATTTAACTATGAGACTCTAGTTATCTATTCTTCAACTACCTCAGAGACCTGAGAGGGATAAATATATCTGATTATGTAGGAAGTGCAGGGCCTGCATCATCCAAAACTAAGAAATGACATATCAGTGGCTGCCTGGACAATTCCTGTTTTCTCTCCATGTGTTACAGCATCAATCTTCAGCCTTTTGGTCCCATTTCTCTGACAGACATTGATTGTAGAGCAGGAATTATGAAGGACTTACCTACCCTGTCTTGACAGAGCTAGGCTGTCGACTTCCCTGCTACCAAGTTTTTTTCCTTTTTGGACAGAAGTCTGTCTACCGTTGAAGCAAGGGGTTTTTCATGCCAAGAGATAGGCTTGCCACTAATTCAATCATCTCCCACTGGAGATTCTTCGATGCTCATCTTCTACTTGGAGTAGAATAGGGGGTGCTGTCAGGAGCTGATATGTCTCGATATCAAAAATATTAATTTAAGAAAACATCTTTGAATGCCATATTCTGCAGATCTCTTGGGGTTTTTGAAAATGCCCTATCTATCTCTTGTACTTAGATAAGCAAATGTTGTTTTAAGTGGTATTCTTGTCCCCTCTATTCCTCCTCTCTCTCTTATACATGACTCCCAGAGCTCAACTTAATATTTGGCTGTGTATCTCAGCATCAGTTTTGATCTGCTACTGAGTAGAGTTTCTCATAGGATAGTTATGCTAGGTTCCTGTTCCTTTGGGTCTGTGGCTTGTAGGATAGTTACTCTGAACTATATGGCTAATAAGCAGTTATAAATGAATAAATGCCATGTCTATCTTTCTGGTCCTGGGTTACCTCACTCAGGATGAGATTTTCTAGTTCCTTTCATTTGATTGTAAATTTCATGATTTCTTTATTTCTGACAGCTGAGTAATATTCCATTGTGCAAATGTACCACAGTTTTTTGTCTATTCTTTTATTGAAGGCCACTTGGGTTGTTTCTAGTTTCTAGAAATTAATAACAGTTAGTGTTAGGGCAAGGTTCTGTTGTTATATTTCCAGTAGATTAAAAGTATCCATCTAAGAAGTCCAGGGACAACTGGACAACTAAACTGCTGAAGAAAAGGGACAAGACACAAAAGAAGACAAGACAAATAGTCCAGATATTCCAGCCTCACAGACTGCCTCAATAGCTGTTTCCTCAAAAACCTACATCCAAGACAACTTCAAAATGGCTAGCTAAGATTGCTCAGCCCCACAAACTTGTCCAGCCTGGACTTTGGTGTTTAATTTCTTAAATTCTTTATATATTTTTGATATTAGCCCTCTTGGATGTTGGGGTTAGTGAAAATCTTTCCAAATCTGTAGGCAGCTGCTTTGTTCTAATGATGATGTGCTTTGTCTTACAGAAGTTTTCAGTTTTATAAGGTCTCATTTATTAATTGTTGGTCTTAGAACCTCAGCTGTTGGTGCTCTGTTCAGGAAGTTGTCCTCTGTGACAATGAGTTTGAGGCTTTTTCTAACTTTTTCTTCTATTAGATTTAGTATGCCCAGTTTTATGTTGAGGCCTTTGATCCTTTGGGACTTAAATGTTGTGCAGGCTGATAAATATGGGCCTATTTGCATTCTTCTACATGTGGACATTGAGTTATACCAGCACCTTTTGTTTTTTTTTTTTTTTTGGTTTTTCGAGACAGGGTTTCTCTGAATATCTCTGGCTGTCCTGGACTCGCTTTGTAGACCAGGCTGGCCTCGAACTCACAAAGATCCGCCTGCCTCTACCTCCCAAGTGCTGGGATTAAAGGCGTGCGCCACCACCGCCCGGCTACCAGCACCATTTGTTGAAGATGTTTTCTTTTTCCATTGCATGGTTTTGGCTTCTTTGTAAAAAAAATTAAGTGACCATAGTTTTGTGGGTTTATTTCTGGGTCTTCAATTTGATTGTATTTATCAACCAGTCTGTTTCAATGCCAGTACCATGCTATTTTTATTATTATTGCTCTGTAGAACTTGATTTCAGGGGTGTGTTCTTTTATGGTACAGGATTGTGTTAGCTATTTGAGTTTTTTTGTTTTTCCATATGAAGTTTAAAATTGTAGTCAAGGTCTGTAAAGAATTTGTATGTTGATTTTGACAGGATGACCATTTTTACTACCTTTATACTACCTATCCCTGAACATGAAAGATATTTCCATCTTCTGATATCTTCAGTTTCTTTCTTCAGAGACTTGAAGTTCTTGCCATACAGGTCTTTCACTTGGTTTCTTAAAGTTACCCCCGGTCTTTCAAATTATTTGTGGCTATTCTGAATGGTGTTGTTTCCCTAATTTCATTCTCAGCCTGTTTATCTTTTGTGTAAAGAAAGGTTACTGATATTTTAGAATTAATTTTGTATCCAGCCACATTGCTGAAGATGTCTATCTGCATTAGGAGTTCTCTGGTAGATTTTTCATGCTCACTTATGTATACTATCATATCATATGTCAATAGGAATACTTTGACTTCTTTCTTTACATTTTTTTTATCAACTTGATCTCCTTTAGTTGTTCTATTGCTCTAGCTAGAACTTCAAGTACTATGTTGTAGAGATATGGGGAGAGTGGGCAGCATTGCTTTGTCCCTGATTTTAGAGGAAATGCTTTTAAGATTCTCTCCATTTAATTTGATTTTGGCTACTAGCTTGCTGTATATTGCCTTTATTATGGTATGGTATTGTCCTTGAATGCCTGATCTTTCCAGGGTTTTAACATGAAGGGGTGTTAGATTTTGTCAAATGCTTTTTCAGCATCTAGTGAGATGATCATGTGGGTTTTTTTCTTTCAGCTTGATTATATGGTGGATTATGTTGATGGATTTTCATATGTTGAGCCATACTGGGATGAAGCCTACTTGATCATAGTGTATGATACTTTTGATGTATTTTTGGATTCAGTTTGCCATTATTTTATTGAGTAGTTTTACATCAATGTTCATAAGGGAAATTGGTCTGAAATTCTCTTTCTTTGTTGGGTCTTTGTGTGGTTTAGATATCAGGGCAACAATGAGCTCATAGAATGAGTTTCATAATGCTCCTTCTATTTCTATTTTGTAGAAGAGTTTGAGGAGTGTTGCTATTGACTCTTCTTTGAAGGTTTGATAGAATTCTGTGCTGAAACTATCTGGCCCTGGACTTTTATTTTTTGGTTGGGACACTTTTAATGAATGCTTCTATTTCCTTAGGGGTTATAGGACTGTTTAGTTTGTTTACTTGGTCTTGATTTAACTGTTTTACTTGGAATCCATCCATAAAATTGTCCATTTCACTTAGGTTTTCCAATTTTGTGAGTACAGGTTTTTGAAGAAAGACCTAATGATTCTTTGGATTTCCTCAGTGTCTGTTTTTATATCTCCTTTTCATTTCTGTTTTTGTTGATTTGTCTATTTTCTCTCTGCCTTATAGTTGGTGTGGCTACGGTTTGTCTAGTTTGTGAATTTTCTCAAAGAACAAACTCTTGGTTTCATCAACTCTTTATTTTTATCTTTCTTTTTAAGTTATTGATTTCAGCCCTGAGTTTGATGGTTTCCTGACATCTTTTCCTCTTGTGAGTGTTTGCTTCCTTTTTTTTTTTTTCTAGAGCTTTTAGTTGTATTGTTAAGTTAGTAATATGAGCTGTCTCTGATTTCTTTTTGAAGGCATTTAGTGGTATGAACTTTCCTCTTAGCACTTCTTTCATTTTGTCTCATAACATTGAATATGTTGTGCCTTCATTTTCATTGAATTTTTATAAGTCTTCAATTTTCTTCTTTTGTTTCCTGACCAGTTGTCATTGAGTAGTGAGTTTTTCAGTTTCCATGAATGTGTAGGCTTTTTTTTTTTTAACTTCTGTTGTTGTTGAAGTCCAGCTTTAATTCATAATTTTATCTGATGAGATACAAGGATTTCAATTTTCTTGTATCGGTTGAGTCTTGCTTTGTGACAGACGATGTGGTCAGTTTTGGAAAAGATGCCATGACATGTTCATAAAAATGTATATTCTTTTGTATTTGGTTGAAATGTTCTATAGATATCTGTTAGATTCATTTGGTTCATGACATTTGTGAGTTTTATTATTTCTCTGTTTGGTTTCTATCTCAATGACCTGTCCATTGTTGTGAGAGGAGTGTTGAAATATCCCACTATTAATGTGTTGGGTTCAATGTGTGGTTTAAGCTTTGCTAATGTTTCTTTCACAAATGTGGGTACCCTTGAATTTGGGGTATAGATGTTCAGAATTCAGATGTCATTTGATTAATGTTTCCTTTGATGAGTATGTAGTATCCGTCTCTATCTTTTTTTTAAATTAATTTTGGTTAAAAGTCTATTTATTTATTTATTTATTTATTTATTTGATATTAGGATGGCTATTCCAACTTGCTTTTTGGGACCGTTTGTGTGTAAAATCTCTTTCCAGTCCTTTACTCTGGGATGAATTTTATCTTTGTTGGTGAGGTGTGATTTTTGTATGCAGTGCAATGATGGGTCTTATTTCCAAATCCATTCTGTAAGCCTGTGTCTTTTACTGGGGAATTGAGTCATTGATGTTGAGAGATATTAATGACCATTCATTTTTATTTCCTGTTTTTTAATATAAATGGTAGAAATGTGTTTGTGTGTTTCTTTCCTTCTGTTCCTGTTGTAGTGGGGTTGTTTCCTGTGTTTTCTTGAATGTAGGTATCTTCTCTGGGTTAGGATTTTCCTTCTAGGATCCTCTATAGGGCTGGATTTATGGATAGATATTGTTTAACTTTGTTTTGCCATGGGATGTCCTGTTTTCTCCGTCTATGGTGATGAAAGTTTTGCTGTGTAGTCTGGGCTGACATTTGCTGTGTCTTAGGGCCTGTAAGACATCTGCCCATGCTCTTGTGGCTTTTAGAATTTCTGAAGAGAACTCAGGCTGTCTGATGGGTCTGCCTCTATGTGTTACTTGTTCTTTTTCTCTTGCAGCTTTTAATAGTTTTTTTCTTTGTTCTTTACATTTAGAGATTCTATTATTATGTGACTGGAGGAATTTCTTTTCTGGTATAATCTATTTGGTGTTCTGTATGCATCTTGAACATCTATGGGCATCTTTTTCTATAGGTTTGGGAAATTTTCTTCTACGATTTGTTAAAAATGTTTCCTGGTTCTTCAATCAGAAGTCTTCTCTTTTATCTATTCCTATAATTCTTAAGTTCTGCCTTTTCATTGTGTCCTTGATTTCTTGGATGCTATGGATGAGGATTTTTTTTTTTAGATATCTCATTTTCTTTGGCTATTGTATTGATTTTTTTCAATTAAGTTTTCCACACTTGAGATTCTGTCTTTCATCTCTCACATCCTATTGTTGATGTTTGTGTCTGTAGTTACTGTTCTCTTTCCTAAGTTTTCTACCTCCAGGATTGTCTCTATTTGTATTTTCTTTATTTCTTCCTTTTCCAATTTCAGTTCTTGAAACGTTTTATTCATTTCCCACTCCAGCTTGGTTGTCTTTGCCTGTATTTCTTTAATGGCTTTATCCTTTTACTTCTCCTGTTTCATTGCATTTTCCTGGATGTCTTTATTGGATTTCTCCATTCCTTTCATCTTTTGGATTGCGTTTTCCTGGATGTCTTTAATATATTTCTCCATTACTTTCATCTCTTCAATTGTGATTTCTTTAAATTCTTTAAGGGATTTATTCTCTTCCTTTATAGTATCTATTATTTCCATAAATATAGATTTTTCATTTTCTTGTGTTTCAGCTATGGTGGTATGGTCAAAGCTTGCTGTACTAGAATTCATGTGTTTTGTTGGAATCCTGTTTCCCTGGGTTTTGTTAATTTTGTTCTTCCACTCATCTTTAGCCACCTTGTTGTCATTAGCTGGTTGTTTCTAGTGCCCACTGGACTTTGTGCCAAGGAAAGTGCATTGGTGTGCAGGCGTATGATCTTGGTGACCTGTAGCTCCCCACAAGATGATGGATGGGTGGGACCTTGTGTAGGAGGTTGGATCTCAGTGGGTTAACCACAGCTCTCCTGTTCCTTCTGTGACTCAACTGGGCATTCAGGTCAAGAATTGGCATGATATGTGTTATTCTATCCTGCAGGATCCTGAGATCTGGCTGATCTTCCTAGTAAGGCCATCTGTGGTCATTCAGACCATGAACTACAGGCTAGAGACAGCAGGGTATCTGACTGTTCCTTCAGCCTGGATGTCCGGTCTATATGTAAGGTCTACCCCTGAAGTTCCTTGGGAATCACAAATGCAGTTTATGAAGTCTGTGCCCCAGGGCAGCCTGGTAGACCCAGTGGGATGTCTGTTTCTGTAGCCTGGGTGTCATGTCTGTGAGTGAGATCTACCCCTGAAGTTCCTTGGGAATCACAGATTCAGGTTGGCTTCTTAGTCAGAAGCACTGTGACCCAGGGTAGCCTGCTAGAGCCAGTAGGATGTCCAACTGTTCCCGTATCCTGGGTGTCTGGTCTGTCCATGAGATCTACCTCTGCAATTCCCTGGGAATCACAGACACAGTTTGTGTCTCTTAGCCTACTAGAGCCAGTGGGATGTCCGACTGTTCCCGTAGCCTGTGTGTCATGTCTATCTGTGAGGTCTACCTCTGCA
Organism: Lophiomys imhausi; assembly: GCA_907164525.1. NCBI lineage: Eukaryota > Metazoa > Chordata > Mammalia > Rodentia > Muridae > Lophiomys > Lophiomys imhausi. The sequence continues at coordinate 21,163,229 of CAJQZJ010001694.1, read as the reverse complement.
GCTCTCTGGGGATCACATATGGAGTTTGTGCTTCTCAGCCTACTAGAGCCAGCAGGGTGTCCAATCATTCCCACAGTCGGAGTGTCAGGTCTGTGGGTGAGGTATGCCCCTGCACTTCCCTGGGAATAACAGACAGAGTTTGTACTTCTCAACCAGAAGCACTGTGTCCCAGAGTATCCTATTACCACCAGAGGGCTTTCTGATTGTTCTCACAGCCTGGATGTCAGGTCTGTGGTTGTGGTCTACCCCTGCAGTTCTCAGAATCATAGATGCAGTTTGTGCTCCTTAGACAGAAGCACTGTGTCTCAGGGCCGCCTACATTCCTTGGGCAGCTGTACAATGATCCAGGATGGCTTCACCACCTCATGGTGGGAACTCTGTATGATGCAGACTGGGTGTCTGGCACAAGGGTGTGGCGTGCTTGCAGGGGGCGGGGGATCTGAGAAGGAGTCTACGTCCCTGTCAACAACGCTAGGACTCAGAACAGCCCAGCTGTGTCCTAGCTCTGCCACACACTGGTCACCTAATGCAGTCATGCTATATTCCCTGTAAAGAATCCCCTCCTTTCCTACCAACTCCTGTAACTCCGTTCATCCTTTTGTGGAGACAAGAATGACTGCTTGGACGCTGGAAGCTCAGGGAAGTCCAGAAGGGCCTTTCTTCAGAGGTTAAAGCCACAAGGTGGGACCTGTTTCACTGAGTCTCAAGAGGTCTTCTGGAAATAATGGGTAGGGCTCCTGTTCCCGAGGCCATTCTGCTGTATAAGTGTCAAGATGTCCAGCCTGGGTACTGGACAGCCTCATTATCCTGGGTGAACCCACACTGGGCCTGTGCCTCTCAGGCTGCTATACAGCAGGATGAGTATAGCTCTGTGGTAACCTAGCCGGTTTTCCCATCCCCTAGACTCTGTCAGCTCTGGTCTCCATCTTAGATATCCGTATCTGGTTTTATGTTCAGGTGTTTGATCCACTTGGACTAGAATTTTGTGAAGAGTGATAAGCATGGATCTATTTGAATTTTTCTACATGCAGGCATCCAGTCTGACCAGCACCATATATTGAAGATTTTTTTTGTTCCAGTGTGTATATCTTTTTAAAAAAATAAAAGAATCAGTTGTCCATAGATGTGTAGAATTTTTGTCTATGTCTTGAAATTTATTCCACTGATCAAACTGTCTATTTTTAATGCCAGAAACATCCTGGCATTAGGTATCCTGTGGGTTTTTTGTTTTGTTTTGAATATGAAACTAAGAATTGTCTTTTCAAAACCTGTGAAGAATTGTGTTAGAATTTTGATTGGGACTATATTGAATCTGTAGATTGTTTTTGATAGAATGGCCATTTTTTATTGTGTTAATGAAACCAGTCCTTGAAGAGCATAAGAGATCTTTTCATTTTTTGATTTCTTCTTCAATTTCTTTCTTCAAAATCCTGAAATTTTCATCATACAAGTTTTTCACATGCTTCGTTAGAGTTACCCTGGGATACAATATATTATTTAAGGCTATTGTTTTTCCCCTCATTTCTTTCTTAGTTTGTTTGTTATTTGCATTTAGGACCACTATTGATTTTTGTGGGTCAATTTTGTATCCAGACACTTTGCTGAAAGTGTTCATCAGATATAGGAGTTATCTAGTGTAATTTTTAGGATTACTTATATATATTATCATGTCATCTGAAAATAAAGATACTTTGACCACTTTCTTTCCATTTGTATCCCCCATTGATCTCCTTTAGTTATTTTACTGATCTAGCTTCCAAGTAATATATTAAATAAATATGGAGAGAGTTAACAACCTTGTCTTGTTCTTGATTTTAGTGGAATTGATTAGTTTCTCTCCATAAAGTTGAAGTTGGCTATGGACTTGCCTTTATTATCTCCCTTGTATCTCTAATATTATCCCCTGTATCTCTAATAATATCTCTTGCATTATGTCTCTTGTATCTCCAGGACTTTCAGCAAGAAAAGTTTTTAGAATTTGTCAAAGGCTTGTGCTATATCTAATGAAATGATTTTTTGGCCCTTTTTCCTTTTAATTTGTTTATATAGTGGATTATAATTATTGATTTTTGCATACTGAACCATTCCTGCATCTACAATATGAAATCTACTGAATCATGGTGGATTATATTTTTGATGTATTCTTGGATTCAGTTTATAAAAATTTATTGAGAATCTTTGTGTCTATATTCATAAAGAAAATTGGTCTGTAATTCTTTTCCTTTTTGGGTCTTTATTTGGTTTTGGTATCAGAGTGACTGTGGCCTCATAAAATAAAGTGGGATATGAAGAGTTCTAACAGGCCTGATCATGGCAAACCTGGCACCAATAGGTTTTGTCTTTTACCCTTTTGCTAAACTATTAGATTACATTCCTAAAGTTAACAACCAAGATTTATTTCCTTATTTGGCTACTGACTCATTCCTGAGACTGTTCACCAAGGTCCAACTAACCAAACATCAAGGTCCAGCAATCAAAATTAATTATTTTGGCTAACTAATCAAAATATCTAAATAGAACTTACCAACATGTCCTAACTCATTCTAAAACAGACTTCCTGTTTTTTCCTCTTGAAATTAACTTACAAAGTTATTTGCTGCTGCTCTTCCAGTTTCATATTTCTCTACCATCTTTCTTTGCCCTGATTAACAAAGCATATCTTTGCATTTGGTTTGTGTTTGAAAATTGGTCATTGGGTGTGGTCTGTGCCTAATACAGAGGGGAGCATACCACAGTTCAAAGGTCCCTTCAGGATATGTTCTTTCTGTTTCTATTTTGTAGACTATTTTGAAGACTATTGTTATTAACTCATCTTTGAAAGTCTGGTAGAATTTCAGGTTACAGCCACCTGGTCCAATTTTGATTGGGAGACTTTTAATGACTGATTCTACTTCTTTAGGTGTTGAAAAAGATTACTTAAATTGCTACACTAATCGTATTTCACTTCAGTAAGTGGTACCTATGGAGTAAATTATCCATTTATTTTAGATTTTTCCAATTTGGTGTGGTACAGGTTTTTAAAATATGTTGTTCTGATTATCTGGGTTTCATTAGTGTCTGTTTTTATGTCCCCCCCCCTTTCATTTGCAATTTTGTTAATTTGAATATTCTCTCTGTCTTTTAGTTAATTTGGATAATGGTTTGTCCATGCTATTTTTTTTTAAGAACCAACTCTTCATTATATTGGTTCCTTGAACTGTTCTGTTTATATTTTATTGATTTCAGCCCCCAGTTTGATTATTTCCTACTGTCTACTCCTCCTAGGTGTACTTGTTTCTTTTTGTTCCAGTGCTTTCAGTTGTGCTATAATATTACCAGTATGTGATCTCTATAGTTAGGCACTAGTACTGTGAATTTGTTTCTTAGAACCTCTTTAATTGTGTCTCATAAATTCAGTTGTGAGCTCATTTTCATTCAACTCTATTTTACTTAATAGAGAGTTATTCAGTTTCCATGTATTTGTAAGCTTTCCTTTGTTCATATTCAGCTTTAACCTGTGGTGATCTGACAGGATGCAGGGAATTATTTCATTGTTGTTGTTATCGTTTATCTCTTGAGACTTGCTTTGTGTCTGTGTATGTGGTTAATTTTGGAAAAAGTACCATGAGGTGGGAAGAAAAACGTATATTCTTTTGTGTTTGGGTGACATATTCTGCAGATATCTGTTAAATACATTCGATTTATAAGATCTGTTAGCTCCAGTATTTCTGTTTAGTTTTTGTCTGGATGATTTGCAAATTGGTGAGAGTACAGTATTGAGGTCCCTGCTCTTAGTTTGTCACAGTCAATATGTGATTTAAGCTGTAGTAGTATTTATAAAATGTAGTAGTATTTATAAAAATTTATAATTTTTTTTTTTTACAAACTTGAATGCCCTTGTACTTGGGCTATAAACATTAGGAATTGAAATATCCTCTTCATGGATTTTCCCTTTGGTGAGCATGTAGTGTTTTTCTCTATCTCTTCTAACTAATTTTGGTTTGAAGTATATTTTGTTATGTATTAAAATGGCACACCAGTTTGCTTCTTAGGTGCATTTGCTAGGAATATCTTTTTCCAATCCTTTACTCTGCTAGTCTGTGTTCTTTTTGTTGTTGTTTTTGTTGTTATTAGGGAATTGAGACCATTGATATTGAGAGATATCAATGACAAATGATTGTTGATTACTGTTCTTTTGTTGTTACTATTGTTGTTGCTGATGCTGCTGTTGGTAGTTGTGGTAATGGTATGCGTATGTGTGTGTAATATCCTTCTTTTGATTTGTAAGTTTATTTATTCCCTGTGTTTTTAATGTTGTAGTTAACTTCCTGAGGTTGTAGTTTTCCTTTTAACCCCTTCTATAAGGCTGTATTTGTAGAAAAAATATTGCTTTTATTGGCTTTATCATGAAGTATCTTATTTTATATTTCTATGGTGATTGAATGTTTTCTGGATATTATATTGTAGGCTGGCATATGTGGTTTCTTAGAGTCTGCAGCAAATCTGTCCAGGTCCTGTAATCTTTTAAAGTTTTCATTGAGAGATCAGGTATAATTCTAATAGATCTGCCCTTGTATGTTACTTTGTCTTTTCCCTCTGTAGCTTTTAAAGTTCCTAATTCTGTATGTTTAGTGTTTTTATTATTATGTTTTGAGTAGATTTTCTTCACTGGTCCAATCCTTTTGGTGTTCTGTATGCTTTTTATAACTTGATAGGCATCTCCTTCTTTGGGTTAGGAAAATATTCTTCTATGACTTTGTTGGAAATATTTTCTGGACCTAGGAGCAGGATTTCGTCTCCTTTCCCTATTTCTATTACTCTTAGATTTGGTCATTTTGTAGTGCCCCAGATTCCTGGATATTTTTTGTTTTGTTTTGTTTTGTTTTTTTGTTTTTTTGTTTTTTTTTTGGTCAGGAGCTTTTTAGATGCAACATTTTCTTTGAGTGATATATACATTTATTCTATCATATCTTTAGTGTCCAAGGTTTTTCTTTCATCTCCTGTATTCTGTTGGTGACGCTTGCCTCTGTTTGTTTGAATTTATAAATTTTTCCTTTCTAGAATCTCTGAAATTTGAGTTTTCTTTATTGATTCTATTTCCATTTTCATGTCTTTAAATAGTTTTAATTACCTTCTTTTCTGCATTGCTTCAAGGAATTTATTAATTTTCTCTTTAATGATCTCTATCAACTTCATACATGCTATTTTAAGGTCTTTTACTTGTGCTTCAGCTAAGTTGGAATACTCAGGACCTGGTGTGACAGGGTCACTGAACTCCAGTAGAGACGTATTTTCCTGGCTGTTTTGCTTATGTTTTCAATCTGGCTTATAGGCATCTGGGATTTGGATGATTATAGGTCTAGGTCCTGGTATCTGGTTTTTGCCTTTTCTGGATGCATGTTTATTCCTTGATTTTTGTTTCCTTTCTAGATTTTGGGAGAGTGTGATGGCTGTATGTTGCCTGATAGGAAATTTTCTCTAAAGCTTATATGTGTGGTCCCTGGGGGTCTTGTGAGGTATCAGAAGGTGACACTTAGGAATCAGGATAGTCTAGGAGTCTGAAGGGGTTCACAGGAAGAAGTATAGCAGAGTCTTCCAACAGAATCTGCTTATTTGGTCTCCTTGGAATGGGGATAGACAGTGAAGCGAGGTCACCCCAGAAGGTCTGATATAGCACTGAGGATGAGACTGGGGGATAAGATTTGTTTCTCTGACCTTCTCATAGGATGTGTTTGACATGAATACCTTCTGCTATTGGTATTGGAGACTGAGTTAATGGGATACATTTGGGGAAGGAAAATTGAAGGAGAAGACCTTTGTGATCCATTGGGGATGGGGTCAAAGGGGAAAAGGAGAGAACAGCAGGTGTTCTGCTACAGATCTGGGAATGAGAATGGGAGGAGAGGGCCTGGAGGAGCAGAAGGCAAGGTGAAGATCTATAGTCAGCCTAGCTATTTCCCTTGTAGGATTGGGCTTTGGAGTAACAGGGAGCACCGGCTGGAGTTGAAGTCTAGGATAAAGCAATGAGACTAATGTAATCTCATATATCTCTTTGTTGCCACAAAATATTATAGACTACCAGCCCCTTATTTACTAAGAGAAATAGATCAGTTAGCAACTTTGAGTCTAATCACATTGGACAGTCAGTTCTAGAATCCCAAGAATCAAATCAGAATAATTGTCCCTAAAATATATACAGATAAACAGCATGCAAGAATACCATAATTATGATCATAGGTGATTTGGAAAGCTATAGACAGAAGAGAGTCTACAATATGTTCATTCCAGCCCAAGTTGAAAGGCCAGAGAACTGACGAATTAACAATGTGTTGTGAGTAGAAAAGCAGCAGGCTAGAAACCAACAAGAGCCAATATTTTAGGCCCTTGTCTTAGCTCAAATGTCAGGGGAAAAATCTATTAGGAAAGTCAAATTTTTATTTTATTAAGATTTTCAAGTTACATGATGAGAGCCACCTACATTTTGAAGATAATTTATTCTATCTATTTGAACAAATGTTTGAACCCCAGAGCACACGTAGAGATATTTGACTAAATATCTGAACAACCGATTCTCTGTCATATTGATGTATAAAGTTAATCATCATAATTGCCTTATGTGCATTATTTTGACTCCTCCTTTGAAAGTTTTTGTAAAATGAAGGCCATGACAGTAACCTGGTTGATAGTGAAGTCTTGTACTAATACTAGCACCCTTGTTTTCTGTGTATCTATTCCTAATAATTTACTCTTTTTTGCTCCATTACAGAAAAAAAGCAGTGGTAGAATATTTCCTACACTAGGCTTTTCTTCCTGATGAAAACTTATTCAATGAACTTATACAATCTGTTAACTTATTTGTGATGTCTTTTGAAGAAAATTCTTTCAATTGTATAACAAGGTTGATCATGAATAACTTTTTAAGGATATATATATATATATATATATGCATATATAATATGCATTTTTGATTGCACTCATGTCTGTGGTAGTTTGAATAGTTAAATAGTCATGGTTGCCATAGAATCATGCATTTGAATGTTTGGCCCATAGGGAGTGGCATTGTTAGGAGGTATGGCCTTGTTGATATAGGTGTGGCTTATGGGAGGAAGGGTGTCACTGTGGAGGCAGGCTTTGAGGTCTCATATACTCAGCTTAAGCCCAGTGTGATACTGATACACAGTTCCTTTCTGTTCACTGTTGGATCAAGGTGTAGATCTCACAGCTCCTCCAGCAGTGTGTCTACCTACACTTGGCTGCCATGCTTCCTGTAATGATGATCATGGATTAAACTTCTGAAACTGTAAGCCAGCCTCAGTTAAATATTTTCCTTGGTGAGGTCATGTTGCTTCTTCACAGCAACAAAACCCTAACTAAGTTTCCATCTTACCTGTATGTGCATCACATACATGTCTCATGTCTGAAAAGTTCAGAAAAAGCTTTTGGATCCTCTAGAGCTAGAGTTACAGATGGTTGGGTTCCCAGACATGATAGCCACAGTCTGTCTTATTTAGAAGCCACCACATATGGGGAGGTATTACTCACTTGGCATTTGGATTTTGTATGAAAATCTAACACATCTGTATGTAGTGTTGAATACCTAAACAGTCTTTCCTTTTAAGATACTTTTCTACATTTTTTAAGTTACCTTATAAACTAGTAAGTTTCTATATGGCTTTTTCATACATTTTTGAATTTTAAAATTTGTATTATAGATGTCTTTCACTTCCTTGGGCAGTTTTTTTTTTCAGGATATTTTAATTATAGTCTTTTGTGACTGGAATAATTTCTCTGATTTTTTTCTTAGTAAATTTGGAATTGACATATAGGAAGGCTGTTACATTTTCTGTATTATTTGTCTTTAGTTTTTTAACATTTGTTTATTTTATGTATGTGTCTGTGTTTGTGCATGAGTGTGTGTGCATGTCTTTGTGTGAGTGTATGTGCATGCATGCTCTGTGGCACATGTGTGAAAGTCAGGGGATAACTGGTGGGACTTATTTCTCTCCTATTGGTTTGTCAGACTTGTCAGCAAGCACCTTTACCTGCTGAGCTATCTCACTGGCCATCTTCTCTTCTCATATTGCTCTAAGACTTCAAGAATTATATTGAATACCCAAGGAAAGAATACATAGAACTGTCTTGTTCCTGACTTTAAGACGAGTGCTTTGAAGTTTTCTACACTCAATTTGATGTTGCCAACAAATTTTGCAAACCTTATCATGTTGAGATATATTCATTTTTTCTTATTCTTTCCAGAGGTTTTATTGTTCAAAGTATATTGGATTTTTATCAAAGGCTTATTTTGCATCTGTTAAGATAACTGTGTGATTTCTATCATTGAGATAATTTATATCATATGTTACATTCATGAATTTGTGTGTTTTATATTTAATTATTTTTATAGCTTTCACATTTGTTTTTGAAATACATCAGTATATTAATATGTGCATTTCAGAAAAATTTCCTTCATCTAGTAAGCAAATATTGCTACAAAACAATCTGTACCTGCTTATTGATTCACAGCACCAACTTTACTGTCAGTTGTTTATAAATATATAAGTTTTACTATGAACTATCTTTTCTGTTCTCTTGAATTATTTTTATCTGTTTATGAATAAATAAACTATTTTGTTATCATATGAATTTTATCAGTATTGTAAGTGTGACTTTTTCCTTTGCTGTTGCCAAAATTGTGCCCTTTTCTGCATTAACTCATTCTTCCCATGAATATTATTTGTATAGGTTGAACCTAAAGAAAAAGGAATAGATTATTGAACAAGGTCTTATCTCTTTGTATATTGATACAAAATTAAGATTATATTTGGCTACATTGGTGTTGATCTTTGCTTATCAGTACAAAATTAAGGTTAACTCTTTTTAAGGTATTGTACATATGTATGTTTAAAAATGCAATGAAGTGAAGTTTTGGCTTTTTGATAGTAACTGTCACAAACTGTTTAGGACAATTAAGACATGCAAAATAATAGTCATTCAAACATGTCATTTTGTTAGGTACTAGCATAGTGTATCACAGATATTTTCTAAGTCAATCAGGAGTCAAGTTGCTAAGAGACAAACATTTGCTTATTCAAATATATGGAAATAGATAGCTGGTCTTCAAAAACATCAAGATATCTGTAGAATATGGCATTCAAAGATTGTTTCTTAAGGTTTTTTTCATATTGGCACATGTCAACTCCTGACAGCACTCCCCAATTCTACTCTAAGTAGATGATGAGCTTCAAATAATCTCCATTTGGAGAGGGCTGCGTTAGTGGCAAGCTTGTCACTGGGCAACAGAAAGCCCTTGCTTCAACTGTAGACAGAATGCTGTCCATGAAGGACAAAACTTGGAAACAGGTAAGTCAACAGCCTAGCTCTGCCAAGACAGGATAGGCAAATTCTTCATAATTCCTACTTCACATTTAATGTCTATCAGGGATACTGGACCAAAAGGCTGAGGGTAGATGCTCCAATGTATTGAGAGGAATCAGAAACTGTCCAGGTAGCCAGTTGTCTGTCATTTCTTAGTTTTGGAAGCTGCTGGCTCCATACTTCCTGTTTACTCAGGTATATTTATCCTTCTCAGGTTTCTGATGTGGTTGAAGACTAGATAGTTATAGTCTCTTTAAATTTTAAGTTGTTTAGGAATTAAAAGGATGTTGTAGGTCTACAAAGATGTTTTTAAGTTGGTAGTACATGTTAGGATGGAAATTGAGTTAGGTATAGAACTTTAAACTCATCAAGATAGATAGATAATAGAATATTAATATCAGTTGCCAAATATGTATAGACTGGACATTGGGAATGTATATTATACATTATAATTTTCATAATTGTGGCCTAAATTCTTCTTACTGTTTTGTATTGTATTTATTGTTATAAGAAAAAGAGCCTTTTATTGGACTAAAAGTGGGAGCTGTTCGGGGAAGAATGATACATCATAAATTAAAAAAAAAAGCAAATAGGAGAATGAGGGGGAAGAGGGTAGGAGGGCAGGACTACATGGGGGAGGAGAGACGGGAATATGACTATGATGTAACTTGAAGAAATAAATAAATGTTAAAAAAATCTATTACATTAAAGTATTGCAATTACACAATTAATTTTCCAGTCAGGTTTTTTTTTTTACTACATAAATGGATGTTTAACAAAATTTTTGATTATCTTATTTAAGTGCACATGCCTTAACCACTGCCATAAGAACTATTTTAGAGAGGAAAGTGTACCAGGGAAATGTCTTGGAAAGATACTTAGGAGAAAGAAACAACACTGAGGTTTAAAAAGAGCTATGTCTGGTAAGAGATTTCAAAACTTCTGGAGATTTGAAGATTGGAGATTGAGGAGAAATAATGGAAAAGAAGATAAAAATGATAGTAGAACTGAAATGTCAAAGTACTACATATGGATGAAGGAGCAGTGAAAGAAAAATCCTCACAGTTGAGAAGATGACTCTCAAAGAGTTGGTGTAAAGCTAAAGGTGATGTAGACTCAGATCTAAGACAGTGGAGCTCAACTGTAGCTGAATCTAAGAGCTCTAGCTGCTACCAAGAAGTCTTGGGTTACCTAAGGCAGCTCTTATTCTTGGTGTCAAAGTTAGCACTGGTTCTCAGTTAATTCCCCATAAGCTCTATGCTTAGTGTTATTTCCTATTTCTTTCTTACTATAGCAATGCACATCAGTCAAGGCTTAACACAGATGCTACTTGACTATCTCTAGTCCCAGTTCATTTGTTTCCTAAGTGAGTCCATTCCTAATCTTGAGAGAGAACTTTGTCCCATTTAATTGATTTACAATATTATTGGTTACTGCCATTTTTGGTTATGAATTATCTCAATGAATCTATTCACAAAGGCAAGACTTTGTCAATAAGGCTTTATAAAGTGTGTTCACCTCTGCTTGTCTTTACAATAATTTAAAGTAGAAATTTGTCCATAACAATGTTTTCAGCTTTCTCTCACTACATTAAGACCGTTGTGCTAGAGGTTTCATGTTTGTGTCTCTCTGCTTCCACTTTCTCCTGCCCACAAGCAGAGGTGTTTGTAGGGATCTGAGTTTCTAGATTTGTGATAACTAGAGTTCCATGATTTTTAGAATAAAAAAAAAATGGTGACAAATCATTCTTAGATGATTAGCTTTGCTTTTTCTGTAGAGCTGAGATGGAAACCAGGTTCTCACAATTGTCAGGCAAGTATTCTACTCAGCCACAGATTCAGACTCAGCCACAGCCACAGCCCTTTCCTTTGATCTAGTCAGATTATTACCATTGCATCATACTTGCAAATTAAGGCACTTTATTCAATTTACCAGAAACATCGTATTGTTTTACTTTTTGCATGCTAACATGTATGAAGTAAACAAAACAAAACAAAAATAACCCTACAATATTCCATGCTGCTCCCACTTTTCCATAAATCTTTTATGCACTATTGTGTATTGAGTTCTTTCTGGGGTTCTATAACATCCAGAATACCTACTGTGTGATATTTTTTATTATTAAATCCACCTTAACTTGTGTGTTTCATAGCTTTATTGCCTGACTGTCTCAGTACTTCATCCATGAATTTTAATATTAATTTATTTAGTATAAACCGATATCCATTATTGTAGGATCTCAGTACTGATTCCCTGTCTCTCAGATATTTCATGGGTCCTGGGGGATTTGTACTTTGTTCAGAGAGAAAACTGTTCACATTATTCTACAAAAGCCATCTGGGACTTGTATCTCAAAATAGACATTACTGAAATGAGAAGTTCTCTTAAGAGGTTTTAGCTTTCCCTTGTTTTTAATTCAAGCATGGAATTTTTGTTGAGAAACTTTTTTTTGTTCTAGTCAAAACTGTAGCCTATTAAAGTATAGGAAAGTCAAAAGGATCATTTATTTCCATTCAAATATCTAATTTCATTACACTACATGCCCTTCTGTTATCTTTTTTTTGAAATTTAACAGATTTATTACACATTGAAACTCAACACAGAGTATCATTTAACAATTCTTTAGTGAAGACTGAAGTCCCAGTGATAAAGAGGCTAGCCAATCAAAATTAATTACTAATGTATAAGGAGGCCACGAAGGTAGGAAGGTTGCATTGCTACTCTCAAAACCTCAGTGTCCATGAGCAAAACACAGAAGATCCGGGCCAGAAGACAATTATATTGGTAACTTTTACTGTTGATTTTGGCTTACAGTTTTGGGGGATATAAGCCTTCATGTTAATAAAAGTATGGCAGCAGGTGATCATGTTGCATCTGCAGCCAGAAAACCACAAAGCTGGGATCCATCCATCTTTCTTTGAATCTTCTCTGAAATATCCTTGTCCAAGCTCACTTCCTATAAGGACTAATAAGTGGTCTCTTCCAGAAATTGATTTAGTATCTTTATCTTCTCACCTGTCTACTCATCATGAATATATACACAAAATAACGCTCTCTTTCTAGTCGTACTTTTCTTCTCAGACAAAGATTTTGCATAATTTCTTGTAAATTAACAAATAGATATAAGGAAGACAAAGGAAGGGTGATCAAGTAATCCAGAGAATTACAATTAGTGACTATTGTGGAGACTCCATTTCCTATTTCTGTCTTTTTTCATTTTAGATAATGATTTGTTGAGGAGCAGACTTGTGTTTTTCCTTTTCACCAAACCAAGCAGTAAATGTGAAATAAGTACCATTTAAATTTACTAGAAATGGAACTCTGAGAGTATTTTCAAACTGCATATAGAAAATTTTAGAATGAGAACCAACCAACTTGAGGAATTTAATTAATATGTATACTTCCTTATATTTTTCATAAAAATGATCTTATGGCTAGCCTTGAAATAGACTGTATTATGAAGATCTAGCAAAAGAAGAGGTTTGAGATTCTCAAGCTCAGTCTAGCCTTGGTTCGGCAACCTTTAACGTGACTGTGCTCATGTGTTGCCATTATAGTAGAAACTCCACATATTGTAATTCATTTTACAAGTTTAAGAGTGTATATGCTGGATTGGCAGTAATTTCAGATATGTGAAATCTGTATTAACTCATAAAACAACAAGGTGTGGGTTGCCAGAGATTTTAAAGTTAATGGAGGAATGGCAATGACATTTGAATGTTTTTAATAAAGAGTGAATGTGGTCTAGCTAGAGACTGAACCACTAGGAAGACAAACCAAGAGACAGCAATGGTAATAGAGACTTGAAAGACAAAGATGTGTACTGAATTATAATTTATGGCAATGAGACTCTCATATATTCTCTGTTTTATATGTTTATGATATGCATATGCTTCCCTCAGCTATAAAAGAATTTCTTGTTTATTCTATGGTGTTTTGGCCTGTATATAACACTGGGTGATTGGACTTATGGAATATAAATAATAATGTGTGTATATAAGTCATTTTCCTTTAACCACTAATATTGTTTATATAAAAGAATGAAAACTGCAGTGGCTAGCTTGTCAAATGAAACTTTGCTTTATCCTTCTCAAATGCAGAGTGACTGCCACTCACTGTAATATTTGACCTATTATTCATTGTCATTCCAGGACATAAAAACAGATTTTAGAAGCTTGAATGCCCATCTGTCTTAGTTGGCATAGCTCACAAATATCTGCCAGATGCTGTACTAATCCTGTTTTTAGCTTTTTCTGAGAGGTGAGTATTTTTTAAATAAATTCAACCATCACTCAATACAGAAGGATGGAGAGTTAGAAGATGATTATGACAATAAGTTCAACCATTTATTAACTATTTCTGAATTTGTTTTGATAACATTTATCTAATATATACAGTCTATCAATGCCCTGATGAGACATATTTTTAAAATTTTCTCTTGTGATATATGAATATGACAACAATTAGTGATAAGTTCTACATTTTATGCAATGAAATCAAAATGCTTTTTCATTCTTTTCTTCATGTTTGGGCTAACAAGTCACACCAATTCTTAAATACTAGAACTCTCCTTTATTATGAAGCTGCTTTTTTGTGCTGTGTGTATATGAACTTGAAGTATAATGTAAGTAGAGATCAAGAATGGATAAAATTCATCAGGACTTTGGAGAGAATTTTCTAAAGGGTTTGTTTCTTTAATGCTTCAGTTACCTGGACCAAAACATGGAACCAATGAAGAAAGGGTTACACCTAAGAAAATGGGATCAATGATAATATGTTCCAGTCAGAAAACTATAATGGGGGGCAGAGAGAGATAAAACCTCCAGAAAGCATTGTCCACAAACAGACATTTAATTGTTAAAGGGGTGTATTTTTGTCTAGCCCTAATTCTCTAAAAAATTTTATATAGTATGTTTTATGCTATAGACATTAAAGGTTGGAATTAGTATCTCAGTTATACAAAGTTATATATTTTTTAAGATTACAATATAATTGCATCCTTTATCTCTTCCCTTTCCTCCCTCAGACTTCTCATACACTCCTGCTTCCTTTCAAAATAATGGGGTTTTATTCATTAATTGTAATTGCATTTTTATACACACACACAAACACACATATACATATATATACATTATATATATTCCTGAATATAATAGGCTTAATCTATATAATGTTACTTGTATGTATGTTTTCAGGTCTGACTATTTTGTATTGAATGACCCATTGATGTGTTCTTCCATTGGTAACACTATTTCTTCCACTCTCAGCATTCCATAGTTGTCTATAGTTATGATTGTAGGGTTGAGGTCTCATGGGACTTCTCTATCCACTTTGGTATATCTATTGGTGTTATTGTTTGACTCATGTTTAGGCAGTTATGTTGGTGAGACTTTATGAGTATACACTCCATAAACTTCAGTGTGCTTCAGAAATAGAGCCCAAACTTTGCTGAGCTGAAACTGACCCGAATGCCTCTTTCCCTGTGGATTAGCTGTCATGATATCAGAAGGCACCATGCAAGCTTCCAAAAGAGGGAAGATAATATCACTCTTACCCAGCTATGACACCTATGAACCACAACTATGAACAGCATGGTAACATAACCCTAAGGGTTCAGCCAGGCACATATGTACCTTGGTGGTAACTAATTGAACTTGATAACTGCTCAACAGGAGGGAAACCATGCTGGATACCCAGCCAACAAAGTGCTAGTGAAGTCATTTTGAGGTAGAACCTAAAATCACCAGTTTCCTAAACCATCATAATCCCTAACAACAATAGAAATATTTGTCCTTATAGCAATAGATAAGTATAGCACTCACCCCTCACCAAGGAAACTTTTCTTAGAATTGCACAGAGATCTTTACAGAACACCAAAATGAAAGTCATATATTTTTATCAAAGCATAATTATATTAAATATCAGACTTGTCAATGGTATTCAAAGGGTGACAATATGACTGCAACATACTTATCATGTTCAATCCCAGCCATTGTGCCTGTATTTCATAAACTTTCAATTGTTGGGTACAAAAGCATTCTGACTTCTTCCCTAGCTTCTGAGAGGTCTTGTTCATCTATTTATTGATGGGATAATAAGCATTTTAAATGTTAATTGATCCTGTTTGCTGTCTGTTACTTAATTGACTCTGATTGGTTAAATAAATGCTGAGGCCTGGAGATTGGGCAAAGACAGAGGTAGGTGGGACTAAGGCACACGAACTTTTAGAGAGAGAGAGGGCATCTCGGGAAGAAGAAGACCGGAGAAGAAGCCAGGAGCAGACAAGGAGGACACACCATGGGGTAGATTAAAGAAGATCCTTCCATGTGGCCTGAAACATAGACATAGCATGGAAATAATAGTCCAAAGGGACATATGTATATATGGGGTCGTATTTGGGTAATAGAATTATGAGCTAACTTAGATGGGCTAGGATTGCACAACCCAGGCCTGCATATGGCACCCAGTGTTCGGCATTAGAATCCATGCTTACAGCCTGAGAAGGCCCGGGTGAAAAGTAATTTCCTAGCTAAAGAGCAGGGAAGGAGGCTCCTTTAACAAAAGCTACTGCCTTACAGCAAAGGTGGTGGAAGCTTAGCTCTCTTTATATGCTAAATAACCAACAGCCTTCTAAACAGAGTTTAAAAACAGAATTAACCGCCTAAATTAAAATGAAGAAATTCATGTCTCAATATGTTTGGATTCCAGTTGAGTTTGTTTCTCTTTACATACAGATAAATTTTACACTGACAATTGTGGTTCTATGTATACTTTTTGAGAAAGATTTGACTAGGATAGGCTTAATGATATCTGTAAGTAAGAAAGTTTACAGAGAGAATGCTAAACTGCTAACCATAACAATAGGAGAAGGAAGGAGGCCTGACCCCGTACAAAAGATGTCAGCAGGAACTCAAAAGTGCCTAAGAACTAGGTGCTTATCAAGAGTACTGGGAAAGGCCCACTAAAGATAAACAGTCAAAGCTAGATTTCAGGATAATAAACAGAACTTTAATTACAACATGGGATTGCAATTAGACCACGGCTTTTGGAATGTTGTTTCTTTGCTTGATTTTTGATGAGATGTCTTTGATTTTCCTATATCAGGAGGTAAAAAGAATGTTTTTGTCATTTGACAAATGCTGAGATATAAGGGATTTTTAAGATATAAAGAGAAAGGGGTCACAAGCCAGTCTCCTTAGATGTGGGACACCCACTGGAAAACTGGTTTTAAGAGAGATATTAGACTCATGGGGAGATATGTTCTTAATCATTGTGTGTGATGGTGCATCCCTTTAATCCCAATATTTGGAAGACAAAGAAGGGTGGATCTCTACCCTTCACCAAGGTCAGCCTGGCCTACAAAGTAAATCCAAGACAAGGATACAGAGAGAAATCCTGTCTCAAAGGAAAAAATAGAAAGTCATGTTAATTGTGAGAAATTATATATTTTCAGAGCAAAGGAACCACACACCAAAAAAGAGAAGACAAGCCCAGATGGTCCAACTCACAGACTGTTCCAGCCAGGACTTCAATGAAGCCTTGAACTTTCCCATCCAAAGTTCAACAGACTACAAACTGTTCAGGACATTCAAATTGCTGAGAACATAAAGACTGGACTATTAAATTGCTTAACAATTTTTTTTCTATTTTATTTGGGCCCCCAACAGGTTTTCTACATCCCAATTTAGCAGGAAGCAATTTTAAGAGAACAACGCCCCATTCCCTAAATGTGGGGTGGGTGATTTTTTTTTGGTCATTTGATATAGATGTTTTTTTAGGGGGATTGGTTGCAAATTGTTAAATGGTCTTGTTAAACAAGGTATAGGAGGTTAAAAATCAATGACTTTTCTATTTCTTTTTCTTTATCCTTCTTTCTCTTATATAGGGAAAAAGACTTAAAAAGAAAAATAAGGGGAATATATATATAATAAGAAATGATGAGCTATGAGGATAGATTATTGAATATGCTCTAAAACTTAAACTATTGTTATTCTTAAAATAAGGTTATCTTTTGATACATTGGTATAAAATTTTGTATATTGATAAAAATAAGATTAATTTTGATAGAATTTTACAGTTTGCTTGTTCAAAGATGATAGATTTATAAATCAGTAGATGTCTTCAAAACCCTCAGAGATACAGAAAATGACATTTAAAGATATTATTTTAAGAATTGTTTGATTTTAAGACGGTCAGCTCTTGACAGCTCCCATTTGACTTGGAAGAAAACAATGAGCATCACCCCTCCCCCCAAAAAAAACAATCAATCAATCCCATCAATCAATCAATGTCTTACTGGACAAAAATGCCCCTGCTCTCTCAACAGACTATATGCAGTCTTATGATGGGCCAGAGCTTAAATGCAGGTAAGTTGATGTCCTGATTCTGCAGAGACAGAATAGGAAAATCTTTATTTCCTGCTGCACAATTATGTCTGTGAGATATGCTTGGCCAGAAGGCTGAAGATGATACTCCAACTGTATGGACTATCTAGACAGCAAACTGTCATTTTTTCTTTTTGGAAGCTACTCTTCTGTGCTTCCTATTCACTCAAATAATAACTTTATCCCTTCTTAAGACTTTGATGGGGTTGAAAACATAATAGCTATAAAATTTCAATTTAACTTGAGTTATTTAGGATTTAAAAGAAAATATAGGATATGATAGAAATTATTTAGGTTCAGAACTTTAGACACACCAAGATAGATAGATGATTTTTTCTTCTTCAAGATTGCCTGATAGAAATAGGCTAAACATTATGTATGTACCTTTTATCCTTTTTATTAGACAAAAGGAGGGAAATGATGGGATAGTGTTAAGCATTCTAAATGTTAATTGGTCCTGTTTGCTGTCTGTTACTTAATTGACTCTGATTGGTTAAATAAATGCTGAGGCCTGGAGATTGGGCAAAGACAGAGGTAGGTGGGACTAAGGCACACGAACTTTTAGAGAGAGACAAGGCATCTTGGGAAGAAGAAGACTGGAGAAGAAGCCAGGAGCAGACAAGGAGGACACACCATGGGGTAGATTAAAGAAAATCCTTCCACGTGGCCTGAAACGTTGACATAGTGTGGAGAATAATAGTCCAAAGGGACATATGTATATATGGGGTCATATTTGGGTAATAGAATTATGAGCTAGCTTAGATGGGCTAGGATTATACAACCCAGGCCTCTAATTTCTCCTTTAAGAAATTCTTTAGGATTGACAAGTTGTCTATATCATGTCACACACACAAAAAAAAAAAAATAGTCAAGTGTTCGACACTTTCATGCTCTTAGATTTCTTTAAGTGAACTGTGATTCTGTTCTTCCTACTTCCAGATGTTCTGAGTACAGGGATACATAGCACATGCTGGCAAATATAGTATCTTCAATTGTTTGAGACTATGCTTCAGAAGATAGCAAATACTTATCCATTTGATTCCACCAAGAATGTTCATTGCTTCAAGGTTCCTCTCTTGTAAAAGTAATAATATATATTCCTGACAATAATAGTTAAAAATGTAACAACTCTTTGTCTAATTTTGTACATAGCAATTGCAAAAGTACAATCCTAAAATAAGGATGATTTTCACAAGCAACAGGCTCCTCAATGTAGCCTACCATTCTATTCAATAGAAATACAATGCAAACCACGGGGTCATTTGAAATGATCTAGTAGTTGTATTGTAAAAAGTAACAGCAACAAGAAAAACAAAACAGTGAAAATTTTCCTTATTTAGACATATGTCCAAATACTATTTCAACATATAATAAATATTAATAATACTAATGCGGTAGTTTTATATCTTTTCTCATAGGAAGATTTCAAATAAGTGTGTTTTTTGCATCTAAGATTTTTGATTACTAATAGGATACTACTACATTTTACACTGGTTTGAATTTTTTTCATATTTCAATGAATTGAATTTGTTCTTTGAGTATTTCCTGCTTGTATCTGATGCTTTCTAGTTATTTTACCCTTTACTTTATTTTCCTCTTGCCCACTAGTGATTACTCTTGGAAATTGTGTCTCCCCATCTCACAGAATCTGTTAGTTGCCAATAGATCACCAATAAGTGGAAAGACTCCAGGAGCTTCATTCTCCTCCAAAGCTGAGTGTTGGACAGGCCCTGCTTGTGTGGGCCCAGTGCCAATAACCACAGCTGCCATGAGTTCATGGTTGCCATGGCTGTGCTCATCCTAGGAGATGATATACTGATTTCCTCAATTGTATCTTCTAGGCCTGAGATTTTTCTCTTCCATCTCTTGTAAACTGTTGGCAAAGCTTGTTTGTAGTTCCTGTTCTCTTCTCTGGGTTTTCTATCTCTAGGATTCCCTAAGATTTTTTTTTTTTATTGCTTCTATTTCCATTTCCATTTTAGTAATATCCTTCACTTGTTTGATTATATTTTCCTGCATTTTAAAAGGATTTATTCATTTCATTTGCCTATTTGATTGAATTTTGCAGTATTTCTTTAAGGGATTTATACATCTCCTCTTTTAAGGCCTTGATCATCATTATAGGGTTTGATTTAAGGTCATTTTCTTGTGTATTGATTGTGTTAGAATAACCTGGGCTTGCTGTAGCAGTATAGCTCTTCTCTGAAGGTACTATATTGCCCTGGATGTTGTTGGTTGTGTTCTTACACTGGCTTTTAGTCATCTGGTTGTCCCTGGCTGTTCTTGGCTGTTCTTTGTACAGCATATCTGGATGTTCCTGTGCTGCAAACCTGGGTTTTCCTGGTGCTACAGGACTGATGAAAGCCAGGGGATCAGTGTCTGGACAATGGAGCTCAGAGGGACATCACAATGCTCAAGCACCTAGAGGTACCCCACGGGACTCTGGTTATTCTTGGTACAGGAGGCCTCAATGTTGCTGGTGTAATAGATCTGGTGTCAGCCTGGATGTTCCTAGTACAATTGATATTGTGGAGGTTGGTAGAATGGTGGTCCCACAATTAAGATGGAGTTTCGTGGTGTATCAGGCCTGGTGACCTCTAGATATTCCTGAAGTTGCAAGCCTGTTGACACTGGGTGGATGAGGTCCAGACTATGGTGCTGGATGCTGGATATTCCTGAGGTTGTAGGCCTGGTGACTCCAGGTGGATCCAGTCTTGATGCTGGCACTGGATGCTCCTAGATGTTCTGGAAATTGCAAGCCTGGGTACACCAGGTGGAATTGGTCCAGGAGATGGGTCAAGATGGCCTGGTTATCTTTGGTGGAGCAAATTTGAAACCCTATTTATTTATTTTTATCTTAATATGTCTATCCACCATCCAATCTACAGGCCTGAAGTATAGGAGAAAGAATATTAATAGAGACAGAAGATATAGATCTCTTTAGTCATAGGTCCTTGGGGCAACTTGTCATAATTTCAGCAGACCAGTCTTACAGCCTTCACTAGAACAGATATCAGTAGTAACAGGAACATGGCAATCAGTAGCAGCAGCAGTAACTTCCTGGCTCCAAAACCAGCAGCAACAATGGTGGCAGTTACCTCACCTCTGCTTGAGGCCTTAGTCATCATCCTGTCCTGGGCTGTGATAAGCAGCAAATCTTGGCAGCAGAAAGTTTCAGGACAGCATTGTCTGGAGTATTTCGAAGTGAAGTAGCAATGAGAAGCGATGAGAAGTAATGCCAAGAAAAAGCCCCTTTGTATTTCTAGGGCATCCATTTATACCTCCCCAAAATCTCCACAAGGATGCTTTCCAATTGTTCACCTTACACCCTTCGCATTAGATACTTCCTATTGACCAAGATCACATGCTCTCCAAGGATCCATCCATCAAAGGATGTAAACATATTTCCGACACATACAGTTTCCAACTGGCAAAACATCACGTGGTCTACCATCTGGATGCTGTTAATGACTCCCTCACATGTCCATTTTTCAACAGTGGACAAAGCCCCCCACATCCCATACTTGAGACAAAAAACAAAAAACCACACTCATTCAATACAAATATGTTTCTAAATAAATCAAAACTTCCACCACAATTGTAAGCCTGGTAGAATTCTGTGCTGAAACCATCTGGCCCTAAGTCTTTTTTGGTTGAGAGTATTTTAATGACTGCTTCTATTTCCTAAGAGGTTATAGGTCTATTTAATTGTTTATCTGATCTTCATTTTCCTTTGATAAGTGGTATATATCTAAAAAAATGGTTCATTTTGTTTAGATTTTCCAATTTTGTGGAATGCAGGTTTTTGAAGTAAAACCTAATGATTCTTTGGGTTTCCTTTGGTGTCTGTTGTTATGTCCCCTTTTCATTTCTGAATTTGTTAATTTGGATAAATTCTTTCTCTTCCTTTTAGTTAGTTTGGCTAAGGGTATGTCTATCTTGTTGATTTTCTCAAAGACCTAACACTTGACTTCACTGATTTCTTTGTAGTGTTCTCTTTGTTTGTAATTGATTGATTTCAGAGCTGAGTTTGATTATTTCCTGACTTCAACTCTTCTGGAGTGTGATTCTTTTTGTGCTGGAGTTTTCAGGTGTATTATTAAGTTTCTGTGTGAGATCTCTCCAATTTCTTTATGAAGGCACTTAATGTTATGAACTTTCCTCTTAGCAATGCTTACATTGTGTCCCATAAGTTTAAGTGTGTTGTACATTAATTTTCATTGACAAGAAAGTCTTTAATGTTTTTTATTTCTTTCTTCTTAACCAGTGATCATTGAATAGAGAGATGCTCAGTTTTCATGGGTTTATAGGCTTTCTGTTTTTTCCATTGTTGTTGAAGACCAGCTTTAACCCATTCCTGGAGGTGCTGAGAAGAATGTATATTCTTTTGTGTTTTAGTGAAATGTTCTATAGATATCTCTTAAGTCCATTTGATTCATTTTTAAATATTTATTTATTATTTAAATATTTATTTATTACATCTCCATCACAGTGTCCTCTTTCCACCCCTCCTAGTCCCGCCCTCCCACCCTCTACCCCTATCCCTTCCATCCCACTCCTCTGGAGTGGAGTGTCCCTACATAACATTCCCCAGCCCCAGTTCAGTAGTCATATGAGGACCAAGGGGGGCCTCATATACTGGGGCCTAGAAGGTAGCACCACTAGGGCAAAGTGTCTCAAAAGTCCTCCAAGTCCTGGGACACTGCACTGGTGCCGGCAGCATAGTCCGCTGTATCCTGTTGCTCTGTCTAGATGCAGTGTTCTTCCCAATGACTGCAAATCCAATAGAGGGGCCTGTATGTATGTATGTCCAACACCCCTCTGGGCAAGCCCAAATATGCTTGTGTTTCCTAGACTGCTGTGGTCCTGTTGCCATCCTGCAGCTCAGAACGTAGTTCTGCTGAAAATGTATTTGTTCCCGAGGCTCGCTGTTCTTCCCCTTGGTGTCAGAATCCTGCGTGGAATCTGGGAACCCAGAGGCTGGTGAGTAACCTGTCTGGGGTTTGGAGCTGCTCACTGGGTATTTGAGTGGCTTGTACCGTGATCCCTCTCCTGGTAACGATTCTCTTGCTTCCCAGAGTCAGCGGCTTCTGCGGTTTCTGCTGGTCTGTTTTTCTGAGTGTCTGATTGAGGAGAGTCTTGCCCAGGGACTTTTATTAGTCCCTGGGTCGCTGGGTAAAACCCAGCGGGTTTGCACCACTCAGATTATCGCTCAGTGTCTTATAACTCTGTGGTGTTATAGCTTTTTTCCCCATGTTCAAAATGCGTCCATGTGGGATGCCACCATCTTGGATCCTCCTCCATTTGATTCATAACATCTGTTAGTTTCATTATTTCTGTTTAGTTTCTGTCTGAATGACTTGTACATTGATGAGAGTCGGGTGTTGAAGTCTCCCACTATTAATATTGGAGTTTAATGTGTGATTTAAGCTTTAGTAATATTTAATTTACTAATGTGGTTGTCTTTGCAATTAGGGCATAGATATTCAGAATTAAGATGTCAACTTTCAGGATTTTGCCATTGATGAGTGTGAAGTGTCCTTCCAATCTCTTTTGATTAATTTTGGTTGATAGTTTATTTTATTAGATATTAGAATGGCTACTTCAGCTTGCTTTCTGGTTCTGTTTGCATGGAAAATCTTTTTCCAACTCTTTACTCTGGAGTAACATCTATCTTTGTTGCTAAGGTGTATTTTATTCGTGTAGAAGAATGGTGGATTTTTTTTCACATCCATTCTGTTAGTCTGCTTCTTTTTATGGAGGAATTGAGTCCATTGATGGTGAAAGGTATTAATGACCAATGATTGTTAATTTCAATTATATTGATGTTGTTTTTAGTGCTGTGTGTGTGTGTGTGTGTGTGTGTGTGTGTGTGTGTGTGTGCACATCACCTTTTTTCTTTTCTTTGGTGTGGAATTATTTATTTCCTGTGTTTTCATGGTTGTAATTAACCTGCTTGGGTTCTATTTTACATCTAGTATCTTCCATATGGCTGTATTTGTGGATAGATATAGCTTAGTTTTTTTTTTTTTTCATGGAAAATTCAGTTTTCTCCATCTATGGTGATTGAAAATTTTGCTTGGTATAGTAGTCCATGCTGGCATCTGTGGTCTCTTAGAGACTGGAGACATCTTCTTAGGCAATTTTGACTTTTAGAGTCTCTTTTGAGAAGTCGGGTATAGTTATAATAGGTCTGACTTTATAAATTAATTGTCCTTTTTCCCTTCCAGCTTTTAATATTCTTTCTGTGTTCTGTAAACAGTGTTTTGATTATTATATGCTGTGAGTATTTTCTTTATTGGTCCAATGTATTTGGTGTTCTGTAAGCTTCGTGGACACTTATAGGCATGTCTTTCTTTAGGTTAGGGAAATTTTCTTGTTTGATTTTGTTGAAAATATTTTGTGAGCCTTGGAGCTGGAAATCTTCTCCTTGTTTAATTTCTATTATTCTTAGGTTTGATCTTTTCATAATGTCCCAAATTTTCTAAATGCTTTGTGTCAGAAATGTTTCATTTTTAACATTTTCTTTGACTAATGTATCAACGTGTGTGGTAATTTCTATTCCTGAGATTCTGTCTTCCATGTCTTGTATTCTGTTAGTGATGTTTGTATGTGTAGTTTCTGTTTTCTTTTTCTACATTTTGAATCGCCAAGATTCCCTGAGGTTTTTTGTTGCTGTTATTATTGTTGTTGTTGTTGTTTTTAAAGTAACTATGCTGGCATCCTGGTATAGTTAACAGCAAAGGTGGCATGAACCAGGCCCAGAATGCCAACCAGCTATTGGCTGCTGTTCTCACAGCAGTGTAACACTTGTGTAGGTACTAGGAAGCCTAGGTAGCTGCCTACAGCTGGGTTGAATTGTTTTTTTTTGTTTGTTTGTTTGTTTTGTTTTTTCGCTTCTATTTCCACTGTCTTTAACAGTTTTATTCATTTTCCTTCACCTGTTTGATTGTATTTTCCTGTACTTCTTTAAGAGATTTATCCATTTCCTCTTTAAAAGCCTTTATCATCTTTATAAGATTGAATTTATGGTCATTTTCTTGTGAGTCAGCTGTGTTCTGATTCCCAGGGCTTCCTGTAGTAGGATAGCTGGGCTCCAGTGGTGCCCTATTGCTTTGGCTTTGTTGAGTGTGTTCTTATGCTGGCCTTTAGCCATCTGATTGTTCTTAATTCTTTCAAGCTACTGGGAATGCAGGTAGAGTTGTGGGCAGGAAAATGAAACACAAGGGTCTAAATGTATTTGACCTCTGTTGGTTGTGCTTTAGGGGCACTTGGCAGGGAAAGGATGGGGGGGTGGTTTTACCTGGTTGTCCCTGGTGCTAGCATGCTTCCAGGAATGCAGTCAGAGTTATGGAAAGTGGAGAGCAAGGAACAGGGTACAGTATTCTGCTACTGAGTTTGGCCTCAGAGAATGTGGAAGGCAAGGGGCCTGAGGTAGGTTTCTAGCAGGTTTTCACAAGTGCAAACAGACCTCCAAGAATGCAGGCAGGGTTGTGGGGTGGAAAACAGGCAGCATGAGCAGTCCACCGAGACTGTGCTTCCCCTGGGGGAATCCTGCAGCCGTGGGATTTGGGAGAAATGGGCTCACCCAGTTGTCCTGGTATCAGCTGGCCTCTGGGATGCAAGCAGAGCTGAGGACCACAGAATATAGCTCAGGGGACAGAGTGCAGCTCACACTGCTGGGCTTGCCCTGTGGAGACTGTGTAGTCAATTGTAATTTCTTAAAAATTATTTATTGATCACAAATAATTTCTTTCAGATTTATATATTTTAATGTTCCACAGCCTAATAATTTTCCTTTGTAAAATATTTGTTACTTCTAGTAATTATTTATTGCAAACAATACTTCATAAGATATTTTATGTGACTGTATCCATGGTATACTTACTGAGAGAATGACTAGTTGGTGTGGAATGGCAACATCACACCATTAGCTATTGGTATTTATAAATGAATAAGTTTTTTTTATCAGACTCAACATTAATTATGTCAATGCAATATAAGGAAACATCTTTTTTGTGTGCACCTGAAATGCTTTTCTTGGCGCTATATCTTCACAAAGCTTTTTCTGGCCTATGTAAGGACAAAATATCCAACAGAGAAATATATTCCACAGGGAAAAAAAAATCAGTGAATTTTTGCGATCTCAGGTACTCAGGACTATGCCTCTGAATGAGATACAAGTGCCTAGGAAATTCACTGGCAGGTTGGGCACTGGACATACTCACTAGAACATAAGTGAAAAAAGGAAGTTGTGAACATTAACATCTAAAATATTATTTAACCCCAAATATATGTAGAACAGGAAGTTTTCTCTTAAGCAGCAATGGTGTCCCTTCATCTCATTTAGAAAGTGAACCTAGAGGGAGGCATGGACAAGAGACTGGCCCAAATATAATCGCAGGGTTAAGGACTCATTCATTAGTCATAGCAGTTGCAGAATTTCTTGGTTAGGTTTATGTCAACTTGACACAAGCTAGAGACAACAGAGAGAATGGAACATTAACTGAGAAAATATTTCTATAAGACCAGGCTGTTGTCAAGTCTGTGAGGCATTTTATTAATTAGTGATTGATGTAGGAGGGCTTAGCCCATTAAAGCTGAGGCCATCCCTGGGCTTGTGGTTCTCCTTTCTATAACAAAGCATCCTGAGCAAGCCATGTTGAGCCAGCCAATAGGCAGCGCCCTTCCATACACACTACATCAACTTCAGCCTCTGGGTTCCTGCCATGTTTGAGTTCCTGCTTTGACTTTCTTCATTGATGGACTTTGATGAAGAAATGTAAGCCAAATAAACCTTTTACTCCCCACCTTTCTTTTGGTCATGGTGTTTCAATCTAACAATAGAAACCCTAGCTAAAACACTGAGGTTGAAAGTGATACATTTGGCGGTTAGAGCAATGGGTCTGTACTCTGTTGGGTAGAACTATTGTCTTGTTGATTAGGGAGAGAATAATGCCATTAGTGAAGACAGGACTGCAGTGATGACTGATTTTAACATGTTTTTCGTTACATATATAGTTTTATCCCATGGAAGCTCCACCTGGAGACTTGTTATAGACTATCCCATAGATAACTCAGTGTTATTCTAGGTCGTGATGTTCTGGACTAAGTTGTAACATTGATAGAGCATGCTGGTGTGGCCTTAAGTACAAGACATATAACCAGTGATTTGTCAAAATATATTTATCTCCATTCCATTTTGAAAAGCATAATAAAAATAGATTACATTAGGGAGCAACCATACATGTAACTTATGCAACACATCCTCTCCTGTCAAGACTCAGGAATTGTTGGAGAAAAGGAGAATATTTAAGAGTCAGAGGTGGAGGATTATACTTCTCGAAAAGTGTTTTTTGTTTTTTTTTTAACAGGACAGGGTGGTTACCTAAAAGAATGCACAGTGGCTGTGGTTGCATGCATTCAACCTTTACAAGATTAAGCACATTTACAGCATGAGGGGAAGTCCCAAGAAGTCCCAGTCACAAATGAGGTGATATTGCTTGTTGATGGGTAGTGAGGAAGGAAGAGTGAGCAATCCCTGATAAGTTGCTTATGTCCCTTCCAGTGGGTGGGCCCACACCCACACACATACCACAAGCACCAAATGAACTCAGTATGCTAAAATATAGTTGGGAGGAAGGGAATAGTGAGTGGATTTGATCAAAATATGTTGCATATACATATATAAAAATTCTGAAACAAACACGGCTTATATTGTGTGGAAAAATGAGAGTTAATATTTTTTAACCTTAGATAAGCCAACTCTGCTGCTTCTTTCATAATTTAGTCTAAAAATATCTGAACTTCATTTTATTCACACAATGCCACAAAAATCTATTACAACAGTCACATTTTTTTTTTTGAAAGGACAAGGTGATCAAGCCGAAGTCCTTAGACATTTAACCTATTAGGGAAGAAGATATAACACTACAAAATCTGAGAACAATCTCTTTTGTGAAACTTACAGCTGATGGGCATAAATGTGATGAGATATCCCCAGCAATGTAAAAAAAATCATGCATCTTTTATCTTTTACCACAAACTAGGAAGCAACACAATATAGTAGACTTTTTTCTACTATAAAAAGGATGGGGGAATTCCATATGCAGCATGTTCCATATTAAGGACTGCCATCTTGTTGTAACATGGACAACATGGAAAATGTTCAATATGAAGTTAAGCAAAGGACAGTAAGTAGCCCTGCAGAATTTATAGACTGTTATTTATCAACTTGCTAATTGAGTTATCTAATTTAACAGACTCTATAGTGTTTTAGGAGGTTAGAAGGTAGAAAAAGAAAGAACATCTTTATGTCTCAATATCACACCAGTCCTTATTAATGTTTAGGCCCCTAAATATTTTAACAAAATCATGCTTTCTGTAGTGATCAGACAGATGATACATATGTATGTAGATATATAATGTATAGATAGATAATAGATGATAGATACATAGAGATAAATAGATTATAGTAAGATAGGTCATAGCTAGCTAGCTAACTAACTAGATAGATCAGTAGATAGATAGATAGATGATAGACAGAAAATTGCTTGAAAATAGATAGAATGACCTAGCTCCAAAAAAAAAAAAAAAAAACCACAAAATGACAGTGCATCTGGAAACGGGTGTTATAAGCCTGACTCTATCAGAGTTTACAAATCAAAGACATGGATGTAGCAGATGTCTCTTGCAAAGGAAATTGTACATTTGTACTAAGTCCAAGAATGGTCATATGTACAATTAGGTACCTGAGCAGGTAGCATCATGCATTCCATCCACTATAATTACACAGTGCTCTATCCTCAGTCCATTCCTATGTGTGATCTGTAAAAACAGCTTAGTATGCAAGCAAGACTTGAGCAAGATGCCCTGTAGAAGCTTATCAGATAATAAGTTAATGAAAGAGTTATTTAAGACTTTGCTCTTATGTATGTACTTGATTATTATGTCTCTTTCATGAATGAAGAAACTGATATAAAATCAATTAAATAAAGCTGATTGGCCATAAATAATGAATAAAGGGCATGCAACGCATCCTGCTTCAGAAGACAATGCGCTTTTTGTGTCACCATCTTGCCTTTTCATTCTTTCCAAAGAATATTGTCCTCATTTTGGAAAGAGACTTGAGTTCATTATTAGAAATTAAATTACAACAGCTAATATTTCCAATTTAAAACACTTAAGATTCTCCTTCCCGTTTGCTAACCTAAAAATGGGTATCCACATATGTTGAGTCATTTTGTACAATTACTTGCAAAAATGAATAGAGACGGGGGGGGGATGTGAATTTATACATGCTAATGAAACCTTAAAATAAAATGTTTTCATGTGCAACTTCAAGTCTTGTTGGATGACTTTACTTGATTGAAAATTACTTGAGAAATATGAAATCATAAATTACCTTAAATTTACTGAAAGCCTGTGAACTACCTATATTAAGTGTGAAGCTGATGAAGTATCAGCATGAATGGAAAAAATTAAAACAGCACAACTACATTTCAGGTTCATTTTCTAAATGGAGGCTGACATATAACAGTACCACTGGGTCCAATTCTGGGTAATATTGTGTATTTGTATCATGGGTATAATTATTTTTCTTACCATTCACAACTTCTGCTTGTTTAACTCCTATCTGTGACTGTTTATAGGCATTATACTTACTTTGTAAAATACTACTGTTGACTCCTTCATTTATTTATTATTTTATTCAGTAAGCATTGAACTTACTATGTAAGATATTATATACTCAAATGATTCTTACCCTCATTACTGATAGTATGTGAATAATATCAGTATATCTTTCAGTTATAACAAGGTAGCATTTGACAGATGAAGAAAATGAGCAAATAGAAGGCTAATGTGAAGTTGAGATCAATATCAGAGAGTATGGGTCTAAAAGGCATGCAATTTTAAAGATAAAAATTACTAAATTATGTATGTGTGCATGCTGAGTGGCATGTGCAATTGTGAGTGAAGTTGCCTACAGAAGTCAAAGAGAGGGTCATATACCCCAGAGCTAGAGTGGTAGGCAGTTGAGGGGTGAGCTGCCCAATGTAGGTGCTGAGAATAGAGTTTAGATCCTCTGTAAGAGCAATATTCATTCTTAAGCACTGAGCCATCTCTTTAGCTTCTATAGTACATATCTTTAACCACTATATCTTTTTCATAAAATTCATACTATAGTATCTTTTTCCACTTCTCTGAACTCAAACACATGTGTAATTATAACAGGAAAGCTAAACATACTTGTAAAGGAAGGATATATTTTGAGACCATACATATTCATATATATATGAATACATGTATGGATATATATATTCATTTATATATGGACATACATATATATATATATATTCATTGTTTAAGAACCTTATAAAATATATTTTGATCAAATTCTACCCTTTTATTAATTCCTCCAGAACCACACCACCTTCCATATCCAACTAACTTGTTATTGATGTGTGATTTTGTTTTTGTTTTTAACCCATGGAGTCCAATTTTTGCTACCATATATTCTTGGGTCTGTAGGCAGTGGGGTTTGGTTGACATACTGGGGAAACACCCTCAAAGAAAACTGGCTCTCTATCTCCCATCTATCTATTGCCAATTTCTCCTCAGTCGGTGGTGAAATTTGACCCATTTTCCCTTTCTATGCTGAAATTTTGTCTGTCTTCAACTTGCACTGCTCTTGTGCATGTTATCACAACCACTCTGAGAAAATATGTGCGACTTCCCAGTTGAGTTTGGAAATGCAATTTGTGTGTGTGTTCAGTAGCTGCTTCTGGCTGTTAAAGTCTTCCCACATCTCTTCCACAATGATTCCTGTGCCTTGGGAAGATGAAGTTGTGATACAGATGTCACATTTATTGCTGAGCATTCTGCAGTCTCTTTTTCTCTGAATCCTTACTAGTTTGAGGTATCTTTGTCAAATAACTTTTCTGGTTAGTTTTTGTCCACTTGAGAGAAACCTAGTATTATCTGCGAAGGAAAAATCTGAATTAAGTTTATTCTTCAGATTGTCCTATGGGCATGTTTGTGGAATATTTTCTTGATTTTTGATGGATGTAGGAGGACACAGAATGTGGGGAGTGCCACACCTGGGTTGTATAAAAAAAAAGTATACTGAGAAAGCTATGGATATCAAGACTACGTAAGCATCATTACTCTATGGTCTCTGTTCAGTTCCTTCTTGAGTTCCTTCTTGAGATTCTCTTGATGATTGACTGAAACATGTAGTCCATATAAATAATTTTGTCCCAGAGGTTTTTTTGGTTAGCCTTCTATCATAGCAACAACAACAACCACAAAGTATAACAATCACCATCTCCTCCAGAAAGAATCTTCTCTGGTGAGAATTGAGATGCGCACTAGTAAGTGGGTATAATGAAAAGTCATGATTCAACTTCATACTGTCTTATTAGCAGAGTATAAATAGTGGGTTGTCCCCTAAAGACTATGCTCTGTCTGTCCATAGGTTCTTGGCCCCTGTAATAGTGTCAAGTATGAATTTCATCTTGTAAAGTGGGCCTTAAATTCAGTCAGAGTTGGTTACTTTCATAATATTCAGGCTACTATAGCACAAGTAGCCTTGTCTTCCCATGCTAGTTATTATTGTAGCTCATAAGGTTCATAGATGGCTAAAATTTATGATTATATTTTTGCTCTGGTAATATGCATAGCATCTTCTATCTCTATGAAAGATATCCAGTAGGGATAAAGGCTCTGGATCAGTATCAATCTTATTTCTCCATGTTCTATGACTCAAGTATGCTATATCTTCAGTAATAGAAGTGTTGTTAGTAGCTTGAAATGATTGAGTTCTATGAACACTCTCTGGCCAACAACTGCAAAAGTAGTAAACTCTTCCTGCCACTGGGATTTCTATTTGTTAGTGTGTTGTGGGTAATAGGGGCATTATTACCCTGTATAGGATATAGAATAACTTCATTTAAATTCTTTGTTGTTGTTGGTGGTGGTGGTGGTGGGTGTATGTATATATATTTTAGGAAGTTTCTACAGTTCCCCATATCCTTTGTTCTTTAATAACCCCTTACCCAACTCAAACCTTCCTGTTTGGTTATTTCCCTTTATTACAGCTACCTTTTTAAATGGAAATTATTTAAGAATGCAGAAAACACTATTTTAAAATATTTATTTTATCACAAATTATCTGTAAAGCATCTGATAGGTGTTGCAACTAAGCTAATTGGTATAGAATGTAGCATTCTAGATATGATCAAAATTATCAAAGATGTGTGATTCAGACATGCCAATACAAATCAAGTGAAATTGTGAACAATAATTAACACACAGTATAATTATTTTAAGAAAAGATGTAAACGTTGTAGGGAGTTAGAAAAATTAAATTAGATTTGGAAAATATATAGGGGTTTCTGTTACTGTCTCTTAATTCGGGGCATAAAGATCATTATCAGCATGTGGACTAAAAACAGGAAACAAGCAGGAGACTTAATAGACTGAAAAAAAAAGGTTGAAGTGAGGAAAAACAGGAAATACTCAATGGACTGAAAAACAAGGTTGTCAGAAAACAGGAAAGACTTAATGGACTTAAAGAAACAATGGCCTGACATTGTTTTCAGCTGCTAAATGGGCATAGCCCAAATTAAGCTGAAACAGAGTTCCTCCTATTTAAGGACAGTGCATGGAGCCCAGAAAGAGAAGAGGCCCCTGATGCTAGAGAGCTCCAAGATTCCTGCTGAAAAAAGTGCTGGCTATCATTTGATGGCCAGATCTCCCTGAGGCAGAAAGAAGCTGGTGAGCAAAGAAAGCCTGAGCAAGACACCAAAAGGCCAAGGACTAAACCCTGTGGCTCAGCTTTTGCCTAGAGGGGCTTGATCTGTCCAAACAGTGGCCTAAAGGAAACTGTGCCTGGCTTTAAGGACTCTAAAGTAGAGCGACAGAGTTGCTGATGTGAAGGGGCTGGGGTCTCCCAGAGAGAAGAAAGCAACAAGCCTTATTTAAGGTAAGATTGCAATAACCAACTTACCCTGACGAACCTGCATCTGAGAGATCCAGAAAAAGGACTGCTAAGTGCGTTAAAGAATCTACAACAAAGACTGTGTTCCTGATGACTGAGGACCTGCCCCAGAGACTGTATCATTCTAAAAGGTTAGAAAAATAATTATCAATAAGTTTAGTGGATAGGTTAAAGGGGTTGTAGGAATTTATAGGATTAATAGTTAAGAAATTGTTGGTGTTTGTTATAAGTGAATATAATAATAAATAAGTGTTAAATAATAATTAAAAAGTTCGGTTACAAAAGGTGGTGTTATTGGTTTATATTGGTAAAGATCTTGCCCAAGAACGTATGGGACACTGACCTGTGAATGCGGGTTCCCGTCTTGGCAAGGAAGAGTGAACTGCAATCAGGCATTACACTGCCCATCCTTTTTGTCCCTACCCTTTTAGGTATTAGTAGTCTTAAAACTTTCTCTCCTGAGGAAATGATTACTGCCTATAATAAACATTACTAAGAACAGGCCAGTGTCAGTCTGTCCATATCGTCCCCTCCCAGGCTCTTGAAGAAGTTCATGGGGGAATATTCTGTGAAGGAGGGAAGTGCTTCTGCTCCCACCCAGGCTAAGCCACTCTGCTTGCTAGGAACCTCTGCTCATCCCCTGCCCACTTCCACTCTACCTCAGTAATATCCATAGCATGAACTCCACGCCTCTGCAGTAAAACTATCTCCAGTCCTGGCTTTGGACCCTGCCACACTCCTTGCCTACCACTGCCCCATTGTTTCCTCCTGTCACCCATCTCCCTCTTGGGGATATGGGACCAAAGTGGAGGCATTCCCAGTTAACGTTGGCCTAGACACCTCTAATCATTTCGGCCCCAACCTCCTTGGCTGACCTCACACTTACCAGAAAAGCTGCTAATGAGTTGGGACCTGACTCTCCCTATTTTGAGCAAGTTCTGTGTCAATGGTTAATACAATTACAGACCCACTACGACTGGTACAGTCTCCTCAAAGCAGTCCTAGAGCCTGCTGTCTTCTTAAACTGGTGGTCTGCTTATGTCAACCAGGTGGAAGCACAAGCTCACCTCAACCTCCAGTATGGCCTTAGTATCACCCTGGAGATGCTGACTGGGCAGGACAACTTCACTATCAACAGGTCTCTGATCTGGCCTTTGGAGCCCCCAAGGCATGCACCCCTGTTGACCCATCCACCTATTTCTGTAATCTGGTTCAACAATCTTGGAAGTCAGTAAATGACTTCCTCTCCAGAGTCACTGAGGCATGGATCATAAGTCGTATCTGGGCCTGACCCAGGACATGATGATCAAGCTATTATCTTGGGAGGGGCTTAAGGATTCAACTTGAAATGTAATGGCAGCAGTCCTTAATGATGACATCCACAAATGGGTACTTGGTACTAGAGACCTTGACCACAGGGCAGGCTCTTCGCTGCCCTAACAGCTTTGGAGGCTTTAGTCACTGACAGGGTACACAGTGACACATACCCACAACAGGCTGGACTCAGATTGAACTTGCTGGGGATGTGGTAAACTCAGCCACTTATGCAAGGACTGGTCTAATGCTAGGCCCAGAATTAAATGCCCAAAATGTAATAAAGGATTTCATCAAGCAATAATTTAAACTACAAAAGGAGCACTCCTTAGCCCCAATAGTAAAAGGAGAACCCTCCCAACCAGCATCTTTTGGACCTTGTTCATTTTCACTCATTCCCCATGATGAGTGTGTCCTTGGATGGCACCCCAGTTAAAGGGCTAGTTGACACTGGGGCAGATGTCACTATCACTACTGAAACTGAGGCTCTAAGATTCCTTCATTGGAATTCAAACGTGACCCTGACATTACTGGTATAGATGGCAATGGCCTACTAGCTCAACTCTTCCTCTTGTGTGCTGGAAGGATCTAGATGGGTACCAAGGTTCATTTTACCCTATGCTTGCTAATGTACCCTGTAACTTTTGGGGTAGAGACATCCTTGAGGACATGGCAGTTGTTTTAAAGACTGATGACAGGGACTTTTATGGTAGCATGGTTCAGGATGACCTTTGCCTTTTGGGTGCCAGCAGAAGGACCACTCCCAATTCTAGAGGCCACTGCCTACACAAGGCTTGTCCCCATTATGGTACCTTTGGCCTTGCTGTCTGATGCTGATATCTGGGTAGACCAGTGGTCTATTGTTGAGCCCAAGCTCACAGCCCTTAAGGAATTGGTCAAGGAGCAATTTAATTTGGGTCATTTAGAACCCTTGACAAGTAAACATAACAGCCCCTTTTTTGTTATAAAAAAGAAATCTGAGAAATACAGTTACAAGATCTAAGAGCAATCAATGAACAAATGGAAAACATGGGGACTACTCAGGCTGGGTTGCCAAACCCTAGTGCTGTCCTGCCCTCATATTATATTATCATTAAGGATATAAAAGATTGCTTCTTTCAAATTCCTCTGGCTTAACAGGAAAGATATAGCTTTGCTTTTACATCTGGGAACTCAATATGTAAAAACCTGCAAAGAGGTATCAAAAATAGTCCCACTGTTTATCAGCTTTATGTTGGTGAGGCAATGCAAGGAATACCCAAAAATCTCCTAATTGTCCATTATAGGGATGATATCATGTTAGCTCATTTTAATTTATCTCATTTAAAAAAAGGTCACCACTCAGTTGTTAGATAATTTGGGGAAATTTAAACTATGAGTCACACCAGAAAAAATCAAGACTGTCCCTCCTTATGCCTTAGGATTCTCCATTGCTGAGACAATCAGACCATTAGCATTCAAGATTCCACAAAAAGATTCTTACTACCTCCTGGAGCTACAATAGTTAAGCAGGAGAATTAATTGGCTAAAACTCTTCCAACCTATACCCGATCAAGAAATGAGACACCTTTTCTCCCTCTTGGAGGGCCCCGATCAAGAAATGAGACACCTTTTCTCCCTCTTGGAGGTCCCAGACACCACCTCTGCAAAAATAAGCTCACTCAGGAGGCCAAGGACCTCCTGCGCAAGATCATGATATGTGTATCTACCTCGAGCATGGATAAGCATGACCCTGAGAGACTTTTATTAGCAATAATCATGTGGGCTCTTGGAAGTGGTCCTGGGGGCCATATGGCAAAATGGTCCCCTTCAGTGGCTCCACCAAGCCCACTCTGACCTCCATAAGGTAACCTCTAAATTTGAAATTATTTTCAGACTTGCCCTTAAGCCCAGAGCCCTAGCCAGGTGAACTTATAGTAAGGAACCTGATAGAATAATATCACCATTTTCCTTAAAATATTCCCAGATGCTTTGGGCAGATTCATTAAGCTTTCAGGGGATGGTGATGGGCTTCACCCTTGACAACCACCCATCTCCTGATAAGCACTTAGCAACACTTCCTTATCTCCTCATTGATCATCAGGCCCTATAGTCTTCCCAGTTCTAATCTAATCCCCAAAGAAACATTAGCCTTTTCAGATGGAAATGGACAAAGGTACAGGATTTTGTTACAAAGGCAGGGGGATGAAGGATGTCACGTGTGTCCTACTAAACTCAGGGTCAGTGCAATAGGTGAATTGTTGGGCCTCTTAAAGATTTTTGAACTAGCCAGTCTGAACTAGCCAGCTTGGACAGTCAATATGCAGTACAAGCAATCAGGACTCTGAAGTTCTCTCACATAAGGATGTTAATAATCCCACACATGTACTCATGAGGTCCTTACAAAAAGCCCTCAAGAATAAGGCACATCCTTGGTTTATCTCCCATATCATATCTCATATTAAGCTGCCTGGAATCCCGGCCAAGGGAAATAAAAGAACTGACACCATGATCATGACTGTGGATCTTGAGCTATTGAAGCAGGCACAAGCCCTGCACCAACAGTTTCACCTCTTCCCACAAAATGTGCATAAACTCCTGCCAGAGTTATCCATCACCCAATGAAAGCACCTCACCAGATATTGTACCACGTGTGCTCCCTTTGCCCCATTGAGGCTCCTTAGTAGAAGCACTGGATGTTAACCCTACAGGTTTGCTTCCAAAGGCCATCTGGCAAATGTATGTGACTTACTATCTCCCCTTTGGCAACCTTAGATATGTCCACCTGGTAGTGGATACTTGTTCCTCCTTTGTATATGCTGTGAACATGGCTGGAGAACAGGCTTACCATGCTATTAAGGCAGTGAAATCTGCTATGCTTGTCATGGGCGTTCCCCTGGCCCTAAAGACAGACAATGGCCCAGCATATAACTCCCAACAGTTCAATGAATTTGTAGCCTTATGGAAAAATTGCTCATTCTTTTGGGATCCCTTACAATGCTCAAGGTCAGGCAATTGTTGAGAGTTCTAATCTGACCTTAAAGGAATTACTGATATGGGTCACTTCTCTGGAATCCAAACATGGCCCACAGACTGATGTGAATGTGACTCAAACTTACCAAATTGACTCAAAGGCTACCCTGGTCTGTGTTCACCTCCCCCTTCTTTTTTCTGGTTATAAATGTTTGTTATACCATGCACACCCTTAATTGTTCTCATGAGACATGATCAGTAACAGCCTGTTGGCTGGAATATTGGACAACAGCCATCTTTTTTTATATTTATTTATTTCTTCTAGTAACATCTCAATCATAGTTCCCACCCTCCTCTCCCTCCCAGTCTCACCCTTCTGCCCTCTTCCCCCTCACCCTCCTATCTGCTTTTGTTTTTAATTTAAGGTGTATTGGTTTCCTCCCAACAACTCCCCCTTTTAGTCCAATAAACAGGTCTCTTTCTTATAACAGTAAATACAATACAAAACAATAAGAATAATTAGGCCATAATTATGAAAATTATAAGGTATAACTTACATTCCCAATGTCCAGTTGAAACATATTTGGCAACTGATATTAATATTCTAGTATCAATCTATCTTGATGAGTTTAAAGTTTTATACCTAACTCACTTTCCATCCTAACTTGTATTACCAACTTAAAAACATATTCTTAGACCTAGAACATCCTTTTAATTCCCAAACAACTTAAAATTTAACTGTGAGACTATAACATCTAGTCTTCAACCACATGAGAGACCTGAGAAGGATAAATATACCTGAGTAAACAGGAAGTACAGAGCCAGCAGCTTCCAAAACTAAGAAATGTCAGACAACTCCCTTCTGCACTATTTTTTCTTCAGTAAATTTGAAAATAAGCTATATCCTTTGGTGAATATTTTTGTTGTATTTTAAAATCATTGATAGAAGTGAGCTATGTTACAGTTCTTAGAATATCAGAAATGTAGACACCTCACCTTTCTTCTGGGTAGTCTTTACTATCTGTAATATTCTCATAATTACTCCAATGAGAATTGACACTTCCTTTTATTTAAATTGACCATAATTCTTATCTCTTGGGGTTGATTGAAATCAGAGGAAACAGTGAGTTCTACTTTTTTTTTTTTTTACTTTATTAGTAATAGAACAACTGACTTGAATCTAATTGTTTGGGCTCTTGTGTCTGGAAATAGGTAATAAAGAAATACAAACTATTTGGAATAGTGATTTTCCTGTAGACTACTAGTTGAAGTTATCTTAAATGTAATGCTTGGTGATAGTGTAAATGGGTTGGTCTTGCAATGTTTGCTGACTAGAAAAATTGTCTAGGCCAGTCATATGAATTAAGTTAATCTCATAAGTTCTTAAGAAATGGAACCTTGCTCTTCTCATACTTTGAACAGAGCCAGCATTCAATAGACATTTGTTTTGTTGAACCAAAACCCAATACACCTATTGCAACAGTTTTAAAGACACTTCGGGAATAGTTACGGTGCTAGCAGACATACTTTGATGTAAAATATAACTGAGAAAACGGTTTCCCATCATTAATATTTTGATGAACTAAGAAAAGACAGCTTGCCTGAATATTAGTTTGAGACATTTTATCATTTTTCTAAGAGTTATAACAAAAGATATTCTTTAGACCCATAAATATTAGGCAAAAAGTTGCTACATGAATATAATTAATTACTAAAGAGGAATATTTAAATTCTTTGTCCAGGGCCTATGAAACATTTTACTGCTATTACTTCACTTAAGTCTCAAGTTCTGTTTTCAGAAACCCTCCTTTCAGTGAATAGCTTTGAGATACATATTATTCATGTTACAAACCTCAGAGTTTATCTGTAAGTCATGAGTGTATACAAAAGCCTGTTTTTTATTGCTCAGATTTTCTAGAATGGGGCTAGATATATTACTCAGAATTAAGAGGAATTATTGACCTGCACACACATATGTGTAACAAGACCATGTCTACATAATGAGTTCCTGGCCAACATAATGATATCTAGTCCCAAGACAACAACAACAAAAATGAGTGGGAAATGCTTAGGAAGAACGAAGTAGACAGCAAGAGTGGGCAAAGAATAAGACAAAGCAATATGAATATGATGACAATGCACTCTATGCATGTAACTCTCAAAGGTATCTATTTTCAAAGCATAGATGAAACCCCGAGGCATGGTAACACTCTTACTAAGCATTCAGCTTCTTGAACCTTTAATATCTCTTAAACAGTAGTCTACCTTTGGATTAGTTGTTTTTTAAAGGTCTCTAGGCATCAACTCCGACTGTCAGCTTCTACCATAAACACTTAAGATCTTGGAGAACAGTGCTGAGAAAGTTGGTTTCAAAGGGCAAGTAGCTTCAATTTATTTTCTTTTTAAAAATATTTATTTATTACTTCAGTTTACATCTTCATCACAGTGCCCTCTTTCCACCCCTCCCAGGCCTGCCCTCCAACCCTTTACTTCCTATCCCTTTCATCCCACTCCTTTTGAGTGGAGTGTCCCTACATAATAGTCCCCTGCCCCAGTTCAGTAGTCATATGAGGGCCATGAGCCTCCTCATACACTGGGGACCTACAAGGCAACACCACTAGGGCAAAGGGTCTCATTGATCGGAAAAAAAAAAATATGTTCCTGTTCCCCTTAGTGCATTGGTTGTAGTATAATTTTCCTGTACTATATGGCTAAAATACGATTATAAGTGAATAGATGCCATGTGTATCCTTCTGAGTCTGGGTTAGCTCACTCAGGATGAGCTTCCCTAGTTCCATCTATTTGGCTGCAAATTACATGATTTTGTTGTTTCTGATGGCTGAATAATATTCCATTGTGTAGATGTACCACAGTTTTGTTTTTTGTTTTTTTGTCCATTCCTTGATTGAGGGATATCTGGGTTGTTTCCAGTTTCTAGCTATTACAAATAAGGCTGCTATGAACATAGATGAGGAAACCTCCCTGTGATTTGGTGAGGAATCATTTGGATGTATACCCAGAAGTGGTATGGCTGGGTCTTGAGGTAGAGCTATTCCAAGTTTTCTAAGATATTGCCAGACTGATTTCCATAGTGGTTGCACAAGCTTGTACTCTCACCAGCAATGGAGGAGTGTTCCCCTTTCTCCACAACCTCACCAGCATGTGTTTTTGAGCTTTTGGTCTTAGCCATTCTGACAGGTGTGAGATGGAATCTCAGAAGACCTCCCATGCTCATAGATAGGTAGTATCAACATAATAAAAATGGCTATCCTGCCAAAAGCAATATACAGATTCAATGCAATTCCTATCAAAATACCACTAACATTCTTTATAGACCTGGAAAAAGCAATTCTCAACTTCATATGAAAAAACAAAAAACCCAGAATATCTAAATCAATCCTGTACAATAAAAAAGCATCTGGAGACCTCACCATCCCATATTTCAAGCTGTACTACAGAACAATATTAAAAAAAAACCCAGCATGGTACTGGTATAGAAACAGACCAGTGGATCAATGGAATCAAATTGAAGACCCAAAAATGAACACACACACCTATGGTCTCTTAATTTTTTTTTTACTTTATTTTTTATTTCTTCAAGTTACATCTCAATCCCAATCCCGTCCCTACTCTCCTCTCTGGTCCCACCCTCCCACCCTCAACCCCCTTCCTCTTCCCTTTTTTTTTAAGTTTAAGGTATATCTTATTTCTCCCAACAGCTCCCCCTTTCAGTCTAACACATGGCTCTTTCTCTTATAATAATAAATACAATACAAAACAACAGGGGTAATTAGGCCACAGTTATGAGGGTTATATGGCTTAGCATACATTCCCAATGTCCAGTCCATATGTATTTGGTACCTGACTTTAACATTCTACTATCCAACCATCTCCATGAATTTAAAGTTCTATATCTAACTCAACTTTCATACTAACTTGCAACACAATTTTAAAAACATCTTCTTAGATCTATAACACTCTCTTGATTCCTAAACAACTCAAAATTTAATTATGAGACTCTAGCTATCTGTTCTTCAACTACCTCAGAGACCTGAGAGGGATAAATATATCTGATTATATAGGAAGTACAGGACTTGCAGCTTCCAAAACTAAGAAATGACATACCAGTTGCTGCCTGGACAGTTCCCATTTTCTCTCCATACATTACAGCATCGATCTTCAGTCATTTGGCCTCGTTTGGTCTCTTAATTTTTGACAAAGGAGCCAAAACCGTACAATGTAAAAAGGACAGCATTTCCTTCCATCTTCAACAAATGGTGGTGGTGCAACTGGATGTTGACATGTAAAAGAATGAAATTAGACCCATACTTATCACCTTGTACAAAACTTAAGTCCAATTTATATTCTTAATTCTAAAAAAGTTATTGTGTAAGAAATAAAGCTTGATAGTTACAGGTTTAGATTGAGCCTGGACAAATATTACCAAGATATTGCCAAATATTTATGTCATGTATGTATATTTCTAATGTAAATTAGTAGATCAAGCTATAGATATGGATATAGATATGGGTTTTATAGAGAAATCCCCAGTGACCTCAGTGATATGCCTGTTAGAAGCATGTCACCATGCTCTTATAATTTGTTAAGGTAGAGACAAATATTGAGACTTTTTTCCTCTTTGATGCCCATGAAATAATAACCAGTGCTATGAATAAATAGTTGGTTTAGAAGTGGAAGTAATGCCTTCACTCTAAGATCTTACTTCTTGCTGTTCAAAATAACATGTAGGAATACACCTGGGGAAACTAAAGCTCTACCTGTTTTCTCCTTAGAGAATAATAACTGAAATGAATTATTCTTCATTCTGAAATCCAAAGCCCTACAATTAGCATAACATAAAACATTGCATATAAGTGTATGATAAAGTTATTCCTGCTTTACATATCTCCATGACAAGTCTAACAAATATAATGAATATTTTTAAATCTTTGTGGACACTGTATGATTTTAACATAGTGTAAGAAACTCTAGTTTCTTAAAAGTACTTGCTTGGATTCTAAAAATGTTCAACTTACAGTAAAA
Organism: Lophiomys imhausi; assembly: GCA_907164525.1. NCBI lineage: Eukaryota > Metazoa > Chordata > Mammalia > Rodentia > Muridae > Lophiomys > Lophiomys imhausi. Next base: position 21,121,181 of record CAJQZJ010001694.1, on the reverse strand, counting down.
TTACCACATCTTACAAACAGAAGCAACAGGGAACTTTCCTTCTGTAAATAATAGATAGCAATCATAGATCTAAAAGTACACTTTTTGTTTTTTGTTTTTTGTTTTTCAAGACAAGGTTTCTCTCTGTATACCTGGCTGTCCTGAACTCACTTTGTAGACCAGACTAACATTGAACTCACAGAGATACACCTGCCTCTGCTTCCCTAGTGCTGGAATTAAAGGTGTGTGCCACCACATCCCACAATTGCAGACAGCTGTGAACTTCCATGTGGGTGCTGGGATTTGAACCTGGGTCCTTTGGAAGAATAACCAGTGCTCCTAGCCTCTGAACCATCTCTCTAGCCCAAAAGTACACTTTCTTGTGGTCAAGGATCACTAGGTTCTATGGGACCCTTCTTTATTTAGTCATCTTTATAAAATGTTTTATTGCCCACATCTTAACAAAAGGGATAACTTTAGTTATAATTATGATTCTCAAGTTTAAGATGTGTTTGGGGAAAATAAAAGTGCATAGACATTTTCTTGTATAATTGTCTAGGTAAGAAAATGAATTTTCCCTGTGAAAAAATTGTGCAATTTCAAGTATTTGTCTTCTTAAATATTTATGGCATCCAACGATTTATTGATTATTTAGATACTTGAGTTAAATATTCACCCTTATATATCACTTTAATCTTGATGGATAAAGTTGGCTCTGAGGAAAAAAATTCAATGTACAGATTGGGAAAAGATCTTCCTCAACCCCACATCTGACAGAGTGTTAATATAAAAATTATAAAGAACTCAAGAAATTAAATACTAACAAACTTACTAATCCAATCAAAAATGGGATACAGAGCTAAACCAACAATTCACAAAAGCAAAATCTCCAATGGCTGAGTAACACTTAAAGATATGGTGAATATCATATTTTGATGTTCTTTAGTGAACATCAGGGAAGGGCAAATCAAAACGACTCTATGAATCAATCTTATACCCATCAGAATTGCTAAAATTAAAAATTCAAGTGACAGCACATGCTGGCGAGGGTATGGGACAAAGGGAATACATCACTATTGCTGTGGGAGTGCAAACTTGTACAACCATTTTGCAAATCAATCTGGTGGTTTCTCAGAAAACTGGGACTGTTTCTACCTCATTACCCAAGTATACTACTCTTGGGCATATACCCAAAAAGATGCTCCATCATACCACTTGCTCAACTATGTTCATAGCTGCTCTATTTGTAATACCCAGTAACTGGAAACAACCTAGATGTCCTTCAACCAAAGAATGGAAAGAAAATATGGTACATGTACACAATGGAATACTATTAAGCTATTAAAAACAAAGACATCATGAAATTTGCAGACAAATGGATGGAACTAGAAAATATCATCCTGGTTCAGGTAACCCAGATCCAGAAAAATACACATAGTATGTACTCACTTATAACTGGATTTTAGCCATAAAGTACAGGATAACCATGCTGTAATCCACAGACCCAAAGAAACTAAGTAACAAGGGAGGAAACTTGAATTTCACTCACAAGGGAAAATAACATAGAGATCTGGCATGGATGGAGGGAAGGAACTTGGTGGGAAAGGGAGTGGGAAGTGAAAGTTAGGGTATCATCTGTGGGTTGAGTGGGAGAAGGCTAGGAGAGAGAATGGAAATAGGTGTGGGGGGGAGGAGGTATATCTCTGGGAAGAGCTGAAGATCTGGGGTGGGAGATGCTCCTGGGAGTCCATGGGGATGACTCTAGCTAAGATTACTTGGAGCAGGGAATAGGGAGCCTAAATGTCCACCTCCTATATTCAGGTGATATGTCCAGTAGAGGGATGAGAATACCAACCCAGCCACAAAACCTTCAACCCAAGATTTGTACTGCCTACAAATTTGCAGGTATAAATTGGGCGAGAGATTTAGGGAATAGCCAACCAATGACTGGCCCAACTTGAGACCTCTCCCATGGGAGAGAGCCAACCACCTCAACATTATTAATGTGTTAATAATTAATTAAGTAAATAAGTAACATAACAACTCTGCTATGCTTGCAGACAGGAGCCTAGCATAATAGTCTTCTGAGATGCTTCACCCAGCAGCTGATGGAAAGAGATACAGAGACCCATACCCAAACAGTAGGAGGAGCTCAAGGAGTCTTGTGTAAGAGTGGGGTAAGGATTGAGGGGGCCAGAGGAGTCAAGGACACCATAAGAAGATCTACCAAATTCAGACCCTGCTCTCCTGAGTGCTGCAGCATGTGAGGGGTAGGGACAGCTCTCCTGCTCTTGTGACCCCATCTTGGCCAGGTCTCCTGTCGGCCAATTGTGGTGAGGGCAAAAGGGAGGGGAGGGCATGTCTCCCTAGCCAAAACTACCACATAGCAGACCAAAGGCAGGGCTAGCTCTCCCACACTCACTCCCTAAGGGCTGGATCACTCAGAACCCTCAAATCCAGGGCCAGGCAGAGTTCTTCTAGTTTCTGGTTTGTTTCCTGTCCTGAGAGCCCATCTGGTGCTTGCCTGTTACTGGTCTTGTAGTCATCTCAGGTTACCCCCATGGCACCAAAGTGGTGTTGGTATTTAGCTTGCTTTTTTCTCTTTTTTTTTTCTTTTCCAGGAATGTTAAGCTACTATTCATTCAGATGGTCCTAGGTCAGAACACTGAATGTAGGTATAGCCTCTCTCCTCTCTGCCACCTACTGATGCACATGTGACATAGCAGTCACAGGACAGTTATGACGTATTTGAGAGGAGTTTCACTAAGGTTCCAGTACTGACAGAGTAGCAGAAACCAGGGACCTCATACCAGTCAAGGAGTATATATATATATAAAATGAACATATGAACATTTGAAAGCAGAATGTGTGGACAGATGGGAATATTGTGGGACATCCAGAGATAAACTGCAGCTTCCACAATGAACTGTTATTTTTTTTTTATACTGAGACAGATTGCAAAGATGGAGGATGGGTCTGGGAGGAGATGAGAGATGGGAGGGAATGGGGTGCATGATGTGAAATTCACAAAATAAATAAAAAAAATTTCTTTACAAAAAGACCTACCAGATTCAATTAACCTTGCCCTATGTAGGCTCATGGAGAATGAATCACTAACCAAAGGGGGTTGGACCAAAACCCTTGTGAACATATGAAGCAGATGTGCAGGTTGATCTTCATATGGGTCTCCTAACAACTAGAACAGGGGCTATCTCTGCCTCTATTGCCTCCCTGGATCCCTTTCCCATAACTGGGCTTCCTTGTCTGGCCTCAGTGGGAGAGGATTCACCTAGTCCAGCTGCAACTTGATGTGTCAGGAAGGGTTGGTACCTATGAGAGGCCTCCCCTTCTATGAGGAGAAGGGAGTGGAGAATGAGGGGAGGGAACCATGAGGGGGAGCTGGGAAAAGAAGACGGAGGTGGGGGTTGTGATCAGGGTGTAAATTGAATAAGTAAATAAATAAATGAATAAAAATATGAATTGCAAGCACCCTTCAGAGACCATAATTTAATATTTTGAGAAAGTCTCTTTCCAAAAGGGAAAAGTTAAGATAAAGAAAAATAGATGAGGGGTGGAGAGATGTCCAATCTGTGAAGAGTGCTTGGGGATCTTTCAAAGAACCTGGGTTTGATTCCAAGCACCGAAATTATGGCTCAAAACTATCTGTGTCTCCAGTTCCAGGATATCTGACTTCCTCTTCTAACATCTGTGAACCATCCATTTTCTTGGTGCACAGATATACAAACAGGCAAGTACTCATACTAATAAATAAAAAGAAATACAATCTCAAAAAGAAAGATAGAATGTAAAATGTAGACTTTTGAATGAATGAAAAAGAAAAACTGTTTGACACAATTTGTACTCATTGTTAGTAGATGATGCTCTAATGTTACCAGGATATTGTTATTCAAATAATTTTGTAATGTCTTAAGATCTTACTGGTTACCTATTTCTGGAGAACAATTTTGAGGAAAGGTGTTTGAAAAAGTTGAACAGGCAAGTTTTGCTTTTGTGTGTGTGTGTGTGTGTGTGTGTGTGTGTGTGTGTGTGTGTGTGAGCATGTTCAATGTGAGCATAGCCCTATATCTGATCTCCAGCACCACAAAACTAGGCCACAGTAAATGCTATACCTTATAGTATCCCCATGATGAAGGTGATGAGCTAAGAGCTCTAATTAAAATAACAAGTAGCAAACTTCTATTGATAAATATTCAAAGTTAAACATGTTGCCATTAACCTAATCATAATGAAGCATATCAGCATTTGAAAATCTCATCATTTACTCTAAATATTTCATGAATCTTATATGTGGTTTCTTAAGACTGATGTTAGTGGCTTTAAAATTAATTGTTCTTTGTATACTGTTTGGTGGTTATTTTATAATATATTTAAATAGAGGGTTTTTTTAAATGTATACAACAACATGAGCAAAAACAAAATAATGTTTGAAGCTAAAGTTTTGGTTCATTATTTAATGAAGAAAATGGCTTATGAAAATGCAAATTATATGTTATATAATTATTTTATGAATTTGAGAATTACGATACCTACAGAGTTGGAAGATTCAAATGAACACCCACACTGACCTCTGTTTTAAATCGGAACAACTAGCACACTGCACAGAAGAAAGATGTGAAGTGCTCATTTTAAGTGGCACTTAGATTTATTAAGCTAAGCGAACACTTACACTGGAATCAGATATCTAGCAAAGGGAAATTACTTTGTTGTCATGTTCATGAGCTGCCTTATGGTGCCACTCATCTCAATGAAATGATGGACCTAGAAACACTAATTAGATGTTATAGCCTGCGTAATATTGAAGAGCCTTTTTAATTTGTGCTTCCACCATGTTCTTTGAAATTTCCTCACTTATTTAAAAGGACAGGAGTGATAGAATGGTTTTATTTTTTTAATTTGTTTTCTTCACTTTTTGTTTCTGTTTGTTTTTTTTTTACATTTATTCAAAGGTTCTATTTTGATATACACGTGTAATGGCATACATCCATTGCATCAGGTGATGGGTTTGCTAAGAAGAGATTTATTCAGTATCTATGTACTTTGGCCATATTCATATCTCTATTCTCTTTTTTCCTGTTCTCATCTGTCTCACAGTTGTCTTTGCCAGGCAGACAGTCTCACATTTACTGTGCCATATGTCTAGATGAGTTTATGTATCTTTATAAAATGTTGGATCCACAAATAATGGAGAACTTGAAATATTTGCCATTCAGAGTTTATTTTCCTAAATATAATAAACACCATTTCATTCACTTTCCCTGAAAACAACATGATTTTATTCTTCCTTGTGAGTATATTAAATGCCATTTTAGGAGTATACCACATCTTTGTCCATTTCTAGGTTGAAGAGTAGTGGTAGCTGGAAAGGTATTAGCTCTATATTTAAAACAGGGAAGAACTTCCATAATCTAAAAACTAAATATCTAATACCAAATAATCCAAAGAGTAGCTGGTATAATCAATGAAACTGAGAGTTCTAAAAGGATGAAACACAAATAACATTCTGATATTTCCAAAAGTCAGCCGCTGTAAAAATTCCTTTGAAATCTTGGACAATGAACATATAAACACATGTCTAAATTAAACATTACAGAAATATACATCTTGTATATTCATGTTACTTCAATTAAATAAATTCTATAATATTTTCTTTAGAGCCAAAATGATTCTATTCATGCTATTATAGTAGGAACACGGCTATCTCTATCACCAATATTATCATCGTTCTACCTAACTGATATTCTTCATTTGAAAATTAATTTCTAGAGACTATATCTCAGGGACATAGCTCTCTTAGGAGAGGTAACACGCATTTATCACCATTTTTACTGCAGGAATTGGTTTATCAACCTTTGTGTGTGAACTTTGGGAAAGTTCTCTTAGGAAGTAGGTGTATAGGAAATATAATTAAGTTCAGAAAAGTATTGAAACAGTCTAAATAGGAGAAATTAAATGTTCCTTAGCAATAATAGAATGACATAAACTTCTCTATACAAGGTCCTTCCATTTGTGTTATGTGTTTATGTGTATTCAACAGCATTATTAAGAAAACAAAGAAAGAGTATGTTTGTGATATCATGTTTTATTGTCACGATATAACAAACTCAAAATATTGATAATTTTCTCTTAGTGTGGGAAGGTCAGAAATTTTTTTGAAAATCTAGATAAATGTTTCAGAGATGGGGGAAGTTTTTATATTTAATTTTCCATTTTTCTTTTTGTCTGTGTCGAATATATATAGGTAGTTTAGAATGAACTTAAATAGCTATGAATAACTAAGAGGATTACATATTTATAAATAACTAAAAATAAGTTCAAGAGTAGGATGAGAAGGAGCAGGGAAAGGAGTTGTTATAATCACTGATGTGGTCACTCAGCATAGTTTTGTGGTACCCTTATCAGGCCACTGAAGACTGTTTTCAATGAAAGATATGCTTAAAATCATAAAGATTTGTTTATAGGCCAATATGCAGAGTTATAGCATTTATTTGGATTTTCCACAGTTTTTTTTAGAAAGCCATTTATGTTCATTTTCTAGGTTTTTAAACACCTCTTAGAACACTTGCTGTGCTCTAGTTTGTTTACTCATTATCTATTGAAACTGCCCTTGGTGATGGCATGGTAATTTCTTTTTTTTTGTTTGTTTGTTTGTTTTTTATAATAATTTATTTTTTATTTCTTCAAGTTACATCTCAATCACAGTCCCCTCCCTACTCCCCCATCTAGTCCCATCCTTCCACCTTCCTCCCCCTCAACCCCCCATCCTCTTCCCTTCTTTTTTTTGTTTTAGTTTAAGGTTTTTCTTTTTTCCCCCCAACAGCTCTCCCTTTCAGTCCAAAAAATGGTTCTTTTTCTTATAACTATAAATACAATACAAAACAACAAAAATAAATAAGCCACAATTATAAGAGTTATATGGCTTAGCATACATTCCCAATGTCCAGTCCATATGTATTTGGCACCTGACTTTAACATTCTACTATCTAACCATCTCCATGAGTTTAAAGTTCTATATCTAACTCAGCTTTCATACTAACTTGCCTCATAATTTTAAAAATATCTTCTTAGATCCAGAACACCCTCTTGATTCCTAAACAACTCAAAATTTAACTATGACACTCTAGCTATCTATTCTTCAACCACCTCAGAGACCTGAGAGAGATAAATATATCTGATTATATAGGAAGTGCAGGACCTGCAGCTTCCAAAACTAAGAAATGACATACCAGTGGCTGCCTGGACAGTTCCCATTTTCTCTCCATACATTACAGCATCAATCTTCAGCAATTTGGCCCCGTTTCTCTGACAGACATTAATTGTAGAGCAGGAATTATGAAGGACTTACCTACCCTGTCTTGGCAGAGCTAGGCTGTCGACTTATCTGCTTCTAAGCTTTGTCCTTTTTGGACAGAAGTCTGTCTATAGTTGAAGCAAGGGGTTTTTCTTGCCAAGAGAAAGGCTTACCACCAATTCAATCATCTCCCACTGGAGATTCTTCGATGTTCATCTTCTACTTGGAGTAGAATAGGGGATGCTGTCAGGAGCTGGCATGTCTCGATATCAAAAAATCTTAAGAAAACATCTTTGAATTCCATATTCTGCAGATCTCTTGAGGTTTTTGAAGATGCCCTATCTATCTCTTATATTTAGATAAGCAAATATTGCTTGTCTCTTAGCAACTTCATTTCTGAGTAGCTTAGAAAATAACTGTGATAGACTGTCATAGTAACTAACAAAATGACATGTTTTCATGATTATTAGTTTCCGTTTCTTAATTATCCTAAACAGTTTATGTCGGTTGGTAGCAAGAGGTCAAAACTTGACATTTCATTTTTAAGTATTACTACGAACAATACCTTTAAGAAGCGTTACCCTTAATTTTGTATCAATATACAAAGATCAATACCAATGTGGCCAAATATAATCTTAATTTTGTATCAAAATACAAAGATCAATACCGATGTAGCCCAATACAATCTTAATTTTACATCAATATACAAGGGTCAATACCATTGTGGCCAAATACAATCTTAATTTTGCATTAATATACAATGATCAATACCAATTTAGCCAAATATAATATTAATTTTGTATCAGTATACAAAGGTATAAGGCCATATTCAATAATCTGTCCTTTTTTCTTGATCGTTCCTATACTATGTCTATGTCCCATTTTCTCAAGTCTGTTCACTCCTATATAGGAGAGAAAGAAGGATACAGAAAAGAAAAAGAGAGAAGTCCCTGGGTCCAACCTCCAAAACCCATTTAACAAGACGATTTAACAGCTTGTAGTCTTTTCCCCTAAATAACAAAATTTTCTATTATCTATCAAATAACCAAAGTGGGGTGAACACCCTCCCCACCTTCTGGGGATGGGACGTTGTTCTCTTAAAATGACTTCCTGCTGATTTGGGACATAGTAAACCTGTTTGGGGCCCAAATAAGAATGGAAAAATCATTAAAAATGTTAATAGAATCATTTGATGTTCAGTCCTTTTGTGCTCAGCTATTTAGATGTCCTAAGAAGTTCATAGACAGAATCTGATCTTCAGAGCTTTACTGAAGATCTGCCTGGAGTAGTCTGTGGAGCTGAACAATCTTAGCAATTTTGAGTTGTTGTGGTTGTAGACTTTTGAGGAAACTGCTATTGAAGAAGTCTGCAAGGCTGGATCATCTGGGCCACTCCTCTTCTTTGGTGTCTGATCTGTTTTCTGCTGAGGTTTCCTTGTCCACTTGTCCCTGGATTCCTTGAACTGATGCTTTAAATCTCCTGGAAAGATAAGAACAGAGCCCTGCCCTAATCCTAACTCTGGGACAATTACCTTTTTTTTGGAGGGGGGGGTTCAGGTAATATTTTTCCTGGAGCAAATTTGGTTTTTTGACAATATATAAAGTATTACCTTTCAATCCAGATTAAAGAAGAAATTATTTTGATATTTTGGAGCTAAACAAACCTTTAGTGTATATATTTTGAAATCTCAAAGGACAATTTGTTTGAATTGCAGCCTGCCTTTTGTAAGTAGCTTTTAAACTTAAATCCATCCAAATCCTATGTGACTGTCCCTGCATTCTAAGTTTTGGGATCAAAGACATGTGGTTCCCAACTGATGGGATTAAAGATGTGCTCCTCCACCCCTGGATCAAAATTTTTCTCTGTTTAGAGCTTGTTTTGTA